>OX336365.1:23942543-24271579 GCA_946902895.1 Fragum fragum | reverse complement strand
GATTCGAATCGTGAAGTTGTGCCGACACCCTCGTATCCTCTCTAATGTTTCGTAACGGATGACGTGCTCTTGCAATCTGTTGATCTATTTTATCTCCAATTTCATAAAGCGTATGAAGTATAGTTTGAACACTTTCTCGTCTAATTTTCGCCTCGCTATCCAGCCTTTCCTCAATGTATGCAAAACGTTTTTCTATCTGTAGCATCTGTTCAGCGTCGATTCGAATAGTGGAGCTTATAGGTAAGCCATATATCGAAACAAGACAGCTAAATAGTAATTCCAACTCCCTCATACTTGGTCTGTCTTGTAACAGAATCAAGCAGTAAGTACTCAAGACTACTTGAACAACTATCGTCGTTTGGACAAAAAAAAAAAAAAAAAACAAAACAAACAAACAAACCAAAAAAAAAAAAAAACATTATAATTAAGTGGCTACATCCTCAAAATCGAATAGATTCAGTGCTGCGTATGTTTTGACTCTCAGTTATAATACTGATTAGATTTTTTCTTAAATCTGTTTCAAAACAATCCGACATATCAAAGCGTATCTGAATAATTGACGGAAGGCTGCCAACCGAAGAATAAATCTACCAATAAAATCATTCATTCTAACCGGAAGTAAACTAAGGACTCCGACGTTGGTCGACATTTATGTGAAGCGTTTTCGTTGGTTTGGTGACTTAAACGTAGTAAGTACAGCTTATTCAAGCTGTAGTTACGACGTTCAGGTGACAATCCAACCATCTTACATTTTTGATACATGCTACTGGACATTAATTTTGCAAAATAAGTCCGTCTAAAATCGAATTAAAACTCCCTGTTGGAGTCAATTCATGATGTTCAACGGAGTAAGGGGGTGGGGCCAGCGAAATGCCAGGAACATTTTACTCACTAATTCGTCAGTGTGCTGTGCTTGATACAGGCTTCTCTGCGGTCAGTGTCAGAGAGGTTGGTTCGAAGGTCAGGTTTTGAATATTTGAAGAGTTAGCATCATCAGCCGAAAGTTGGCACTGCGCTGCCTTCGTAGTTGAAATCGGCATCGCTATTTCATCTTGCATTTTTTTGCTTATGGCTCACAGATCTACTTTTCAAACCTTGTTAAGTCAAATAATGGATCAAGGCCCGGAAGAGAATTATTTACTTGCATACTGCGACACTAAACAAACTAGCCAATGGCAGCCGCTGTTCTAACTTCCTATTTGAAAAAGCGATGTGTAGCTAAGTTAACCCTTCTCATGCTGAATGATATCCTCTACAGAACTTCATTTGAATCAAAGGGCTGAGAATACCGGATGCAAACATTGTGGTTGATAATTCTTTTTGAAAATCGATCTCACTAACAACTCTGGCTTAAGAGGGACAAGTAGGAGGTGTAGACTAAGATCAGACTGCACATACGTGCAGACTGATCTTTGTCTATACCTCATGCTAAAACAAGAATATTCCTAGTTTGGCATGACAGGGGTTTATATGCGTTACCCTTAATCTCACATAATGTTAATAGTAATGGTTTAACGCCACTTTTAACAATAGTTTAGTCGAATCGCGGCGGCTGCATCACCTAACTATGAAGTCCTGGAATTTATCGCACAAGTAGTACGACTATATCCATTCAGAGCCTCTAACTGTTCATCCCATCCAAGTTTATGATTATCCATCCACTGGAACGGATAATTCAGCGACCGAGGAACGAACCCTGAACCTCATTTTTGAGAGTCCGACGTGCTACAAACTGCGCTTTGATCGCGGGCTCTCACATTATATGAAAATACGAAAAGTCAAGAGAGGAGAGACCTTCCCCTAACTCGGCAAACTTTTTAGACGTTTGTATCTAGTTATGGTAAATTATCGAATCGCGGTATCATGGATAATATGGATTGGCCAACAAGTATTGGTCTAGACTCGACCTGAACTTTGAAATTCAACGGTCATGCTCAGTATTTTAATTTTGTTGTGTCGGCAAATAGAACGAAGCGGATTCATGCAGAAGTGTAAATCGGAGGTGCATTCTTTTCGTCGATATTCTTAAGATTCTTATTAAGATTTTTAAGAAAAACCGTTCTTTAGATTAAGATTTTTAAGCGACTAAATAAGGATCTTAAGAATTCTTAATGTGGAGTTTAAGCGTATTCAGCATTGGCTTAAACGAGTAGCCTTGACGACGTCGAATATTTCATTCAAAATAACAAAAATCGTTCTTTAAAATGTCTCAAAAATCTTATTAGGTGAGATTTTTCAACTCGATGAAAAGAACGCACCTCGGGCTTCTGTTTCAAACTTCGATGAAAGCAAAATATTATTTCCATTTTTACGGTATATATAAAAACAAGAAAAGGCAATGCAATACCAGTTTGGGAAGTTTTCTCTGTTTTGCCATCATATAGAGAGAGAGAGAAAGAAAGAGAGAGAGAGAGAGAGAGAGAGAGAGAGAGAGAGAGAGAGAGAGAGAGAGAGAGAGAGAGAGAGAGAGAGAGAGAGAGAGAGAGAGAGAGAGAGAGAGAGAGAGAGAGAGAGAGAGATAGAGAGAGAGACAGAGTGAGAAAGAGAGAGACAGAGAGAGACAGAAAGAGAGAAGGAGAGAGACAGAAAGAGAGAAGGAGGGAGGGATAGAGTAAGAGAGGGAGAATAGACAGAGAAAAATTGAAACCTGTTAGAAAACGTTATAGTTAGGATTGGATGCAATCAAATGAAACCACCATATTGTAGAAAAAGGAGAAATTGCTGGTTACAAGCAATTTCCAATTTCTTCTTTTTCCGCAATATTTTCTGAAGTATAAAATTGCATATATCTAAAATCCCGGATTTGTACACGAAAGAGTTAAACGTCCACTATACCCTTTCTTCATTATGGGGGAAAAGGACTGACGGATTAATTATAAAGTAAACGGAACGTATTGTATATCGTGAAAAGCACGCATATTGAAAAGTTGAAAAGGTTTGCTTTTCGCAAGTGAAGTACTTCCGCACGGCATCTCGACTGCTTCCGTTATACGATCACCGACCATAAATTCAACTTCCCTGTATGCGCCAACGTCACAATAGATGGACCGCCGATGTCAAATCAAAGTACTGCAAGTGCTGTAAGGTAGCAAATCATGGTTTTGTTCAGTAATCCTCTTCGTCAAAGGTTATCGTGATAAATAAACGGGGTTAAAGTGTCCAAGGAGTTAAACTACTACAACACGACAGAATTTTAGACTGGTGAAAATTGAAAGAAGTTGCAGACGACAACTTCAAGTTGATGGAATTCAGAAAATATTTGTCTTGTAGGTTAGAAAAAATAGTGGATATTGTGACAATTGATTTCTTCACTGTCCACAATGTTTTCTAAAGCTTTTTTCTTGAGATGCGTAAAAACCGGGATTGAGTGGGAATGTGTTAAACATCGTGCTTTAGAAGGAGTTTTCTACAATTTTCATAAGGTTAATTCATCTGACCATGCAAAGCAGAACGGATAGTGAAGACTCTGATCAGACTCACTTTGAACACGATTTGCTCGAGAGAGCTAAAATACATAGAAGATGAACTTGCAGGTAGAGTTTACAATGTTCCTGAAATGCATAAGAACTACTTTTTATGGGGTATGCATTCAATGAATTTAGAGGTCAAGTCTCTAGTGGCAGTTTACACTTTTTGAACTCTGAGAAGACCTCAAACTTTTGACTGTTAACTTAAGCTATCAAAGCTGACGCTTTTCTAGCTAAAAATAATATATATTTATATATGATGACGTCATAATATATTAAGTATCGTGCAATCCCGCCTCACGTACAAGAGCCGTTAGGTTTTGTTTTTTTTTTTAGCTGAAAACACCATTCAATAGATTTTGGTATCAATGAGATTTAAAATTAGTGCTCATTTTCATTATTCTTTATGTAATTTGTCTATTTATAAGTGATCGAAACTCGGCTAAGCCTCATTTTTGTAACTTTTAAAATGAATCCTCCGATAAAAGAAATAGCTCGTGAACCCTCGTATACTGGTAACAACCTCAATGTCCCTGCTTACAGCAAAGGTCATACAGATAAAGTATATCCCCGTTGGACGATAGACATCTCCTAGCTACAGCTTATTCAAGCTGTAGTTAGGAGTTTTTGATCGCCCGCCGTGGATATCTGTAAAATGTCTCTTCTAGTAAACGACAGGCGCTTAGGTTAAATACGCTATTTAATGGGTTCGAGGTGTGTGTGTGTTTGGGGCGGGTTACAGAATTAACTGTCATGTAATGACATTATTATTATTTTTTATCTTGTCTGGTTTAAACTAGAAAAAATTACATGATATTTTTTTCGATTCAAAGCAAATGTACGGCATATTTCATAAATATTGGGAAAGGTCAAACAATGAAAATTACCATTTTCCTCCCAAAAACAGTTTAACTACATCTTGTTTCAGCCTTTTGTTACGATGGCTTTGAATTCAACCACCATATGCATAGATATCAAGATATGCCATGTTTAATATCGATTTAGAATTTCTGAAACGAGCATTTCATCATTTTCTTGATTGTATCTGAAATGTCAATTTATCACTAGAAATTCGAGCGAGATTTCCTTTCATTTCTGTAAATGCCAAAGACAATCTATAATGCTTATCAAATTTGTAACGACATTTTAATGTGCAAACTCGTTTTGGAATAAGACGATTATTCAAGTTATTTCATTAAATTTCTATAGGATTTTCAGCGGTGAAATTTAAGACAATGCTTACGCGTAATAAATGAGGCCCGTTCGAAGGAAAAAAGATATCCTTTGAATTGCGAAAATATCGATCCGAGTCAGACCGCAAGGACTGGCCAGGCTCACCAGGCTCGAATGTTTTGCACTTTGGCGACTTTCTAAATCTAGAATGACCGACGTGCCTTACGTTATCCCTATTTTCGGAATGCGGCCTCTGATTTACCTGTGCAGGATAAAGACCATTTTTCAAGTATTTGTTTTACGGGAGGTCCTTTTTCACGTGACGTGTAATAAAAAAATGGTAGCCATTGTCATGTGTTAACCAAAAGGGTTTTAGTCCGAAGGTCAAGTTCTGTGCGTCCGTCTAATTTCCAAGATAATGCATTTGAGAGTGCCTAGCAAAATTATAATTTCTAATTAATTTTAGAATTTTTTTCCATGCTACAACGAAGATAAGAGTCAGTTTTAATGGACTAATCGTATAAATTATTTGGTGGTTTGTCAACCTTATTAAATATAAAGATATAAGAAATAATAACAAAAAGTGGCAGACAGTTTTGTATATATCAACGGTTGGCAGTAATAATCTCGTTCGGGTTTTTTGGTTGCCCCAAAACGATATAGGCGATTCTTTAATTCTTTAATTAAGAAAAACGACACCAATAAAGATACAGATATAACAGCGGCGGTTTTTGAATCGTGTACGGACCGTTAAATAGAATGGCCCTCTTATCGGTACGTTCAGAAAAATATTTGAACAGACAAAACTTTGACCCTATAGTCCTCCTGTTGAATATTCTTCACATTTTTCATTGGGTGGTAACAGTTCTAAGCTTCGAAGGTTCGTTTTGTCATATCTTTTCAGATGACCCTATCCCAGCTATCGGTTGACTCCAAGATGTCGTTCACCCAAGTGTACGCGCGGACAGGGGTATATAAAGGTCAGATTGTAGCACTAAAGGTTTACGAACAGAAACCGCTCTGTATCACCTGGAGAATGAAGAAAGAGATGAAGGTGGTAAGTCCAAATTCACACTTTTCTTCCTTCGATGCGAATCCAATACAAGCTTCCGGGTTATAGTTCGGCAACCGTATAAAAGAACCACCCGCAAAGACTTCAACCCGCTTAATCCAGCAACTAACAGGTACTTTTTAATTCCAAAATGAGCTAGAAACCTGTCCAAATAGTCGTTCTAAAAGAATGGATAGTAAGATTGAGAAATATCGCAGCAACAAACATTTTGTTTAATCTTAACCCTTTTCCAAACAACAAAATTTAGACTGGTCCAAATTGAAAGAGGTTGCAGATGACAAAACGAAGTTGGTTAAAATTGAAAATTAAATGCGACATGACGTTGGAAACATTGTGAGGAAAAAAATAAAGAAGAAGCTTGATACAAGCAATTTCTTCTTTTCTCACGATGCTTTCCAAAGCTATGAATCTTCGACGCGTAAAAAATCTGAATATTGTATTAATGGGTTTAAATGAATTTCTCGTTGTTTAATGACTTATGCTGCCCTATACAGACACAATATTCCATCCGAGACAAGTATTTTGATAAGAACGCCACATTTCGTTCATTGATGATATTCTGTTCCTAGGTCAACCAACCTTTATTGTACCATTATTTCCTTGATGCGACCATTGGTTCACCCAGCCTCTTTGTCGAGTATTTGTTTTACGGAGCACACAGTAGATCCTTTCGGATCATGAATTAAAGGTTATCTGGCTTCGCCCACTGACTCTGCTGGATACGCGTGCTCAGCTCTAGCAATTAGTTTGTTTGTTTGAATTGGGTTTTACGCCGCTTTCAACAATCTTTCAGTTATATCGCGGCGGCTGGAGCACCTAACAATGGAATCCTGGTATATCTCACACCAGTACTACAATTACATCATAGCCTCCAGCTGCTATCTCACATAGGTCAACGATTATCGACCCATTGGTGAGAGACAAATAGTCGGTAAGGATGAGTGCCGCCGTCGGGAATCGAACCCGGGACCTCTAGATTGATAGTCCGACGCGCTACCAACTTCTAGCAATAAGGCCCAGTTAGATATTAAGCGGTGTTACTTAGCAAAAATTTAAAGACCGAAACATGTAACAAAAAGTAAAATGGTAGGTTGGCGGCCTTAAAGTCATAACTTTAATTTGATTAAACTTTAGTCACGATGTTTAAGCTGTCAAACAAATAGAATTGTATAACATAAATTTCGACCAATGTTGGAGTTCAAAGATTACTTCCGGTCTAAATGAAAAAAAATATCTGAAAAGGATTTCTTTCCCCATGATAAGGTTTGATGTATTTAATCATACTGTCTTAATCCCCTCCCAAACAATAACACTTATGGGCGCCTATTAAGAAAACAATTCGGAAAACATTGTGTAAAATAGAAAAAATAGCTTGTAACTAGTAATTTCTTCATTTATACCAAGAAAGTCAAAAAAATCGAAAAAATTCATCAACTTAAAATTGTTGTTTGCAATTCCTTTCAACTTGGACCAGTCTAAAATATCGCCGCCTTGTAATGGGTTAAAGCCTTTATCGTGGAACTCAATAGAATCGCCTAGAAGGAGTAAGAACAGCTTGAAGTTTTTTGGAAATAAGGATTTGAGAGTACTCTTACTCCCCATTATTTTCCGGTCCCGCTTTGCCAAAGTTTAGACCTGTCCGAATTCAAAAGTTTTGCAGACGAACATTTAAAGTGGATTTAATTTGAAATATAACCATTCGGTAGGATAGAAAACATTGTAGAAAAAAATGGGCTTGTTACTTTTCAACATTTTTCTCAAAAATAGAACCACAGGACGTTAAAAAATGATTGAACGTGAAAGTGTTAAATCTACCGATAGCTTGCTGTGCTCGCATTCCTGTAGTCCTGAGTTTGAACCTCGGCTAGGCCTTTATCTTTGACAACAATTGACTAAATGCATAGCGACATGCGTCATTTGTCTTATTATTATGCACGACTGATTGATGAGCAGTTGGTAGATTGGAAAAAAACAATGTTGTTGTACTGGTGTGAGAACTGACAGGAAGCGATGTGTAGATGCACCAGAAAACTGAAATACGGTTGACAGTAGCGTAAAAACCCAATTCATCCAATCAATTACATCAATCACCTCAAAGTAACTCTAATAAAGTCCTTATTTTCCGTATACACTTTACAGTATTTTATTTTGAAATAAGGATTTGTTGTTTTTCAGATGCGGGACTTGAGACACACGAACATTAACACTTTTCTAGGTGCCTGTATTGATCCGCCCTCACTGATCATCGTGACAGAATATTGTACAAAAGGGAGTCTACTTGTGAGTCTATACTTTCTGACCCGTCCAGACTACATAGTTTTACACCCATCCAACTTTAAGGGGGGGGGGGTATAAAGACCATCTCTGAAATAATAAAAAGTCGTGTAACAAAAGGGTAGAAATCATTGTGGCAAAAGGAGAAATTGCTTGTAACAAGCAATTTCTTCTTTTGTCAAAATGATTTCCTGGGTAGCCTTTTTTTTAGCCCGTCAAAATGCGAGATTATGTGTGTGTGTGGGGGGGGGGGTATAAATCAAATGAGCCCTCCCATGCTCCTGTTGTTTGACGACTTTGACTACCAGCAGAAGAAATGTCATTAAACTAAGTCTCAAATAGCATGCAAAACTCTACACAAAGTCTTCAGACTCTTTGAGCCTTATTTCTTCTGGCATATAGATTTTGAAAATCACAAGGAAAATATGAATGAATACCAACGTTTATATGGTTTCAAGAAAGTAAATATTGAATATGTTTATTGAATTCTGAGGGTTTTTCAGACTATTTTGTCACGATCAGATTTTAACGTTACCAGACGCTTTGATTTCTGTTACTTCCAAAGGCAAATCGGTTGTGATAGAAGCTGGTTTCCTCTTTCTTCAAAAGGCAAACACGTTTGTGATTGCAGCCTCTAGTGGTGACATATTATTGAATGACTAATCCAGGCACTCCTTGTTAAAAATCTGATAATATAAGGTTATTACTTCTAGAGCACGTGATCGGATTACCGGATGTAAGGTCTAGAAGCTGTAATTTGGATCGATTCATTAAGGGGGCGATTAATCAGATTATGAAAAGTTGTTTGCCTTAAAAGTTATTTGTTTGTTTGTTTGTTGTTTGGTTGTTGATTGGTTGGTTTGGTGGTTGGTTTCTTTCTTTCTTAAAATCTTTCTGTCTTGAATTATTTTGCTCTTTCCATCACTGTATTGAATAACAGCAATACAGTAATTTATACCTAAATATGACTTGTCACTCGAAAAGGGATTGTCTTGGAAGTGAGAAAAGAAGCGACTCTGGTCAGGCTGCGAGGAATGCATAGGCTGATCGGGGTCTTCTTTCTTTTTTAGTAGATTTTCTGAATGTGAATGACCTTTTCACCTTAGTATACACCCATTTTTGAAATACCATCCCTAAATGACCAATCGCTGGTTCCGCCTTTACTTCTTTAGCACCGCCAACTAACTCCGACAGGAAATCCCGTTTCAATTTTAAACGGCGTAATTTTGCAAAATTTATAGTCAGTAGCAATTAACCAAAAAATAATCTTGTTGTTTGGCGACTTAAACGTCGTAATTACATATTGAATAAGCTGTAGTTACGACGTTCAAGTCGCCAAACCAACAAAAAAGCTTGACAAAATGGAGGCCAATGTAGGAGCTAAAAGCTCAATTCCGAGTTGAATGAATTTTTTGATTGGTCGATTGATTCCTTGATTGACAGCATGGGCAGATCGCTGGATCCGATTTCTTTTCATTTTTTTAACTGAACTGTCCGGAGGGACTCTTTCCGATTAATAGGTTGCATTTCGATGGTTCAGCGCGAAACACTTGTAACTGCCTATATGTTTATAGGCAGTTACAACTGTTTCGCGTCGAATCATCGATGTATAAATCATTCTATAGGGAAACAGTCCAGGTCTAGAGAAAATGTCATTCTTCGATGAATGACACGTGCACCTGCTTGACATTTTTTTCCAGACTGGAAGATTGCAAATTGATTACAAAAATGTCAAAATTTCACCCATGGATATAAATCTTTCTTCTGAGACTGACCTAAATTATAGAAAATAAAAGGCAATGCGAAGAAAGAAACAAATCTATTTCGCCCTTTTTATATATTTTCTACCCTATTTCGAAGTTATTTTTCAATTTCGATTTATTTTTGTCATCTGCACCCTCTTTAAATTTGGTCAGTCATAAGAAATGCCGTCTGGTCATAGGTTATGAGAGCTATCTTATGACAACCTACGATATTCGTAATCTGGTTTTGATCTAAAATACTGCATTGGTCACGTGGAAAGTGTCAATCGACAAGCCAGCCGAGTAATGCCCTGCGTCCAGACTGACAGAAAACTAGCGAGTGGTTTCCTCTTGAAACCCGCTGTTCAGGAAAATGCTCATGAAAAGCGGGACGCTATTTATTAAACGTTAGCGAATGTTTTCCCCATGAACACAGGGCTTACGATATCGTTGAAAAAATACGTTTTAACCAATATCACACATTACCGCTTTTTACAGTAATTTCGATCTTCATCGTAAGCAATGTTCTTTACTCCGAAGTGCTTTTTCATTTTTAAATCAGTGAACATTTGTTATAACTATTCGCGTCTATGGAGATTTCAATATAATCCCTCAAAATGTTCAATTGTTATTTTTAATGAGTCAAAAAGAGCTTTTAAAAAGCAGTCACGACTCTGGTTTATTGGTAATCAAGAAATAAAAGAGTTCGAGTCTACAGTACACCTCGGTATTTTGTATGATAAGTACTCGTCTCCATTACCTGTTGTTAAGCATATTGATCGTAAATTAAGAGGTTCATTCTTCGGAATTGTAAAGGACGGTCTACATCGTCACGGCTTAAACCCTTTAACTGGTTTTAAGATTTACAGATCCGTTGTTTTACCTAGAGCTCTATTTGGCAGTGAACTTTTGCCATCTGTCTCTATTAATGATATGTTGATCCTTGAGCGAGCACACAGGCTCTGTCTTAAGCAAATTCAAGGTCTACGTGCAAGGTCTAGAACCGACATCGTTCTTGGTCTTTTAAGCTCTATGCCAATTCAGGCAGATATTGAGTTAAGGAAACTCATTTTTCTTGGTCAGTTGTGTCGTCTTGATAGGGTATGTGCAGTAAAGGAGTTGTTTCTATATCGTTTATGTTCTTTCTGTAATGGCTCTGCTCAACAAGGTTTTATTTCGGAAATATCGGATACGTTGAATAAATATGGGCTGATGTATATTCTCAAAGATTTTGTTTCGCATGGTCAGTTCCCCTCTAGATATGTTTGGAAAACACATGTCATGTCTAAGATAAACAGTTTCTATATTAGTAATTGGGAAAGAAGGACATCTGCTCCAGAGTTCGTTTTGTATCGGGAAATTCAGACATGCTTTAATGATCGTTCTTTGTGGTCATTCGCTTTTAATAATCCCGATCATTTAAGTGCTTGTTTTTCTGTTGCACAAATAATCGCATTTCTGGCTGTAGCTGATCCAATTTGTTCAAGGTGTGGTAGAAATGATGTTTGTTGTAGTAAGAGCGAACATATATTATTCGAATGTGACATTGTACAAATTTGTCGTGACTGTTTCGCCCAAAATGTTAAATGGTTTATTAGTACTACTGTATACCTATTTTTGTCATCCTTGAGCAACAAGGATTATATAAAAGCTCTTTTTGGTCTCAACACTAATCTTAATGTTATATTAGGTGACGATTATCAAATATTTTGCAACATAGCATTGGAATATTTTCATAATATTTGGTGTTGGCATAGCCTCAATTGGACACCGTAATAATTTTGTTAAAGTAGCTAATTGATAGTCCATTACGTTATAGTCCTATTATAGGATTTTAGACAATAGGATTACGTATGATATTATGGAAATTTATCTTCCCAAAAAGTGACACTTTTCCTATCAGTTTTCTGCATAGAGTATATTTTGAAAAAAAAAAGACTTTAAAGTACCCTTATTATGCCTTCCTTTTCGTTTCGGGGAAGGCTGTATATATTGGGATAACTTGCGTGTCTACAATATTTGTGTTAAGCATCTTGTGTGTATATATGTTCATATACGCGTATCTGTGATTGTGTATGTGTGAATTATATATGTGTGTGTATGTATGCTTATGTCTGTATGTGTAGGTGTGTATATGTATGTGTGTATGTGTATATATAGGTTTGTGTATGTGTATGTGTATGTATATGTGTATGTATGTATATATGTGTGTATATATATATGTATGTGTATATATATATATTTATGTATGTTTGTATGTGTATATGTGTATGTTTGTGTGTATAATATCCGATACCATTGCTATAACTGTAATATTATTATTCTGTATTGTTTGTTACCATGTATTCGATCTTCAGATTTGGAGGAAATAAAGAATATATATATAAGCCCGTCTTGTTACATGATTCTGTTCTACCATATGATTGTGACTGGTTACATGATTTTACCTCAAAAACGTGACTGGTTACATGATTCTGTTCCTTATGAATGTGACTGGCTACATGATTCTACCTTATAAACGTGACTGTTTACATGATTCTGCTCTAACACATGAATGTGACTGGTTACACAATTGTACCTTATAAACGGGACTGGTTACATGATTTTGTTTTGCCCTGTAAACGTGACTGGTTACGTGATTCTGTTCATTTCAGGACATCCTGGAGAATGAGGACGTTAAACTAGACAACATGTTTATAGCGTCTTTAGTGAAAGACATAATACAGGTAAGATGACGTATGTGCATGTTTGGCGTGAAAGGGAATTCGGGAAAACCGTCACTTTTCATTTTCACGAAGAAAAATGTACGTGTATTACTATGGCCAATTCGTCGCCTGCATCTATGGCCGCGTCAGTCAATTGTAAATTATTATTTGTTTTTTATATAATTATTGTATCAAATACTAAAACGGCAGGACTCATCAAACGTTCCTGAATAAGTTACATCTAAAAGCCAGAGCTCAAAAGAATACAATTTAAACTGAGTTTGAAATCCTGCCTATTGCAAGTAAAATCGCTATGTGAATGTTTTGATAAATTCTTTGCAAAGAAACTGCACAACCCACTACCGGAAATTCTCGAACCATTATCATCAAAAGTAACGAGTTGTTAGCACGCAAGCGTTAACTTTCTTCTCAAATCAGATTTCAGATTTCTTCTATACTGATAAATAGGCAATATTTTGTTATGGTAGCGATATAACATTTTTTATTATATACCTATAAAAGATATGGAGTAAAACCAGGCTGTCAAATACAACTCGACAGAAAAAAAATCAATATTCGGCGTGTAGAAAAAAAACCGTATTCGTCGAGTACCGTTAAACACGGACTCCTTTTTTGTGTATTGACGTTCCGGGTTTTTTGGAAAGTTTATTATTTCTTAGCCATTTTCTTAATGTCATTTCCTAAAAGGTATATAATAAAAGGAATATTACAACAGTGTCTTTTTCTTTTTGTTGTTATCGTGTTCTCGAATCGTGTGTAAGTATTTTTATTGGATTCGACCTTCGGTCTCATCCAATAAAAAATACCTACACACGATTCTCGAACACGATAACAACGTATAGAAAAAGACACTGTTGTAATATTCCTTATGTATTTGCTTTGAGATGAGGGAGAAAATTTTGATATTTCACGAGACCGAATATCAAATTTTCTCCGTACTGAGAATCAAATACAAGTTAATGTGTCGCTATCATAACATGGTATTCAATTTACTAATTACTTATCTTGTTGTTAAATAAATAAATGCGATGAAATGTTAAAAAAAATATAAAAAAAAAATGTGTAATCGTACAAGTGTTTCCTTTCTCCTTTACCATTTTGTTAACAATTATTTCTATTATGACGTCATCTACAGGATGAAAATGACGTCATGTTAGACTACCTTATATGGAACCGTATTTGACACTATCAGATACGTTTTTTCCCCTGACTTGTCTGATTATGTTTGTGTGGAATGTATCTTATTCAGTAGAATTATTTATAGGGCATAATAAGTATGTAATAATATGAACTATCGGTGAATATTAGCACTTACTTGTATCTTACGCGTTCAACGACTCTTATTTTTTATGTATAGGAAAATATGCGATTCATTTTTTTCCCACAATAAAAACATTCGACGCTGGTCTTTCAAATTACTATCATCTTCTTAATCTTTAATCTCTCTTAATCTGGACCATCCCAAAGATGTGTCAATTGACAGAGGATTAACCCTTTGCCAGACGGCTAAATTTTAGACTGTTCCAAATTGATAGAAGTTGCAGGTGATAATTTAAAGTTTATGAAATTTTAGATTTTTTCAACTATATGGGTCGAAAATATTGTTCAAAATGAAGAAATTGCTTGTTACAAGCAAATTCTTCATTTTACACATTATTTTCCAAATGCTTTCCTTGATGGGCGTACAAAAGCGTCACTGTGTGGGAATGGGTTAAAGTTTTCTCTTATTTATTCTTTGGCAGATTTTGATTGATTAAGTTAGAAGAATGATGGAATAAATAAACATATAACAACCTGAAATTCGAACAGATTATGCATGTTCGAAAAATTGTCATGTTAAAGGTTCAAGGTATAAGAGTCAATCAAAATATTTTGTCTTAACCAGTTCACCAGACGACTAAATTAGACTTTCTTCGGTGCAAAGTGAGATGTTGTGAGGAAATAGGTTAAGAGTTTTTCGGTGACGAGGAATATGCTCTCGTTTAATAAAAGCTCATAATTACGATTTAGAGTCACAAGATACCTTTAAGTTCGTTTAGAATTATCGCTCAAAGCGATCCACCGGAACAATGGGCGATCATTAATTTCATTAGAGCTAGTTTTGGAGTCGGTGTGAAAAGTACATGGCTACAGTACTGAAATCTAACAAATTACTACGCGGTCCGTTTCTTATATATAACGTAGATAAGTTCATAAGAAATAAGTTTTAATATGACAAGATGATAAAAATAATCCAGAAGAAAATATCGATAACTTTCTCACGCTGCTTCCTAAATTGGACAAAGGCTAACAATGAGTCCATAGATCGGGGAAATGAGAGATCGCTGGCCACGCCCACTAGGCCCCAAACAGGAAGTTCTACTTAGATTTTAAATGGCGTTATTTTGCCAAATTTTATGGAAAGTAGCACAGGACAAAACAGTTAAATGGTTGGTTGGCGATATAAATGTCGCAACTACAGCTTGAATAAGCTGTAGTTACGACGTTTATGTCGCCAAAACCAACACAGATGGTTGGTTTAGATGTCGGCGAGTATCGGGGTTTAAAGTCCATTTGCGGTGTAAATGTTTGATTTGATTGGTTTATCGAAATTTTTATTAACAGGCGCGACCCGTCAATGTAAGGGAAGGAGACATTCCCTAACGGCATTGTCAATAATGATGTGAGTGAGAAAGCTACGTTAAGAATTAAGATAAAACAAACTCTCTATTACTGCCTGCGAGTGCTTTTGTTTAACCCTTTCCTGTCCAAACCCGGGATTTTAGGCCTCTGTAATTTTATACTTGAGAAAACATTGTTGAAAAAGAAGAAATTGCGTGTAACAAGCAATTTCTTTTTTTTTCCAACAATTTTTTCTACCACATAGGATTTTCATTTCAAATATCATCCAATTTTCATTGTCGTCTGCAGTCTCTTTCAATTTTGACCGGTATAAAATTTCCATAAAACGGGAAAGGGTTAAGACCATGGATCAAATGTTTATTTCCGGGTTATGACTACTGTATGAGCCATAATCAATTTCTCTCCTTCAATTAGGGGATGATTTTCCTACACGACAGTGAACTAGGGTTTCACGGAAACCTTAAAAGTTCCAATTGTGTCGTCAACAGTCGATGGTCACTTCAAATTACAGATTTCGGTCTGCTGGAAGTCAGGGCTGCCACTTATAAGATAGAGGATGAGCATGCATATTATAGAAGTACGTACTTATTGCATTTTTTACCTGTACTAGTCGTGCAGTCTCACAAGGATCTATGTTTTACCAAACATAAGTTTTATCCCTTTAGCATTGCAGCCCACAACACCTAACTAACGTCAGACCTTTATATCAATACTCCATTTACTAAGAAAAGTTGGCAGTGAAATAATGAAATAATTAAAGAATAGATAAAAGATTAAAATGAATTTGAACGCATATTATGAAAAGGAAATTTGCAAGTATACATTTTATTACAACGATTCTCAACCATTTGTCTGGAGTGGAAGCTACCATGGGATATCATGGATTCGATCCCCGGCGGCGGCACATATTCTTTCCGATATTTGTCTCTCACCAATGGGTAAAACTAAGTGGGATAGCAGCTGGAGGCTAGGAAGGGATTGGGTGGTAGTACAGATGGGAGAATAACCAGGAATCCATTGTTAGGTGCCCGAGTCGCTGCGATATGACTGACATACTGTTAAAAGTGGCGTTAAATCCCAATCAATCAATCAATCAATCTGGAATGAAATCAGTCCAACTTTTTGAAAATCAAAAATAAATGTTAATAATTATATTATCATCTGACAAGGACCATGACTTCATCTGCTTTTAATGATTGAATGGGGTTTAACGTCGCATTTAATAGTATTTCAGTCCTATCGCGGCGGCTGGAGCACCTAACAATGGATTCCTAGTATTTCTCACACCAGTACTACCACTACATCCTTTCCTAGCCCCCAGCTGCTATCCCACAAATGTCGGAAAGAATTTATGCCGCCAACGGGGATCGAACCTATGACATCCCATGATTCCAGATTAGGAGTCTGACGCGCTACCGACTGCGCTATGACGGCGGTGACTTCATCTGCTCAATGCATTAAGTAGAAATGATATTATAGGTTAGTCCCAATCGCCGCTGCCTTTTGAATTATTGGGGTATAACCCCACTTTAAATAGTACATCAGTCATATCGCTGAGACTGGAGCACCTAACCACGGATTCCTGGTATTTCTCACACCAGTGCTACCACTATATCCTTTTCGAGTCTCCAGCTGCCCTTCCTACTTAGGTTTACGATTAGCAACCCAATAGTGGGAAGCAAATGTCGGAAAGGATATTTTCCGCTGCACGGGATCGAATCCGGGACCCCAGGACTAGGAGTACTACGCTCTACCACTGCGCTATGGCATAACTATATAAACCCATAAAATACGGAATCCCTACGGAGACACCCAGACTTATGTAAATCAATCAAACTATTTCGTAATATCGAAATGAAACTGTGAAAGATTTGCATAGTCAAAAACGACCATTTTACGGGTTTCGTAATACAATGAAATTCGACTCTACAGATTTATTTTGGAGAGCTCCTGAGATTCTGCGCCAAACTCTTCCAACCCGGTCTGCCAAAGGGGACGTGTACTCTTTCGGTATCATACTACATGAAATATTCGGCAGGACTGGACCGTTCGGCTTCTGCAGAATGCCTCCCAAAGGTAATTATACATATACGATACTCCCTTAGGTTCAGTAACCGATTCCCATAAATGACACTTTTAGATTCCCCTTTAGAAAAACAATAAGGAAAACAAGTAATTTCTTCATTTTACTCAATGTTTTTACTAAGCAAGTTGAAAAAATCTAAAATTTCAAAAACTTTAAATTGTCGTCTGCAACTACATTCAATTTGAACCAGTCTAGAATTTCACGGTCTGGTAATGGGTTAAACCAATTGCCAGACGACAAATGAATCGGTTGGTTAAAATCCAGAGAGGTTACAGAAGACATGTCAATGTGTTTTTGAAATTAATAAAAACAATAATGATGATAAGTTCCATGAAGTTTTGAGGGCATTGTGAAAAAGGTAAGAAATTGATTGTTACACGCACTTTCTCCCTTTTTATTACAATGATTTCCATTGCAATTTTGTGAGTGTGTCAAAAACGTGTTCCATACTTATTTTTTCGCGGCGAAACGAAACAATTCATTAACAATTTCCCGCTCAACAAAATCTTAGCCCGGTCCAAATTAAGAGAGGTTGCAGACGACAATTTCGAGTTGATGAAATTTTAACATTCTTTGAATTTTGTGACAGAAACATTGTAACAGGCAATTTCTTAATTGTCCACGGTGTTTTCCAAAGCATTTTTCTTGAGGGGCGTAAAAAGGAGGAATTGTTTGGGAATGGGTAAATCCGGATACACGAATCCTGGTGCGCACATATAGTGTTATGACCACAAAACATTATTGAGTTCCAACGTGAAACAAGGTGGCAAATTGTCACAAAATACGCCCGTAAGACTACTGTTTGTTGACTGGGGAAGGGGATTAAAATTTAAGTCTAATGCAAGAAAGAGTAACAATTTACAATGATAACTTATGGTTCTGGTATTTTTCTTGTTATCATGAGGTTTTGAAAACCATAGGCTGTCACACTATAAGAGATTTGAAACAACAAAGTGGAATAACAAAAATAATAATACAGGTAGAGTTATGGTTCTTGTGAAATGCACTTTCCCTTTGTGATATCTACCCACTCATGCAGTTTCATGATCATAGCTATTACACTTTCAGAGATATAATCCAGGCAAAATCCAAGTATGAACAAAATCTGAAAAGCATCAAAGGGCAAAAACTCTCAAAATATGCTCGGAAGAGTTATTGTTCTTGTACACTGCACTTCTCCTTTATGAGATCTATCTACCTGTTAAGTTTCAAGATCATGGCTAATAAACTTTCAGAGATATGCTCTGGACAAGATCATAGTATGAAAAACAACAAAGGAAAATTACTCAAAAAATAGGCCAGGTAGAGTTATGGTTCTTTTGCACTGCACTTCCCCTTGATGAGATCAATCTACCCATGGATTTTCATGATCATAGCTTGAATACTTTTAGAGATATGCTCCGGACAAGATCCAAGTATGAAAAAAACAACAACAAAGGCAATAACTCAAAAAATAAGCAAGGTAGAGTTATGGTTCTTGTGTACTTCACTTCCCCTTGAAGGGATCTATCTACCCATGCCGTTTCATGATCATAGGTTATATACTTTTAAAGATATCCTCCGTACAAGATCAAATAATGAAAACAACAAAGGGCAAATTCTCAAGAAATAAGCAATATAGAGTTATGGTTCTTGTGCACTGCACTTCCCCTTGATGAGATCTAACAACCTATGAAGATTCATGGTCATTGCTTGAATACTTTTAAAGATATCCTCCGGACAAGATCCAAGTAAAAAACAACAACAAAGGGCAATAACTAAAGAAATACGCCAGGTAGAGTTATGGTCATTTTGCACTGCACTTCTCCTAAATAAAATCTATCTTCCCATGAAGTTTCATTATCATAGCTTGTATACTCTTAGAGATATGCTCCGGACAAGATCCAGGTAACAAAGGGCAATAACTCAAAAAATAAGCCAGGAAGAGTCATGGTTCTTGTGTACTGCACTTCCCCTTGATTAGGTCTATCAACCCATGACGTTTATGCTCATAGCTTATATATGCTCGGGACAAGATCCAAGAATAAAAAACAACAAAGGGCAAAACTCAAGAAATAAGCAATGTAGAGTTATGGTTCTTGTGCACTGCACTTTCCCTTGATCAGATCTATCAACCCATGAAGATTCATGGTCATTGCTTGAAAACTTTTAAAGATATCCTTCGGACAAGATCCAAGTATGAAAAAAACAACAAAGGACAATAATTAAAAAAATAAGTCAGGTAGAGTTATGATTCTTGTGTACTGAACTTCTTCTTTATTAGATCAATCTACCCATGAAGTATCATGATCATATCATGAATACTTTTAGAGATATGCTTCGGACAAGATCCTTGTATGTAAAAAACAACAAAGGGAAATTATTAAAAAAATAAGCCAGGTAGAGTTATGGTTCTTGTTCATTGCACTTCCCCTTGATGAGATCTATATACCCATGAAGTTTCATGAACATAGCTTATATACTTTTTGAGAAATGCTCCGGACAAGATCCAAGTATGAAAAACAACAGAGGGCAATAACTAAAAAAAAAGCTAGATAGAGTTATGGTTCTTGTGCACTGCACTTCCCCTTGGTGAGATCTATCTACCCATGAAATTTCATGATCATAGCTTATATACTTTTAGAGCATAACTCCGAAAAAAAGTGCATCCCGCCCGCCCGCCCGCCGGACGCCCGGACGTCCGACACCACGGGTGATCCCATAATACGTCCCGAATTTCAACGTTCGTATAAAAATGCTTCCTGCCTCCTACACATGTCATGAAATAATCGTTTTATTCAATATTTCCTCCTTTTAATTATTGTCAATATTGACGAGTTTCTTTGCAGATCGGTATATGGTAAAGAGTTTATTTAGCCCATTGTCATAAAGATTTTTTTCTAGACTGGTCCAAACTTAAAAAGTTGAAGATGACAATGTCTGTTTGATGAATTTTGATTTCTTTATCTCTTTTTTTTTTGGGGGGGGGGGGGGACATGGTGGATAATTATGAAATTGCTTTTGACAACCAATTTCTTCATTTTCCAAAATGTTTTCGAAAGCTCTTTTCTTGAGATGCGTAAAAAGGTTGAATTGTGTGGAAATGGGTTAGAGGAGAACTTTTTGTAAATTGGACTTCATGTATCACCCTAGCCCAGAGCGGTAAAATACGATTGTGGCTTCTATTAGACCAGGGCATCCATCTTGGATGTCCTTGGGGCGTATAATTAGACGCCTCTCGATACTATAAATAAACGGTACTTTACCTATCTATCTCCCTAACAACCAGTATTGTCCAAATTAATTCTAAGTTCAAGAAGGCTGCTGTACTTTTAGTGATGCGTAAATACTAGTAGATTGAGCTTTGAGGTGGAATCTTTGCTATATGTTAATTCTATTTAGCGGTAATGTTTTCAAATGACGAATATCCGATCAAAACCTGGTTTACCAATCAAATTACAACTTCGTCCGGGACTGATGATGGAGTTCAAAGTTATATTCCAGTCTAAATGAATGATTTCATTAGTCGACTGATTATTTGATTGGCAGCCGCTATCGGTCAATTTTCATTAGTGTTAGTATTTCGAACAAAGTGGTTGCCATATCGAAGTAGTTTGGGCGTGGGGAAAATTGTAAAAAATGCCACTCGTCAAACAAGAAAGAACCTCATAATGAGTGAAAAAAATCGACCCTGGTTTAGCGGACTGCTTACATAGTGTCTTTAATTGACATCTAGTGGGTCACCCCTATCTGTCTCTCTCTCTTTCTCCCCGTCTCTCTGCCCCCCCCCTCTCTCTCTCTCTCTCTTGATTTGAGATATAGAGAGCCCATAGAAACCCTGGAGGGTCCATTTTCTCTTGGTAAGTAAAAAATAAAAACATTTGAATATGAATACCTGTACTCTTTTTCATAAAAATGAGTGAGTTAAAATTTAAACCATTTTGTCGACTATCATTTCATTTTAGGCTATGATAAATATAAAGTAATACTAGCGGTTCAACGCTTACTCGTGTATGGATTTAGGGAAACATGCATAACCACATTCCAATAAATTTCTAAATTTTTTCTTTCTATAACACTTGAAGATCCATGCCCTATAACATCCTTTCTCTTCGCAATGGACCGCCTTTACGCAGTTCCGCCAATTTGGACTAGTCTCGAACTTATTCATCTGGTAGTAGATTACTTTGGCATTATTTGCAAAGTAACAAATGTACCATTGTTATTATTTTTTTTTTCAGAAGTAATTGATCGAGTTCGAGAGTGCAGCAGCTATCCTCCTTTCCGTCCCGATACAAAGCCTCTGTCGTGTGATAGTTACATTATAGATTGTATGGAATCATGTTGGCATGAAACACCGGAAATGAGACCCGACTTCCGGTCCATCAGCAAAGTACTCCAACCACTTCGACGAGGCATGTATGTGTCTAGACAATTTTTAGTATTTTCTTCTTTTATCTTTTTAAATTAAGAAATCGCTGGCCCAGCCCACTTACGTCGCTTACCACTCCCGCCGATTCCAACAGGAAGCCCCACTTCGACTTTTCACGGCCTTATTTTGAAAACTTATGGCCAGTAGCACGTAACAAGTTTGGTTGGTGACCTAAACGTCGTAACTACAGCTTGATTAATCTGTAGTTATGATGTTTATGTCGCCAATAAACAATAAACGTTCACTAAAATGGCGGCAAATATAGGAGTTGAAAAGCTCAGGTCCGGGTTGAAAAGATTATTTGATTGGTCGGTTTATGCCTTGATTGACAGCCGCGATTGGTCAATTAGCTCAGTTGTTTGAGAAGCTAGACCGACTTAGTGTGATGCTGATATAGCCTTTACCGAGCACGTTGAAGAACGAAGTAGAAATCCCGGTAATTCTGCCCTGCATCCTTTCACTATCCCCTTTACTACTGACTGTCTTCTGGGGTGTCGCTCACATCGACAAAGACAATAAATAACCGAAAATAAACACATATCTTTTAAAGTTCACCGAAGTGTCGTAATATCAATGTCGAATTCTGTAGATGTTATGCAATTTTGATCAAGGTGCTACTATTTTTCACTCTAAACGAGAAACCCAGAGTCAGTTGGAAAGTATCAATCCAGTTTTTAAATGATAAAACGGAAGGCGTGCAGACAACAATGAATCTTTTATTGCGCAAATATTACGCTTTGTTGAAAATTAATCATTAATAAGGAAATCCCTTTCTAGCTTAATGCAATTTTATGTTGTTTCGTGGCTGTTTTTGTTTAACCTATTCCCACTCAGTGACACCTTTAGACGCCGCGGAGGAAAAGAGCTTTGGAAAACAATGTGGAAAATGAAGAAATTGCTTGTTACATTTTCCCCGATGTTTTCTACCGAGAAATTTGAAAAAATCCAAAATTTCATCAACTTTAAATGGTCGTCTGCAACTTCTTTCGATTTGGGCAAGTCTAAGATTTTTCCGTCTGGTAATGGGTTAACGCTAGTTACCGATAGGGGGTTTTCACATTACAGGAAGCGTGGAATTTTTGACAATATGATGGCGATGATGGAAAAATATCAGAAAAATCTGGAAGATTTAGTAGACGAAAGAACTACTTTATTGGTAGACGAGAAAAAGAAAACGGAAGCTTTACTACTACGAATGTTACCGAGGTATTCAAGAAATGAAGAGAATGTTTTTTTAATTGTTTTCTCTGAGGTATGAACCTAGAAACTTATACGAATACACGAAGTTTTTAGGTTCATAGCTCAAAAGTTATTCTCTTCAAATGCCATCAAGGAAACCAAAGCAAATATTTACTAGTTTTAAGCAAAATTCATCGATCTACTTTTTGCGCAAGCATACAAAATAGTTGCGGGCCTAAAACTTTGTTCACGGAAGCATGAATAGAAAAAAAATCAGCCAATCAAAATGCTTGAAAATTGATAGACGAAACTAAAATTAAGTTATAGATAGGTTAATCGGCTTCAACTAAATTTTGATAGGAAAAATGAACGTTTTTGCCGATTAAAAAATATAGAAAACCCTACGAGTACAGTTCTTAATTCTTCAATACGGAATACTTTACAGATGTTGTAGGTCAACTAGGATTTGTTTATGTACCTGCAATGGCACTTTTGTAATAATGTCATTGTATTATAAAATAATAAATATAGTATATATTTCGCCGCGTTTTTACTGCTTTTCTAAGTGCCTTTACTCTAATATCATATCTTATATTCATATCACTATATAAAAACTTCATTTAAAAGGTTATGCAATAGTCAAAATATTACGTCTATGTTCCTTCGTTTCGAATATCTCTGTCTCGCTCTGTGTGTGTGTGTCTCCCTCTCTCTGTCCGTCTATCACCGTCTGTCTCTGTCTCTGCGGCTCTGTGTCTTTTTCTCTTTCTCTTTCTCTCTCTCTTTCTCTCACTCACTCTCTGTCTGTCTGTCTGTCTGTCTCTCTCTCTATAGCGTCTATCCTATCCTATCCATCAGTGTATAGGTAATTTTAATCTGCAAAGCTTTGTTTTATCACCCTTAAAACGACTTTAAGTTATATTCAATGAAAAATGATGTATTTTCAATACAAATAAAAAAACCTGAGCCATCGACAACTAAAATAACCCTGCTTCGGTGATGTTTTCATGAGATACTCAACTAACGGAGACAGCCGAAGAAAAACTTTCTCGTCTAAATCTTAATCAATTCCAACACAATCCCGCTTTTTTGGTGGCTCTCAACTAACGAGAGTTAAGAAAACATTGTGAAAAATGAAGAAATTGCTGGTTGTCAGCAATTTCTTCATTTTCCACTATGTTTTCTATTCAGAAGGACAATTAATTAACCCATTCCAACTCAATCCCTCCTATTTACGCCCCCCAAGAAAAAAGCTTTGGAAAACATTGTAGAAAATGAAGAAATTGCTTGTATCAAGCAATTTCTTCATTATCCACAATGTTTTCTATCCAAAAAGACAAAAAAAAATCAAAATTCCATCAACTTGAAATTGTCGTCTGCAGCTTCTTTCAATTTGGACCAGTCTAAAATTTTGCTGTGTTGGAAAGGGTTAAAAGAAATCATCAACTTGGATATCATTCAATTTGAACTAGCCTAAAATTCTGTAGTCTGCTTAGGGTTTTATGGATTTAATGTCTTATGTTTATTTTTCAGGTGTGTTGCGGATCAGTTAAAACTCGGTTACGCGGTTATTCCGGAATCTTACCACAGTGTCACCATCTACTTCAGTGATATATGTGGTTTTACGAAACTATCTGCTGAGAGTACACCCCTTGAGGTAACTGTTTTGACCATGAAATATTACCCATCTCATTAACACAACACAGTTTTAGACTGGTCCAAATTGAAAGATTTTGTAGACTGCAAATTGAAGTCAATGAAATTTTATAAATCTGTGCATTTTCGTGTAGAAAACAGACCGATTGAACTTCTGTTCATTACAGGAATAAAAGACTGGCTGCAGTCGTCCTTGTTTGTACCTTTAATGTATAACATTTTCCTCGTGCATGTCACTTCAATTCAGGTATATGTTTGTGGTGAATGCTGAATAAAACCTTTACTGTTCTTTTTGGAGTCAGGCGACTTAATTGACATCCTTGTCCAACCATTGAATTATTTAATTCAAAGAGTCGGGTAGCCAGACTATAGAAATATATGTCAGTTTGTTTATGAAATGAATCACTGGGAATAAAGGCTAAGAAATTATAGGATTACTTAGTACATATGTGGTTGACTCTTTTCAGATTGTTGACATGCTGAACGATTTGTATACTTTATTCGACGAAACTATCCGGCATTTTGATGTGTACAAGATCGAGACAATAGGTAATTATATATATATAATTCTTCTTGGACTCAATATATCATTTTTTCATAATACAGAAGTCCTCAGTATGATAAAAGTATTTTTTAAATAGAAGGCAAAAAGAAAAAAAAATGCATGAAGTCCAAGGTCGGGTTTGTTACGAAAAAGCATGTAAATCTAAAATTCAGTGAAAGTTTCCATAAAAAAGACACCGAACGGACGTGAAGTGAAGTATAGTGTAGGTTGAACTATGATCTTCAAAAAAGTTTAATCCAGAAATGTATAATATCCGTTATCCAGGAAAACCTGCCAAAATGACAAAGAAAAATAAAAAAGTATCGATTTTTGATTTTTTTTCTTAGAATTTTAGAATAAACTATCTTTCTTATTCACAAAAATAAACAAATAACACAAATGTCTAAATAATTCACAAAGTTAAAACTGTTTTTGAGCATTAATCCATTGCCTGACGACAACATCTAAGAATGGTCAAAATTTAAAAGAAATGCAGACGGATTGAGAACATAGTAGAAAATGAAGAAACTGCTTGTAACAAACACTTTCTTCATTTTCCACAACGTTTTCCTAAGTTTTTTTAGGGGGGGGGGTATCAATAATCAGACAATAATGACGTCACCAAAACATGGGATTTTTCCAACGTCATTACGTAAGGTCATTTAAGCAGATTCTCCCTGAAAGCGGACCATTTTATCAAATTGCTCTCTGTCCTTTTAGCACTCTTCTTTCAACTCAAACGCACATTAAATTGTTGACTTCAATTATTCTCAATTAGAACGAGTCTAAAATTTTGTAGCCATATAAAGGATTAACCTATTCCCACACAAACCCTCCTTTTTACATCCCTTAACCCATTCCAACACAGCAAAATTTTTACTGGTCCAAATTGAAAGAAGCTGCAGACGAAAATTTCAAGTTGATGGAATTTTGAATTTTTTCGTTTTTTTGGATAGAAAACATAGTGGATAATGAAGAAATTGCTTGATACAAGCAATTTCTTCATTATCCACAATGTTTTCCAAAGCTTTTTTCCTGAGGGGCGGAAAAAGGAGGGATTGAGTTGGAATGTGTTAAAAAACTTTGGAAAACATTGTGAAAATTGAAGAAATTGATTATATCAAGCAATTTCTCCCTCATCCAAAATGTTTTCTACCCAAAAAGAAGAGCAATTCAAAATTCCCTCAACTTGAAATTGTCTTTTGCAGCTTCTTTCAATTTGGACCAGTCAAAAATTTTGTTGTGTGGGAATTTGTTAAAAGACGATTTTTTTTACTGACCAATTTCAGGTGACGCCTACATGGTATGTAGTGGACTACCGATCCGTAATGGCGATAACCATGCCGGGGAGATCGCCTCAATGTCACTCAAATTGCTCACTCAGATCAGACAGTTTCGTGTCCGACACCGGCAGAATTACGTGATGTCGTTACGTATTGGTATGCACTCAGGTAGGGCAGGACGCCAGACCAGAAATGTGGTTGTGGCTTTAACCAAGTGCCACACAACCTGGTTTTAGACTGGTCAAAACTCAAAGAAGCTTCACACGACAATTTCAAGTTGACGGAATTTTATTTTTTATTCCCCCGCCCTCTTTTTTGATAGAAAACATAGTGGCTAATGAAGAAATTGCTTGATACAAAAAAAACTTTCTTCATTTTCCACAATATTTCCCGAAGTTTTTTTCCTAAGACGTCTAAAAAAGAAGGATTGTGTGGGAGTAGGCCCCCATTCCAAAACGTGAATTTAAGTTGAGCGAATTTAGGGTAATTCTGTCTTTTTGGATGAAGAATTTCTTCATTTGAACCTTGTTTTCCTCCAGTCTTACCTGATGGGCGTAAAAAGCGTGATTGTGTGGGAGTGGGTATATGCGAACCTTTAACCCATATTCCCTCTTTTTGACGCCAGCCCCTCTTTTCCACGAAAAAACATTGTGGAAAATGAAGAAACTATAGCATTGTATGAGGATATTATGCTACAGATGCAGGATAGTGGGGGATTCTAAGCAAATTTGCAAATAAATCGCATTATAGCGTGGATTGTCTTTGGATATCAACTATCAATCAGACAATAAATATCAACAATATGAGCGCATGCGTGGCATTTTCAACCATTACACACGTGCGCCAAGTAAATAATCAGATCAGCCTGTTCATCCGCACAGTATGATCAGAGTCCTCACTCTGCGCTCTGTAGATAGATACTGGCCAAGGATTCTTTAAACAATCAGCATATATTCTGATTTCTCCGAATGGCTGTCCAGGGTGCTCAATGTGTGCGAGTCACGCACTTGCGAAATGGTTGGAAATGTCACGCATAGGCTCATATCGTAATATTATTATAGGAATCGTCTGGTACCCACGGTACTTTGATTGGATTACGTAACCCCATTCGTGTAAACGGCGAGTCGATCCGGCCGACGGCCATAATGACGTTGCATTGAACTTAATTCGTCGATGTTCTACGAAAACCTCGTAACTACAGCTTTGAATAAGCTGTAGTTACGAGGTTTTCGTAGAACAACGATGTTATGTTCGTGTCATCCATCCGTTTAAATTACTAACATAGCCTTGACAGCTCGCTCACATCCCCGCTTATTTTGGTATTCTATTATTGTTATAATCATTTCCTGTTTTGCAAAATTTAGACCTGTCCAAATTCAAAGGTTTTGCAGACGAATTTAAAAATGGATTTACATGTAATTTGAAAAATAACTATTTAGTAGGGTAGAAAATATTTTGAAAGAGAATAAAAAATTACTTGTAACAAGCAATTTCTTCTTTTTCTACAATATTTTCTCAGTTATAAAATTACAGGGACGTAAAAACCAGAGATTGAGCAGGAAAGGGATAACTACAACATAGTGTTTACGTCTATTACAGGTCCCTGTGTAGCGGGAGTTGTCGGCCTTACAATGCCCCGATATACGCTGTTTGGTGACAGCGTAAACACAGCGTCACGAATGGAAACGAACGGTGAACGTAAGTATGAATTACCTTAACCCTTGTCATGCTGAACCCGGAATATTTCGGTTTTGACAGGAGATGTAGACAAAGATCAGCCTGCACATAAGTGCAGTCTGATCTTGGGCTACACCTCCTGTTTGTACTTTTCCAGGCAGAGTTGATTTCTAAATTGATGTCAAAATAAATATTGATTTTTGAACAACAAGTTATATCAGTGCTTTCAGCCCTTTGATTTGACAGCAATTCAGTAAGGTGATTATTACAGGATGACAAGGGTTAATAACCGAGTTTTATAGTATGTCTATTCAATGTTGCTCTAAGTTTCTGAATCTCGATAGATCGCTGGTCCCTCCCACTGAGCTCCAACAGGTTGTTCGGCAAAGATTGTAACCCTTTCCTGTTCAATCCCTGATTTTGACGTCCTTGGTATTTCATAATTGATAAAACATTTAGAAAAAAGGAAATTGCTTGTAACAAGAAATTTCTTTTCTTTTTTTTCACAACATTTTCTACCCAATTAATGGTTATATTTCAAATTGAATCCAACTGTAAAATTTCACCTAAAATCCCTTTGAATTTGGACAGGTCTAAATTTTTGTAAAACAGGAAAGGGATTTAATTAACGGGCGTTATTTTGAAAACTTATAGTCAGTGACATTAGTAAAATCGTTTAGTTGCGACCAAAACGTCGCTACTACAATTTGAATAAGCTGTAGTTACGACGTTTTAAGCGCAAGTCCAGCAAAAATGTTTCACATGTCGACCAATTTCGGTCTAAATATATGATTTGAATGAAATATCGATCTTTTTTATTGCCTTCGCGAGCTAGCAGTTGAAGACGGGGGTTGTTGAGAAACGCGCTCCTACATCGAAGATTGAGAAAGTGATTGACCCGTTTCGCATTGCACTCTAGACTGATTCGATTGGTCGAAAGTAGACTTTAACCCATTCTCACACGACAAAACTTAAGACTGGTTCATTGAAAGTGAAAGAAGCTGCAGACGATAATTCAAAGTTGGTGGAATTTGAATTTGTTCGTTTTTTTTTTTGTTTTTTTTTTTTTATAGAAAACATTGTTGATAATGAAGAAATTGCTTGTATCAAGTGATTTCTTCAGTTTCACTTGTTGTTCTCCAATGCTTTTTCTAGATGGGCGTAAAAAGGAGAGATCGTGCGGGAATGGCTTAAGCCGTGCACGCTAAAGAGAAATCGTTTATTATTTTCCTTGTATTTTTCAAGGGTGTTTTCTAATGTCGAATACTCTCATATACGTCAAATCGAATCCATGTTCCTAAATTAGAAACAGAAACAACAATTAAAGCAATCTTGAAATCCAGGTTTACAAAACAAAAACTCATCAAAGGAACAAAAAGTTAACACGAATCGATTAAGTAATTTTTTCCAACCTAATTATGACTGAAATAATGTGGTTCAATTTCCTGAAATAATCGTAATGCGCTGTATAAACCGGATATTTCTTGTCAAAAGAAAAAAAAACACGCAGTCTTTTTGAAGCATAGTTGTTTTAATGCTTTAAACCGAGAACATTAACATTTACCATGCTGAACCCGGAGTATCCTGTTTTAACAGGAGATATAGACAAAGATCAGCCATCACATATGTGCAGTCTGAACTTTGTCTACATCTCCTGTGTCTCTAGTTCAAGCCAGAATTGTTTATGAATTCAATTTTCAAAAGGAATGCTGACCAACAATTAATGTTTCCAGTGCTTTCAACCTTTGATTTCAATGTTATTCTGAACAAGGATTTAATTAAGCATGGCAAGAGTTAAAGCCCCTGTATCTTTGCACCTCGATATTCTATAATAGACTTCACGGGGTGTCGCTCATACGGTTAAATGCTACGGTAGCAACGATATGTATGTGCCATGGAATTTTTTTAGCACACACGTCAAAGATAAGGTCACAAATTCGTTTTGTGGGCGAACCTGTTTCTTTCTCTGAAAGCACTTCTATGTTTCGAATGACCGGTAATGGATACTGGCCCGCTTCTTGTTCGTGCTGCTTCAGGTTAGCTCGGTAGGCAACGGGTTGGGTTCTCAATTCGAGGGTCGCGAGTTCTACCCCGGCTCGACCAACATTATTGTCGACATTTGGCAAAAGTCAACGCGACATTCGTTATTTGTCTCTCATCAAAGGTCTGATACTAAGTAGTGAGACTAAGTTGGATGAGCAGCTGGTGGCTCAAATAGAATTGTGTGTTTGGGGCTACACTGGTGCCAAAAACAACAGAAAAAGACAACCGTTGTTAAGTGCACCAGCCTCCGCGATATAATTAAAATTTATTGAAAGTGACATGAGCCCAATGCAACAAATCAATGATCTGCTTCTACTTTCATTTGACCGATCGCGTCGGTAAATCAAAGAATCAATTGACGAATCAAATTATTCTTTTAGACTAGAAGAAAACTTTGAACTCCGATGTTGGCCAATATTTATCTTTATTTGACGACTTCAACGTCGTAACTACAGCTTATTTATGCTGTAGCTACAACGTTAATCTCGCCAGTGAATGATCTGACTTTTGTTTCACGCCCCTTATCATATATTTTACAAACTCATGTCGTTTGATATCACGGTCGAACTATCTAGTCGGAGGTCTGTGGATAGTAAGGGGAAATTGGTCGGATTAAGACAGGCTCGCCAGTCAATTTAAAACCTGCAGCATGAATATGAGATGTTTTTCCGTTAGCATTTCAAACGGTATTATAACAAAAGAAGTTGGGTAGTTTAAAAGTACAGGTAAATTATCATGTTTTAATGTAATATATCGTGAACCATAATTATTATGTACTGATTTTTTTTTATTTAAGAGATGAAGAGAATATTTTTTGTTTTCATGGAGGTATGAACAGAAAAACCTAATCACACTGTATGAATACGCGAAGCGGATTCATACATTGTGTGATTGGGTTTTTCGGTTCACACCTCCATGAAAACAAAAAATAGTCTCTTCATTTCTTATAATTTAATAGCATCGAGCGAAAAAAACAAAATCTTTACCAACTGTGATACCTTTTTGTATGGGACTATTTTGTGCGGATGCATACAAAATCATTGCGTGCTCAAAATTTTGTTCATGGAGTTATGAATTAAATTTTTCGACCAATCAGAACGCTCGTTTTTGATAGACGAAAATAGAAATAAAAAAAATTATTATTTCTTGTCAAACAACAGAAAAGTCATATATATATTCGTTGTTTGGTTTTACAAGAATCTTGTCGTTGAGTCCATCGAAGAGAGTAGCGAACGACAACTCTGCTTGGAGACTGGACCTGTTCTCTCCACGATTGATCGCATTGTAACATATCACACGTCAAGAGAAAAGAGGCCTACAAGGAAATCGGTGGAATAAATGTTTGAAAAAGAGATTGGATCCAGCAGATAGTATTTAGAAAATAAACATTTAGTGAGGTAGAATGACCATTCTTGATTTAGATAATTTATAAAGGACGAAGCACATTGACCCGGTTCAGCCTGTGCAGTTTGACCAAGGTCGATACTTTGCGCAATTCCAAGGAGGCCCCTTTTTATTTTTTACAGGTTTTATGTCAACCTATTCCCACCCATCCCGCCTTTTAACGCCCCTCGGAAAGGAGGCATGGGAAAACATTGAAACATTAAAACATCATTTCCAACATTGTTTTCTACCTAGAAAGACAACAACAACAAGAATCTAGATTTCATCACATTAGATTTGACGTCTACAATTTCTTTCAATTTGTACGAGTCTAAAATTATGTTTATTGGTAAAAGTATTAATCTTTTTTCAGCAATGAAAATCCACTGTAGTCAGGACAGCAAGGATATATTAGACAAATTAGGGGGATACACTTTAGAACCCAGGGGAAATGTTCCCATCAAGGTAATTCGATTTGTCAAATAGTATCGGAAAAAAATGTCTCGAGTGAATCTCACATGTGTTCATTCATCTGAACCCTTATCATTCTGTACAAAATCCTTTCCGAAATTGCATTGAGATAAAATAGCTGAAAGCGTTTGTAGCAATAGTTAGGGGTCATAATTTCTTTTGATAATTAATGTTATGATAAACACTGGCTTTATGAGAAAAAAACAGTTGGTGTAGACTAAGATAGGACATCAAATATGTGTAGACTAATCTTTGTCTATACATCCTGCAAAATCAGGAATAATACAGGTTCAAAATGACAATGTTTAGCCTTCCCAAACAATTCAATAATTTACGGGCCCCTTATATAACATTCACTAAAAACTCACAGGAAAAGTTACTTTCATTAACGTTATATATTCTGCAAGGTACTTTCTATTTTATTTCCAATCACTGAATCGACCTGTGCATGTTCTTTCGCTTTTGGGATGTCTAAAGAATTATCTTCTTGTGATTTCTTAAACATGTCTATAATACTACCCATATATATACAGATTATACAATGCTCTTCGATTTTTTTTTAAATTGTCCTTGAAACGTGATGAGCCGTTTCTATTTCTCTAGAGTCTTCTAACATTATGGGGTTGTACGGAAAAGGGTTAACTTCAATGGATGAATATAATTAATCAAGTCTAGATAAAGTCATTTCCTCTAGAAATTTAGTCTATTGCAAAATTCGTTGCAATATAAGTAAATATAATATTTTACCAGAAACTCGTGTTATCTATATATATTTGAAGTAATCAAATTGCCGTTTTCAATATTTCAGGGAAAGGGAGAAATGTTCACCTATTGGTTGCTCAGCGAAGATGAATCTATTCGTTCCATTAGAGTTAAAAAGCAAATGACCAATCAACTAACACCTTACAAGAGTATCCCGTCATGCACCACGCGAGGATCACAGAACCCAAAAATGTGCGATGGAATTAAAAGCTCACCGAATCATTTAAAAAGTTCCTTACATTTAAACATAGACAGTGACAGTAACTCAAACTTTCAGGAGCCGAGTATTTTGGACCTATTTCGCGACGGGGACACACCCCTAATGAGACCAAGCCGCTGTGAGTCTCCGAATGTGTTTTTTCATAAACCGTTTGGATATACCGCCGTAACTTCGCCGGATACATTTAGACTACACCACAAATCTTCGTTCAAGAATGGCGTCCGGCCTGATTCTCGCCTTAAATCATACTCTGGAACTGATCTTTCTGCTATCTGATGGTCAATTGGTTAACGTTATCGGTGCCATACAAAAATAAAACAACACACCCCTACAAGACCCCGTTTTTACGATCTTCAAGAAATAAGCTTTTGGGAACAATGTGGCAAAGGAAGAAATTGCTTCTTTAGGGCAATTTCTTCATTATCCACAATTTTTTTCTTCCTAAGAGGACAAAGAAATTTTCATTTTCTTAACTCAAGAAGTTCAACTGCAAATTCTTTGAATTTGGACCAGTCTTAAATTTTCCTGTGTGTTAATCGGTTCAATAACAAAAAGTGCAAGCTTGTTCTTTTACGATAATTGTAACTCTCCACAGCTTTAGTTTTCCGATGTCGAAAGGATGGTTACAAAACGAACATTCTAAAATATGAGTTTTTTTTAAAAATATTTACCAATTGTATTATTTACCCTATAATATGTGCTCACGTTTATGTAAAATGTTCAGTTTTCATTTTTATTGATTTCAGGAAAATATAATTCATGATTGTTTTTTTCGTTGTTATTTTCAGTGGTACTGTCGAAATCCTATCTTAGAACTTTATTCCAGATGTCGTTGCATGGTAAAAAGTGGTGACTTTACAGAAACTAGTCCAAAAAAAAAAAAAGAATAGAAAAAAAAGTTAATAATAATAATTTCTAAGTACACAACAGTGGTCCACATGCTCAAATGTTAAATTTTTCACGAGTTCTGTATCTATTCTATGGTTTTATGCTTGATATAGCCGTCACCGTCCTTCACTTACTATTCCTGAGGCCGGCAAACGGATGCGGCGTAGCTAAACTAATCGACATTTTCATAAGTAAAACAAACTGATTAAAATCAGATCCACCATATAATGCGATGTCTCTACTGTGGATAGAAAAGAAAGAAATAGTCACCATTTAAGACCTGTGAATTTTGATCTCAAAAGACAGAACTATGAATGAGGATGAAAACACTAAAGAGGTCTATATAAACGAATAAGTATAACGTCAACCGCCTTTTGTACGACAAGATGGATTAGCCAACGATTTTGGATGAGCGTCAATTTCACAATGTTGTTAAGCGTAACAAGGACAAAGACTGGCTGAAACTTACTGTTTTCTTTTTTTTAGATATAGTTTGACTTTTATATACTAAGAACGACTGTTAAAAAGAAATATTTTTATTTATCCAATATCAAACACGGTCGCGGTCTCAATTCATAGATTTCGCAGACGACAACTAAAGCGTTATTTTAATTTAGATCAAGTGCTAGAGGGATAAAATAATATTATGAGTGTTCGCTACAACACTTTCCCCCTTTCTCACAAAGCTTTCAGTTGCTAATTAGTCCTAAATAGGTCATGGCGTCTCTTCTATTTTGACTTCAAAAGGCTTGCGATCGCAGTTTCGGGCTGACAAAACTAATTGTCTTTCGGATTAGATGTTGAATCGATGCACCGTCTAACGGTGCTATCCATCAAGTTGACTGGCGAGCCTGTTCTACTCTGACGATACATTATCGGAAAGCAGCGTAGTTGGGACAGGTTCACCAGTCTATCCACCAAACACGTAAAAGAATCAGGCGATTTCGTCCTGTATCCTTGCACTATCTTCCCCAACAACTAACACTCTTCTGGGGGCGTCGCTCTTGTGGTCATGCGTTACGGTAGCAACAAAAATTTAACGGAAATGCTCACACCTGGCAACTTGCAGGACTGCATTTGATTCCTTTTATTGATATTCTTGACAAAAAAAAGATCTTCAGCGGAGGTCAAGGATGGATGAGTATTTCAAAGAAAAAGGGCGAGAAAACGTAGAGCAAAACCCATTCTGATTCCGTACTTTAATAATCATATCAGCATTGATTGTCACAATATAGCATGAAAGCATAAAGGGTCTACACTATAACGTTACAATGTAAACTTCCATGCAATTCTACTCTTAAATATGATTATAGAGAAAAACTGTAAAAAAAAATTTTAAAAATGTTGAACACAGCTTTTAGTTTGTTACAGTGATCTCTGTAAAAACTACAAACTTTAACCTAGCTTAACCCGATACCAGACGACACAATATTAGACTCGTCCTAATTCAAAGAAGTTGCAGACGACATTTTTTGTTGATAAATGTTAAATATCTTTGTCTTTTTGGGTAGAAAACATTGTGGGTAATGAAGAAATTGCTTTTTTTTCAATTCACAGGTCATTAAATAAGAATGTTATTTAGACTGGTGATATGAAATTGATGTCTTAACAATTGAAAATCGCACTATAAACTTCTCAAACCATCAACAATTTGCACCAGGCAATATCTTTCTTTCCTTTTTATCACAACAATTTCCTTTTCCCACTATAAAAATGAAAATGAATATGTACAAGTTGAAATGTAGAGCAATTATTAATTACATGTAAACCTCATAAACAAGAGTACCATGATAGACCTATATCTCTCACCTATATCTCCAGGTGGTATGTCCAGGCAATGTCAAAATGGGACCAAGAGACATTTAATTACCCACTCCAACACAATATTCATACGGCCACAGCATATTGTCTTAAACCCTGGTAGGTACCCACTTTTACATCAGGTCCTAGAGGAGCAACTTGCCTCAAAAAACTCCCACAGTCATGACGGGAATCAAACCCTTGAGCCTGTGATCCCAGGGCCTGTGTCTTAGCCTCTCGACCACAGACTCAATGATATACATTATCCATCTACTTTCAATCTACAGTTTATAAATGATAACTTTTCTTAATGATTCTTGATTAAACAACAAAAGTTTGATGAGTTTAGTTTTTGTTCTAGTATACATGTATATGAATTCATGGACAAAGATGTCAGTGCGCAACAAGATTATAATGGCAGTGTGCATGCAATGCAGACAACTTGATGAGAAAAGTCGCAAAATGTGCAAATTTTAGTAGAAATATGATAGCTTGTAAACCTTCCAGTTCAGCAGACATTTTTCAAAATTTCTTTTTTGCTAAAATCTATGATCCAATAAAATATGCTGAATTTGGATATAAGAGGGATAATTAGAATATTTTGGTACATTAACCCTTTCGCGTTTTTGGACATTCTAGACTAGTCCAAATTGAAAGAGGTTGCAGACGACAATGAAAACTGGATGCCATTTGAAATGAAACCATCCTATATTGTAGAAAATATTGTGGAAAAAGGAGAAATTGCTTGGTACAAGCAATTTCTTCTTTCTCCACAATGTTTTCTTGATTATAAAATCACGGGAACGTAAAATCCCATATTTGAACGGGAAAGGGTTAAAACATGGTAATGCTACAAGAGAAGTGTCAAAACACTAGGCCTAATGATTTGTGGGAGAAAGTTAAAAGATTTCCTCTTTTCCCCTGTGTAAAATCTTGTATCCCCTCCCCCAAACAAAAACAATACAGTCAATTTTCACATAATCACGATTTCTGGAGCCCTCAAGAGAAAAAGCTTCGAAAAACATAGTTGGAATTGAAGAAATTGCTTGTTATAAGCAATTTCTTCATTATCCACAAAGTTTTCTCCCTCAATGGTAAAAGCATACAAATTTATCAACTACAAATCGTCTTCTCAAATATCTTCAAATTAAATCCACTTGAGCCTTGTCATGCTGAACCTGAAATATTCCTGGTTTAGAAGAAAGTCTAGATTAAGATCAGCCTGCACACATGTGTGGTCTATTCTTTGTCTAGATCTCTTGCTTGCCCGTTAAAGCCAGAATTGTTTATAAGATTCATTTTTCATACAATTATTACTCTGAAATTAGTATTTTCTTTGCTTTCAGCCCCTTGATTTTGATGCAAATTTGTAAAGGATTTAATACAGCATGACAAGAGTTAACATTTTTCATGTTTTTTTACTAGGATAAACAGTTTATCTGATCTTTGAACAGCGATCCATTTGTGAATTTATTTCAATAAGAATATGGATAACATGATAATATAATTAATTTACACATTACTAGGCAGCTACATCTTTGGCATTTCAAAGCATTTGCAATTTAAAAATAGTGCTAAATAAGGTAGAAAACATTGAAGAAATTGCCTGTAACATTTCTCCTTTGCTCTCAATGTTTCACTATCAAATTTTCTATAGTGAACAAAAAATATTGGATTGTGTTGTTATGGGTTAAAACAAGAGGCCCATGAGGGCCTGAGACGCTCTACTGGTTATCAAGTTTTCCGTTAAAGAAATCTGATATTTAAGGAAGTTAATTGCTCAAAGAAGAATATGTGAAGAAAAAAAGGGGGCTTTATCCCCTTTATCATTTTAAGCAACAATCCTAAAGGCCCCTTTTCCCATGTTTCATGACGGATCCACTCCATTTCCAAAAGAAAGTTACCTTATGACCCTACAATCATTCTGTGAATATTTCATCAGAATCTGACAATAATTGTGGACTTTATCACATAAACAGGATTATTTTGAATGAAAATCAATAAGGCCCCTTTTCCTGTGTTTTCTGATCGATCAATTTCATTACAAAAGGAACTTTCCTTACAACCCGACAATTGTCCTGTGAAATTTAAAAGACAACTTGATAATGATTGTGATCTTCATCACATACACAAGAATGTTTTGAATGATAATCTGTAAGGCCCCTTTTCCTGTGTTGCGATTGCCACAATTATTCCATGCATCTTTGAAGATAATCCAATAAAACTGTTGACTTTATTGTGTTAACAAAGATATTAAATTCAAGTTCTCATAAGGCCCCTTTTTCCGTGATATTTTACTGTTGGTTTTATCATTCTATGAAAGTTAAAAGTGAATCTGATGAAATATTGGGAATTCATTATGTTTACTAGAATATTGAAAAAAAATCATATGTCCCCTTTTTACATAATACTTGATGGATTGTACCCAGTTCTGAAAAGAACCATCTAAGTATTTGTACAATCATTCTGTGAAATTTTGAAGTGAATCCGGTGAAATCAAGGGACATCATTGTGTTAACCAGAATATTTAAGAGAGTTTTTCATAAGGCCCCTTTTTATGTGACCCTTGCTATAGTCAGATCCACTGTCAAAATCAACAATTGGAATGATGGTACAATCAATCTGTTTAATCTGTGGAATTTATTGTGTTAATGAGTTTATAGTGAAATCTTCATAGGGCCCCTTTTCTCATGATACTTTACAGAACAAACCAAATTTCAAAAAGAACAATTCTAATGAAGGTAGAATCATTCTTTAAAAGTTAAAGAGAATCAATGAAAACAGTGGACTGAATTGTGTCAAGAATTTTTGTAACAAAATTTTCATAAGACTTTATCTTGGTGAAAAATTTTAAAAATAAAATTTTCATAAGGCTCCTTTTCCTGTGATACTTGAAGGATCAGGTCTCATGTCAGCATCAACAATTGTGATTATTGTACAATGATTCTGTGAAGGTTTGAATAAAATCCAATGAAAGTTCTGGACTTGGTTACAAGGATTGTAGATAAAATTCTCTAAAGGCCCCTTTTCCCATGATACTAGACAGATCATGCCTAATTTGAAAAGAAAGAATCCTCATGATGGAATAATCATTCTGTGAAATTTTTAACAGAATCTGATGAAAACTGTTGACTTAATTGTGGTACAATGATTTTATAATTTAATTTCATAATGCTCCTTTTCCTGTGATACTTGAAGGATCAGGTCTAATGCAAACATCAACAATCATTATTATTGTACAATTATTCTGTGAATGTTTGAAGAAAATCCGATGAAAACTCTGGACTTGGTAACAAGGATTTATAAACGAAATTTTCATAAGGCCCCTTTTCCTGTGCTTCTTGACAGTTCAAACCCTGTTTGCTTGTGGGCTGTGGGCTTTATTGTGTTAACAGGGTTTTATTAATTGAATTTTCATATAGCCCCTTTTCCCATGTTACTTGATGGATCTGAACCAATTCCAAAGGGAACTCTTCTTACAAAAGTATAATTATTCTGTTTGAGTATAAAGACAACCCCATCTCATCTGTGGACTTACAAGCATTAATTAAGATTTTTTTAATTGAATTTTCCTAAGGCCCCTTTTCCTATGTTTCTCAATGGATCAGACCCAATTTGAAAGGAACAATCCTTATGATGGTACAATCATTTTGTGAAAGTTTGAAGTCAATCAGGTGAAATCTAGGGCCATTACGTGTTAACTAAGATTTTTTTATTAAATTTTCATAGGGCCCCTTTTCCCATGAAACTTGATGGATCAAACCTACTTCAAAAGGAACAATCCATTTAATGTAATAATCATTCTGGGAAAGTTTGAAGAGAATTTGTTGAAAACTATGGACTCTATTGTGTTTACGAGGACTTTTTCAATCCAGTTTTTATCGGGCCCCTTTTTCCCGTGGTCCTTGACTGATCATACCAAATTTTGAAAGGAACAATTCCTATGATGGTACAATCATTCTGTGAAAGTTTGAAGTCAATCAGATGAAAACTGTGGACTCTAGAGTGTTAACAAAGATCTTTGAATTAAATTTTAATGAGGCCCCTTTTCCTATGTTTCTTGAGGAATCATATCCGATTCCAAAAGGTACAATCCTTATGATAGTACAATCATTCTGTGTAAGTTTGAAGAGAATCCATTGAAAATTGTTGGCTCAAGATTATTAATGTGATTTTTTTTATTAAACATTTCATAAGGCCTCTTTTTCCTGTGTTTCTTGAAGGATCACACCAAATTTCGAAAGGAATAATCCTTATGATAGTACAATCATTCTGTAAAAGTTTGAAGGGAATCCGATGAAAACTATTGACTCCAGAGTGTTAAAGAGTATTTCTTAAGAGATTTTTCGATTAAATTCTCATTAGGCCCCTTTTCCCGTGTTTCCGAATGGATCTGACCAAATTCCCAAAGGAACAATCCTTATGTTGGTACAATCATTCTGAGAAAGTTTGAAGAAAATCCGATGAAAACTGTTGACTCTATCGCGTAAACAAGGTTTTTTAATTGAATTTTTAATGAATTTTCATAAGGCCCCTTTTCCCATGTTTCTTGACGGATCATACCCATTTTCGAAAGGAACAATCCTTATGTTGGTACAATCATTCTGTGAAAGTTTGAAGAGAATCTGATGAGAACTGAGGACTCTATCGCGTAAACGAGGATTTTTTAATTAAATTTTCATAAGGCCCCTTTTCCTATGTTTCTTGAGGAATCATATCCGATTCCAAAAGGTACAATCCTTATGATAGTACAATCATTCTGTGAAAGTTTGAAGAGAATCCATTGAAAATTGTTGGCTCTAGATTATTAATGTGATTTTTTTTATTAAACATTTCATAAGGCCTCTTTTTCCTGTGTTTCTTGAAGGATCATACCAAATTTCGAAAGGAATAATCCTTATGATAGTACAATCATTCTGTAAAAGTTTGAAGGGAATCCGATGAAAACTATTGACTCCAGAGTGTTAAAGAGTATTTCTTAAGAGATTTTTCGATTAAATTCTCATTAGGCCCCTTTTCCCGTGTTTCCGAATGGATCTGACCAAATTCCCAAAGGAACAATCCTTATGTTGGTACAATCATTCTGAGAAAGTTTGAAGAAAATCCGATGAAAACTGTTGACTCTATCGCGTAAACAAGGTTTTTTAATTGAATTTTTAATGAATTTTCATAAGGCCCCTTTTCCCATGTTTCTTGACGGATCATACCCATTTTCGAAAGGAACAATCCTTATGTTGGTACAATCATTCTGTGAAAGTTTGAAGAGAATCTGATGAGAACTGAGGACTCTATTGCGTTAACGAGGATTTTTTAATTAAATTTTCATAAGGCCCCTTTTCCCGTGTTTCTTGACGGATCATACCCATTTTCGAAAGGAACGATCCTTATGGTGATACAATCATTCTGAGAAAGTTTGAAGAGAATCCGATGAAAACTGTGGACTCTATCGCGTAAACGAGGATTTTTAATTGAAAATTTAATTAAATTTTCATAAGGCCCCTTTTCCCGTGTTTCTTGACGGATCATACCCATTTTCGAAAGGAGCCATCCTTATGATGGTACAATCATTCTGAGAAAGTTTGAAGAGAATCCGCTGAAAACTGTGGACTTAATCGCATAATAGAAGATTTTTTAATTAAGTTTTAATTAGGCCCCTTTTCCTGTGTTTCTTGACGGATCTGACCCAATTTCGAAAGGAACTATCCTTATGATGGTACAATCATTTTGTGAAAGTTTGAAGAGAATCCGATGAAAACTGTGGATCTTATCGCGCAAACAAGGAAAAGTTTAAAGGACGGACGCACGCACGGACGCCTGACGGGAAAAAGCCATCGCTATAGCTCTAGTGGCCTTCGGCCAGTAGAGCTAAAAAACAGATTCAGAGAGGCTTTTGGGTCCTCTGATCAGCATACTCAACATTTTACCCCCCCCTCTCCAAAAAAAGTTATACATTTGACCCATTACAAAAAGCACAATTTTGGGCTGCAAACAACAATTTGAATTTTGTGCAATTCGAAAAAAATTGTGATTTAGGGTTGAAAACATTGTGGACAATGAAGAAATTTGTTGAAAATAATTTCAGTACTTTCCACTATGTTTTCCACAGATTATTTCATGAAACAGTGGGAATGTTTTGGAATGAATTTAAATTACTCTGCACTCATCACAACTACATTAAAGCATTTTTCCCAGTTATAAATGTAACAATCATAAAATTCTTCACAAGGGTAACAAACTATATGAAGGTATTGCACATGTACATTTGAAGCTTAACAATCAACAAAACTGCTTTTTTACATTACCAACAAGAGTGCCTTAGTCACAATAAATGCTATCACATAAACCCATTCCCAATAAATGACACTTTTTGATGCCCATCAAGAAAAAAATTGGGAAAACATTGTGTAAAATGAAGAAATTGCTTGTCACAAACCATTTCTTCATTTTACACAATGTTTTCTATCCAGAAAGATGAAAAATTCTAAAATTTTATAAACTTTAAATAGTTGTCTGCAACTCCTTTCAATTTGGAACAGTCTAAAATCTTGTCTTTTGGGAATGGGTTAAGATACATGCACCTTTTTCTTTGATGTAGCCAATGATGATAAAAACCTTATAATATGCACAAGACCAGGTAACTAAGGACATTCAATAAAAATTTCATGCAAAATAGTTCAGGTGCATTAATGAGATATTTTGCATTCAGCCCCCCTATTTCTGTGACACAGTCCAAATGGCAGAACCCTGTCAATATGCACAAGGTCATGATGTGACTAGGAACATTCTGGGGAAATTTTAGTCAAATTCATCCATATGTAGGAGGAGATAAGTTATCGGTAACCCTTGTCATGCTGAAACCGGAATATATTCCTGCTTGGGACGGAGGTAGAGACAAAGATCAGCCTGCACATAAGTGCAGTCTGATCTTGGTCTACACCTCCTGCTTGTACCTTTCCTGCCAGAGTTGTTAATGAAATTGCTTTCTGAGAGAAATTTTGATTTTTGAACAAGTTCTATCAGTGCTTTCAGCCCTTTGATTTTACAGCAATTCAGTAAGGTAATTTATACAGCATGACAAGGGTTAAGATGTGGATGTACATAAGGACAGACCAGCTGCCTGCAGGAAGGACGGATGGACGGACAGAGATGATGATGTCCATATAAAAATTCATCATCCCGGCTCCATGATAAAAATCTAAACTATTTCTTATATGTTCGAAAATATCCTTAGCATTAAGGACCATGTTTATAATAAATCTTTCAAAAAATGAACTGTACCATGATCGTTTGGTCTTTCAATGAATACAGTCGATATTAACGTTAATTCTATTTAACCATTTGCAAAACGACAAAATTTTAGATCATTCGAAGTTCAGAGGCATTGTACACAACCATTTTTGGTTGCAGAAATCTGGAACATTTGTGTCCCTAAGAATGAGAACATTGCCAATAAAATGAAGAAATTGCTGGTGACAAAGTATTTTTTCATTCTTTCTAAAAGTGTTACTTTGTAGGCTAAATGTGATAACAAGTCACTTCTGAACACATTTTGTAACAATCTAACATTTAGCTATAAAGCTACATTCTGTATATGCAACATTCTGAGAGAAAGGATGAATTGCTTGAAATAAGCAATGTCTCCCTTTCTCATACTTTTTATACTGCACTTACTTTCATTTCAAACATACAGAATTATTGTCTGCAATGCCTTTGAATTTGAACCAGTCATAGGACTTCTTTGCAGTAACTGATTAACGCATTCCCACACAATTCTGCTTTTTTACACCCTTCAAAGAAAAAGCTCGTGAAATCATTGTGGAAAATGAATAAATTGCTTGTTACAAGAAAATTTTTCAAAACCAACTATGTTTTCTACCTAAGACAACAAAGACTTTTAGAATTTCATAAACTTAACCCTTGTCATGCTGTATAAATTACCTTACTGAATGACTGTCAAATCAAAGGGCTAAAAGCACTGATAGAATTTGTTGTTCAAAAATAATTATTTCTTTTAGAAATCAACTTCATAAACAACTCTGGCAGGAAAAGTACAAGCAGGAGGTAAAGACTAAGATCAGCCTGCACATAAGTGCAGTCTGATCTTAGTCTACACCTCCTGCCAAAACCGGAATTATTCCGGGTTCAGCATGACAAGGGTTAAAATTGTTGTCTAGTAAAAGGATTAACCCATTACCAGACAACAATATTAAAGACTGGTCAGAACTGAAAGAAGTTGAAATCTAAGATCAAATCTAAGATGAAATCTAAAAAATCTCTGTTTGTAGGGGTAGAAAACATTGTGGATAACCACACATTTGCTTTTATCAAGCAATTTCTTCATTTTCCACAATGTTTTTCTATGCTATTTTACTTTGTTCTCCCCCTTAAAGCTTTAACTCATTAAAAAAAAATGGCACCTTTCTATTGTAACAAGCAATTTCTTCATTTTAGACATTTTTTTCTATCTTGAAGAGACTTGTCTAAAATTTTGTTTCCCTGGTGTTGGGTTAAGTTTTTATACATTTGACCAGCATGACCTTAAAATAGACATGTTTTTATCAAGTAACATATTTTCAATGATATGACTGGTTTTATCTTTACACCACAACCAAGAAAACAGACAAAAATCTGCCTACCTATAAATTCACAAAATATTACTTGCAAAATGTCCGAGTCAATTCAGATATTAACTGCAAGATGAAATTATTCATTTTCAAGAACATTCAAGAAATTTTCAATGACAGCCTTTTATTCTCTTAGTAAAGTAATAACGGAAGCTAAGAAGAGAAATTCTATTTAACCCCTCCCTACACAATCCCGCTTATTTATCAACAACATTTTCTACCCCAAAAGACAAAGATTTTTAACATTTCATCAATTTTAAATTGAAAAGGGCCACCATATTATATTGTAAAACATTCACTCTAGTCATACCATTTACTTGACATGTGCAGACTGACCATCGTTGAAATTTTTAGCTCAATACCGCTCTTAGTTAGTTTTGTGAATACTAAATGGTCTCCCTACCTTATTATAAATTCATCCCTAATCAATTTGTGCTCAACTTAATACCAGACAACAAAATCTTAGACTGGTCCAAATCGAAAGAGAGTTGCAGACAACATTGTATAAAGGGTAAAAAAAGTGAGAAATTGATTGCTCTTTCTCCCAATGTTGTTCTTAATTCAACAATATAAAGGCATAAAAAGAGAAACTGTATGGTAATGAATTAAACTCTTTCATCCCATTCCCACACAATCCCTCCTTTTGACGCCCCCCAAAGAAAATAGTTCTAGAAAACAATATGGAAAATGCCGATATTGCTTGTTTCAAGCAATTTCTGTCTTTCCACGTTGTCTCTCTGAAGAGAGACAAAGATGTTAAAAATTTCAAATTATAAATTGTTGTCTGAAACTTCTTTCAATTTGGACTGGTCTAATATTTCACTGTGTGGGAATGGGTTTATCAGTACTGCTTTTACATAGATTAAATGGCTAGTAAACATTTGTAAATTTCAGGATTAGATTTCAAATGTAATTTAAACCCTGTCTATTTGGTAAAAAATATGTTACACATTCTTGGCCATATATTTTTTTATATTAATTAACCCATTCCCACACAATGACATTTTTGCCTCTTTGAATTAAGCAATTTATTCATTTTCAAAAATGTTTTCTTCCCTAAAAGTTTAAAAAATCTAAAAAATCATACATTTCAAATTGTCGTCTGCAATTCCTGTCTATGTGACCCAGTCTAACATTTTGATATCTGGTAATGGATTAATAAAGAAATAATAACCAACATAGTGGCATTTCAGTGCTCTCAGCCCTTTGATTTTAATGCAATTTTAAAAAAGATTTTGTTTTGAGTGATACAAGTCAATCATATTCAGGATTAAATTTCAAGTATTGTATCAACCTATTTGGTAGAGGCAAGTTGGCGAGCATGTCTGGAGGAAACTGTTGCAAGATTCGAACGCGACATCTACTTTGCAAGTTAAGTGAATTTGGCAACTTGTATATCTGAACATGATCAATACTACTTTCCATATCATTCAAAACTATAACCATTCGGCTACCGCAGTGTGAGAAAATCGGCATATAGTTTATGGGACACAAATGAAGGCCACATGTGTACCTATGATACTGTATACAGTGAAGGGTCTGGGCCGTGTCTGCACTGAAGACGTATATACTAACATCAACAGGATTTGTCCGGCGAGACTTTCTCTCCCTACAATGACAACCTCCAGTGACCATGACAGCAAAGATAAGGTATCCGTCTCTTGAATACAAGATGTCTTTTAGGTCATTATTTTGACTAGGGCGCATATCATCCAGCCTTGGATTTAAGGCAATTACATCCCAGGTTTTAACCCGAACAATACTCAAGCTGTTATCATTTCCTTGTTGAAAGCTGGTTGTAGCAAGTCTGGTCCAGTTAAACCGTGGGTCGAAGGCAAACGCTGTATCTGTATATGGAAGCTCGTACTCAGTAATTAGGTCCTTAGATTTGAGATCATACAGCTGAAGAACAAAGTCATCTGTCACACCTGCTTGCACTTTTGGTACTTTGATAAGGCATACAGAGCAGTCGGGACTTATTTTCCCGCGTAGACAGTCATTTTCAAAGCTAGCATACTGAACACCAAATACTCCAACAAATTTGTCCTGTGATAAATCAACAATGCCAAACTGTGTTGTCATATTTCTAATGAGATGTAAAATCAATGTGTTTTTCTGGTAACACAAAACACTTTTGACTTGAAAATTTTGAATACACGACATCTGTGCTGGAACAACCTTGTACTCAAAATGTTCCGCCATTTTGGTAAATTTTCTCCGTCTTCTAAATCTGAAGATCCTCGAAGGTTTTGGTATATTGATTATACTTTGACGACTAGAACAAAATGTTGGACTGCAGTCCTTAAACACAGTGTTATTACACCACATGACTGATTCACTGAATCCGGCCGCTTCTGAAATAGATATTAATTTAAATTAACCCTTGTCATGTTGAACACAGAATATTCTTGATTTGGAGAGACAGAGTTGTTTACAAGATAAAATTTCAAAACTGATATCAGCATGACATTAATACTTCCAGTCTTTTTAGCCCTTTGGTCTTAATGCAATTCTGAAGAGAATTTTTATTCAGCATGACTTATCAAAACAAATCTATACTTTACAATACAATAGAGAAAAAGATTTTTTTTCTTCTATTTGTTCCATTATCTCTTGCATTTTACACGTATTTCATGATAATTCATTTTTGATTGGTCCATGAGTAAACCTCTGTGACTACAGGGCCCAAACCTGTGACCCTCTGATTACTTGTCAAGTACTTTTTACCACTTAACCATCTAAGTTAGATTTTTGGAATTTCAAGTCTATGGAACCAAGATTGAACAGTTATTTCCTTGACTGTTTTCTCCACAACCCTTTCCTGTACAAACCCAGAATTTTATGTCTCTTTGATTTTATACTTGAGAAAACATTGTGGGAAAAGGAGAAATTGTTTGAAACAAGCAATTTCTCCTTTTCCCACAATATTTTCTACCACATATGATAGGAGGAATTTGTTTCAAATTCTATTAAATTTTCACTGTCGTCTGCAAGCTCTTTGAATTTAGACTAGTCTAAAATTTCAAAAAACGGGAAAGGGTTAATGAATAAAAATTAGCTAAAGCCTCTGTTCCAAGAGTAAAGAATCAGAGTTCAAAAAGAAATCGTCATACCTCCATGGCCCAGTTTCCACTGTTCAAGAGAACACTGATGCAAAAGAGCCCATGGCCTTGCCAGCTGAGCTTGTCTGTTCATATTGCTGACGACAGATGATGGACACATGAGCCCATACCCATAGCATGGCGCACCCCCCTTACTCTCCTCAGCTCCCATGATGCACAATTTTTCTTTTATCTAAATCTTGAAGTAGATTAACTGCCATTTATTTGTTGGCCTGTATATGTATCATCTTTGAAATCTGAAAATAGACACAAAACGAATTTGTCAACAAATTATACATGTTAATAAACAAAATTTAATAAAATCCAAAACAACCCACCCATAAGAACAAGAGTGCCGTAGTCGCAATATGTGTTACAATATCAAGGTCCCTTTTTCTGTGACACAGTCTAGAATGGTGAAAAAACGATATCGTGCACAATCAGATGACTTGGAAAATTCTGTAAAAATTTCATTCAAATCTGCTCACAAATGAATTAAGCCTCCTTTTTCAGTTATGTAATCTAAATGGCAAACCCCCAACAATATGTGCAATTACATTCTGTGAAAATTTAATTCAAATTCAATAAATAAATGTGTGAGGAGATGTATTAATAAGATTTGGACATACTGATCGGAAGACTGATGTCAGACAGATGTTGGGGTTGAAGGCCGGACAGACAGAGAAGATGAAACCAATAGTTTTAGAAAATGAAGAAATTGATTATAATAAGTTATTTCTTGATTTCCAACAATGCTTTCTACCATCAATCGCTATTTCTTTTTAAAGTTCAACAACTAATAATTCTTATCATTCTGAAACTTCTTTGAATTCTAACCAGTCTACTATTTTGTCTTCTGGTAATAAATGTGTTGACCAATTCCAAGACGACAATATTTCATACTGGTCCAAACTGAAACAAGATGTGTTTGTGAAACACCATGCCCCCAAAACAGGAATTCTTTAAAAACGGGTGATTTTCATTGTTTTTTTCTTTGTTTTAGGGAAAAGGGTTAAAATTTTGACCTTGACCTTGATGAAATGACCTTCCCTAGTTGTGCCTTGTTGGGACCTATCTACATACTAAATGTTAGCATTGTAACTAAATTGGGGTTGAAGTTATAGGAAAATGTTTAGTTGGCAGGTTAAGTTTTTGAGTAACGCTTTAGGAAAAAGGGTTTAAATTTTGACCTTGACCTTGCTGAAATGACCTTCCCCAATTGCACCTTGTTGAGACCTATCTACATACCAAATATTAGCATTGTAACTTAATTAGGCATTTGATCCTCCTCTTAATCCACCACTGCTGAGATATCAAACAACTCAAATTTAATTTGTATGTTTCAGACAATGCAGGTGATTTCAAACAGTAACTGGTCAACTTGGCCCATTTTTAACTTGGCCCATCTGCAACTCGGCCCATCATATAACTTGGCACAGTCAACTCGGCCCCAATATATGATATGTGTAAAATTTCAGTATGGACTTTTTTAAAGAGAAAAGAATTTATATATTAATCTTATCCTTATTTTTGGGATACATTAATGAGTAATTATAAATAAAAAAAGCAAATTTTATCCGTCATCAATCAGTTCTTAGAAACGTTGTAGATTAAAATGTACATTGAAAAAACACAACCATTTAAATCGATGCAATTCAAAATAATGTTAATTAGGCTCCAGGAGAGGTGTGGGAACATTTGACACACACACCTCTTCTGGAGCCTAATTATTTCATATTCATGGGGAAATTCAATATTTGATAATACAGTCAATCTTGCTTAACCAATTACTAGACAACATAATTTTAGACTGGTCCAAAATGAAAGGACTTGCAGACGACAATTCAAAGTTTATGAAATTCTAGATACATGTATTTTCAACTTTTTTGATAGAAAACATGGTGTAAATGAAGAAATTGCTTGTTACAAGATATTTCTTCATTTTACACAATGTTTTCACAACTGTCCTTCTTGAGGGGCATCAAAAAGCGTCACTGTGTGGGAAGTAGTTAAGTGACTGTAATCAAAATACCTTTTTTAAAGGCAAAAGCTGCCTTATGGAGTGAAGGCATTTGGCTAAAATTACAACAACTAAATCTTACATTGTTGAAACTCCTATGGACATCAATACAATTCAAATGAGTCTAAATAACACATGATTAAGCCAGAATTCTGTTGTAATGCAAAGTGTAGATAAAAGATGTTTAAACCATTCTGAAATGCCAAAATTTTAGACTGACCAAATTGAAAGAGGTTGCAGATAACAAAACAAAATTTGTTTGAATTAACGGTAAGGACATATGAGGTGAAAAAGATTGTGAGAAAATGAGAAATTGCTTTATACATTCACTTTCTTCTTTTTCTCACAATCTTACTACTCTCTATTTGGTGTTTGGCAGAGACCTGTCGAAAAATAACATCAGAGCCAAGCCCTGAATAGAGGGTAAATCTTTACCACAGTTATATATCTTCCACATGTAAAGTGTGGGATCTTGTGGTTATAGGTTTAGATGCGATATAATCATAGCCTTGCCAACAGATTATCAATTGTATAGTTTTACGATGCCATGATCATGCATAAAACTTGTTAATTGGCAAAGAGCATAACAAGATTCCGATTTGTTGGAAATTCTTATTGAAATATATAATACTAAAACCGTGCGCAATGCGTCACAGTTTTATTATTTCTCAGTCGTGAACAAGTTGTCAGAACTTTAACCCACCCTCCAATTGCCCCCTTTTAGTGAAAGTTTTGATTCAGATACCAAATGGACCAAAGGTCCTCAGGGCTTATCATTATGATAGTTGTGGTATCTATGAGTTAAATTAGTGCTACACTACAGTCTGGATTAGCAGATGAACAATTAGCCAGCATTGCTTATAGTTCATTTGTTTATACTTCAATCTATCTATAGATACGGCCTAACTCCCCTTTTGGTAATTACTGGCAGGTGTGTGTCTGTGCTGGAATAAAAACTGTTAGTCATTTGTTAGGGTGCCATATTTAAAAGTATTGTGAATGTTAGATTAAAAGATCTGATAAAACATATTCTGGTCATTCAGGGACTGCTCACTATCTGAAAAGAATCGAGACTCTTTTTGAACGCTGCAATATAAGGCACTATTGTTTCTGGTAGGCTGTTCCAAAGTATCAGTGTGTAGGGAAAAAAAGAATTTTTAAAGAAGGAAGCATTTGTGTGGATCTGTCTGAAAGATGCTGTGTGCATATGTCGGGTGGTCCTAACTGGTCTTTCAAGATAGACTGGTACGGGCACTGCAACAAAACTATTGATGATGTTATAAAACATGGTGACTCTGAAAACGTCTCGTCAATATTGAAGAGTTTGCCAGCCAAGCTCCTCCTGCATGCAAGTGACACTGTCATAAAAAGAAAAAATATTTTGATCCAACCTTGCTGCTCTATGTTGTACTTTTTCCACTTTGTTGATATAGGTTTTTGTATAAGGGCTCCAAACGGTTGATGCGTATTCTACCTGGGGTCTGACCAATGTTTTGTACGCTGTCTCTCTGATCATCTTATTTTTGGTCTAAATGTTTCTGCGGAGAAAACCTAGTTTTATTTGCATTTGATGTTATATTGTCAATATGCTTGTTCCATGAAAGATCTCCTGTATTGTAACTCCTAGGTATTTGGCATTGTCCACAGTCTCTAGCACTTGTCCATGTAGCCTGTATTGAAAGGAAATCTTTTTCTTCTTTTTAGTAATATTTAGGACAATGCATTTGCTGGGGTTAAACTCCATTTCCCACTTTTTCACCTACTGCATTTACTTGTCTAGATCTTCTTGCAGGGTGATACAGTATTGCTTGTTGTTTATAGCTAAGTAAACGGCAGTGTCATCTGCAAACAAACAAACTTGGGAGGTGATGGTATTAGGAAGGTCATTAATATATAAGAGAAACAGAAGAGAACCAAGCACCCATCCCTGAGGTACTCCAGACGTGACTGGAATTTCGGATGAGCATCCACCTTCTAATACTACTTTTTCTACTCTATAAGAAAAGATTAAATCCACAAAAAGGTAGTATTGTTTACTCCATGTTCCTGCAATTTATACAAAAGTTTTAAGTGGCTAACTTTATCAAAGGGCTTGCTGAAGTCTAACAAAACTTGATCAGTTTGTTTTCCTTCAGCAAGGTTTCTGGCAAGATAATCGGTCAGTTACTTCATAACATTATCATTTTTGCATGTTGGTCAGGCAGTGCTGGCTCATTGGTATATTCTTGCTTAATAATTGTAAAGTTGACCTTTAATTCATATTCCGTCATATTGACCAATTTTGTAATTAGTGACTGAGATGCATAAATAAATCATCTACAGTGTTAACAATATCTTGTTGTTTGGTGGCCAATTATGAGGGCTATGATATCCCAGCTAGTAATGGGTTATGCCAGTACCTATCAACAGACTGCTTAGTTGAGACTCTGATTTGAAAGTTTGGATCCCAGATTTTTCTTGGCCACACCAGAAATCCTAGGGAATGATACCACAGGCTCACATGGAAAATTCATAACCTTGAATGCAATGCACGCATGCATATCACTGAACTCAATCAGTCCACATTGGCATATTCCGACCAGTGAAAACAAAAGTTGATTTACAACTGTCAGACCTTAGATTCGAGATCGTGATATGGTATGAATTTTAAATAGAATGACCTCATTCTAGGATGATGATAACAGATAAAGCGATTGCGAAATAAAATGATTACAAGTTAAATATTCTTTAACCTTGGTGTCATCTCGATCAAAATCGTTAGTAACAATCCCTGGTCCAAAATATCATTGTTGTTGTTTGGAATTTCGTTGAACGCAGAACAAAAACGTGTTAGCTCATCATTTATGCAGCGCATCAATGGGCAATAATTCAGCTTCCCACCATCTGTCAAAATCTAAATAATTAGGGTTGTAGAGTGAGTATTACTAGTGATATGATTGGTTAAAAATAATTCTCGGTTAGGTTAAATAATCAATTCGCTATTCTTTCAATGTACGTAAAAAAGAGTGATAATTTAAGGAAGAATACAAAGAGTATTTATTGATTTTTTTAAATTCTTATCTCTCCATGACTGCCCCCCCCCCCACTTTGGCCGAGCGCACGTGCAGAGAGTATTCGATAAATTCTAACTCAATGGAATTTAAATGAAGGAAATGACCTTTTTCGCTAAGATACCTGTATCCCAGTATCCTTCTACATAATTTTGTATATGCAAGAATATTTATACCTATCGAAACAATAGTTCATAACAAGGTTACTAACCTTCGAATAAACGTATTACTGGAAGATGAAGATATTCTTAACCACAGTACATTCACATAGTTCACATAGTTCCGAGGGAACATTAAACGTTATTAGCTCTGACCACCGCGCTGTCAATCAAGGAATCAACCGACCAATCAACTCATTCATTCAACCCAAACCTGTTTATTTCATTCCCATTTTTTGTTGGTTTGGCGACTTAAACGTCGTAGCTACAGCTTATTCAAGCTGTAGTTAAGACGTTTATGTCGACAACCGCCCTTTTTAATATTTTGGCGTTTAAAATCGAAGCGAGACCTCCTGTTTGAGTAAAAGAGCGGGGCTAACGAAGTAAGTGGGCTGGGCCAGCGATTGGTCAATTTACGATGGAACCAAATTTCATTGATAGTTTGTTGATTATATAAAAATTGTCTTCATTTCTGTTTCTTTCTATCTTTTGTATAGAATGACATTTATTCTTTGCATTCTGTGGCATCATTGATGTTGTATTCGCTTTAACCCTTTCCAACATTTACGCCCCTCAAGAAAAAAGCTTTGGAAAACATAATGGAAAATGAAGAAATTGCTTGGATCAAGCAATTTCTTCATTATCCACAATATTTTCTATCCCAAAACAAAGAAAAAAATGAAATTCTATCAACCTGAAATTGTCGTCTGTAGCTTCTCTCAATTTGGACCAGTCTAAAAGTTTGCCGTGTTGGAATGGGTTAAGAATTCGTATTGTGAGATTGGGACAGACTCAACAGTCAATCCACTTACGGCCAATTGTTATTTATGAAAGATTGTATGTATAAAGACACCGTCCATTCACTGCGGCACAGGTGCATCGTACTTACTCCATAGTGCAAAAGTTAAGTTACGAAAGAGACAACATAATTTTGTGTAAGCTAAATATCGTTATCAGTTTTACTCATTTCTTCTGGTAAAGGGCTTAAAGCCGAGATAGATACAGCTGTTCACCATGACTGGTAATTTTGTAGCCAGCATTTACAGACTGATTTTTCGTACCAGAAATGTATCGTACCGATTTGTGCAATCAGCTCAATCACCGTCTGGTACAGTTTCTCGTGTTATATCTTATCAGTAAGAATTATCATATACTAGGTTTCTCGCCAATGTTTTAACTGAAAAGGTCTTTGGTATAACAGCTATGGATGTCTACAGACAAAAATGTTTAGTAGGCTATATTACTATCCAATAACATAGATATAAACCGACATCGGGTTTGGACGTGGCTTAGTTTCTCAATTGGCTGAGCACTTGCCCTGTAAGAGAAGGTAAAGGGTTCCAATCCCTTTACATTTTTCTACTCTGGTTACATTGGCACCCAACGATAATAACCTGCTGTTATCATATGCTCAATGCTGGGATGGTTTGTAACAAATTCTTAGTTGAAGGGGGAAAATGAAGTTGGGTCATCTATTCCCAAAATAGATTTAAACCGACACAAGGTTCGGATGTGGTCTGGTAGTTCCATTAGTATAGCACTTGCTCTGTAAAGTGTAAGCGAGGGGTCCAGTGTTTGAATCCTGATCTGGCCGCAACATTTTTCCTCTGGTTACAAATGTACTAGTCTTTTTCCTACTTTCTTTTACCCATTACCAGACAACAAAATTTTTGACTGGTCCAAATTGAAAGGAGTTGCAGACTACAATTCAGAGTTCATGAAATTTTAGATTTTTACAACATTCTCGGTAGAAAACATTGTGTTAAATGAAGAAATGGTTTGTTACAAGCAATTTCTACTTGATTATGGTAGACTGGTCCAAAGAACAAACATTGCAGACAACAACTTCACTTTAAGTTGATGGAATTTCAAACAATCTTCTTTAAGATAGTTTTTCTAATTTATTCAATAACTGAATTGTTGTCAAAACACAAATTTATAATTCACTAAGGGGCAGTCTAAAATTCTGTCACCTCTGACAGTTTCACCCGATCTATTTGCATCTCTATTAATCATTTTCAGATAAAACATGTTGGTGAGACAGATAGCACGCAAGAGTGTTGGTGCAAAGAGCTATACAAATATTTTACGACTTTTGAGTCAGTCAACTAAAGAAGCAAAGACGAAGGAGTTGCTGGATAAGATTATAAGAATTGATCATGCGGGTGAATTTGGAGCCAAGAGAATTTATCAAGGACAGATAGCAGTCTTGAAAAACACCCCAGAGGGTCCTTTGATTAAGGTACAGTGTAACCAATCCGTGTGATATTCATAGAGACCTGTCTAAATGACAAATTTTATTTCTAATAGTGACCTTTTTTCTTTTCTTTTTATTAGACAATTTTTATCTTCTATCTGTTAAGATATTCCGTTAATCATGTAATGTTGGTTAAAAAATAATGCCATTACTACGGGGCTTTGAAATTGGGGTGTCATTTACCATTTGAAATTCTAGGGGTCAAAAGTGTTTTGTAGGGGTCAAAATACACCCCCCCCAAAAAAAAATATATGATTGACCCTTTTTGTTATTTTGACCCTTCAAGACAAATGAAGTATGAATTTGAAAATATGAGTCCCATGCCTATGCTAAATATTTTTTTAAGTACATAAGGGAAACAATGAATTGATATAATTCTTGAAGGTGCATCAGTTAAAAATTTCAGGGTTCAAAAATCTAAGTTATGAGAACTTGTGGCCAAACCCTTTTACTGTGCTTCAATTCTAAAGTATTTTGTAGGGGTCAAAATACACCCCCCCCCCCAAAAAAAAAATATATGATTGACCCTTTTTGTTATTTTGACCCTTCAAGACAAATGAAGTATGAATTTGAAAATATGAGTCCCATGCCTATGCTAAATATTTTTTTAAGTACATAAGGGAAACAATGAATTGATATAATTCTTGAAGGTGCATCAGTTAAAAATTTCAGGGTTCAAAAATCTAAGTTATGAGAACTTGTGGCCAAACCCTTTTACTGTGCTTCAATTCTAAAGTACCAGATTTTGTTTGTACATGTATTATCATGGTAAAAGGATATGTTTCAACTAGTGCATTAGTATGATATTACCTATATTCAAAATTTCTTATGCCTCCTAAGAAAGAAGCTTGGGAAAACATTGTGGAAAAGGAAGAATTTGCTTGTCATTCAAGTAAAAAGTGTTTTCTGTAACTTTGTTGAATGTTTAAAATTTTGTTAACTGTATTGTAGATCCTATAATACTGAAAAGAAATTTTTCAGGAAATGCAAGAAGAAGAGGAAAAACATCTTGCGGAGTTTGAAAGATTGATGCGCGAGAAACGAGTTAGACCAACCGTTTTGCTGCCACTATGGAGTGTTGCTGGGTATGCTTTAGGTAATTAAAGGCTCAACCTGTTATCAGGCAACAACATTTTAGACTGGTCAAAATTGAAAAGAGCTGCAGAAGACAATTCAAACTTTGTGAAATTTTAGATTTTTGTCAACTTTTTAAGTTGAAAACATTGTGAAAATGAAGAAATTGCTTAATGTAAGCAAATTCTTCATTTTACTCAATGCCTTCCCAATAAATTTTCCTTAACTTATCCCACTTGACAAAATTTTGGACTTGACCAAATTGAAAAAAGTTGCAGTCAACAATTTCTAGTAAAATGAAATTTAGAAAACCAATGTCTTTCAGGGTAGAAAACATTGTGGAAATTAAAGAAATTGATCGTAGCAAGCAATTTCTTCATTTTCCACAATGTTTCTTTCTTAAGGGGCTTAAAAAAGAGGGATTGTTTGGGAGGGGTTAAGGGAGTGGATAAACGTCACATCCATGATTCCTACAGGAAGTTCCACTTCGATATTTAACAGCATTATTGTTCAGTAACATGTAACAAAAAAATGAAATGGTTAGTTGGTGACCTAAACATAGTAGCTACAGCTTATTCAAGCTGTATTTACCAAATTAACTAAAAGTCTTAACAAACATGTTGGCGACTGTCAGAATTCAAAATTTTCTTCTGATACAATCAAATGATTTGATTGGTCAGTTGATTCTTTGATAGACAGCCACACTTCGTCTACAACAATTACTAGGTAAAGAAGATGCCATGAAAATCACATCTGCAACTTTTTAGAATTTGGCCTTGTGTGAAATGTTCTTTTAGGGGGCAAAAAATTTTCATTGTTGATTTACAATTAAGGTGCTGGAACAGCGTTACTAGGTAAAGAAGGTGCCATGGCCTGTACAGTAGCTGTAGAGACAGTGATTGGCCAACATTATAATGAGTAAGTTGAATAGTTCTGCCATAAGATTTTATATTATTAGTTGGGCCGCTTTCAGAGAAAACTCGAGGTGTTGAGATAGTCTTTGTGTTGTTGTTGTTGTCGTTGGAGAAAACTTTGACATTTTGTGATATCTCTGGATCTCCTAAAGGCATTCAGTTGAAACTCGGCACACTTATTCACTATCAAAAGAGCAATCTATACTATCAAGGGGGATAACTAGATGCATTTTGTCCACTATCCAGCACCCAACAGTGGAGCGTAGGCACTTGCAGGCAGTGCTCTTGTTACCATAAAATTTTAGACTGGTCCAAATTTAACTCATTACAACACAGAAAAAATTTAGACTGGTCCAAATGGATAGAAGTTACAGATGAAAATATTAAGTTTTTGAAACCTTGACAATATTTGTCTTTTGGGGAAGAGAACATCGTAGATTATGAATAAATTGCTTGTTGCATGCAATTTCAAAATCTTTCAAAATGTTTCCACATTCGATTTGAATAAGGGGTGTCTAAAAGCATCATTACTTAGAAATAGGTTAAAGAAGGTGTGGACAACAATTTTAAGTTGATGAAACTCAGAGTTGACGAAATTCTGAGAATCTTTGTCTTTTTGGGAAGAAACACTGTGAAAAGAAAAACTGTTTGAAGAATGAGTATGAGTAATGTTATGCTACTATTACAACTCCAAGTACCAACAGCTTTGTACCACCATATATAGCCATCTTCTTGATTTATCCCTCTTGTCTCTCAGAATTGACATAAAACATGTACTCCACAATCTCTCTCTAGAAGAATAATACTGTTACAGGAAATTTCTTCTTTTTTTGGAGCCTGCTTTAGTTTAAAGAGACAAGTTTTATTACACTGACAAGTCAGTTTATGCCCTTTAGCACAAAGCATCTGTCTGAATCTGTCTGAACCATAACTTCTACATTTGAACATGGATTTCAAATTAATTAGGAGCAATTATTTCCAATCACGAGTGGATGTGCTCTGTCAAACATTTGTTCAGATAGATTTAAGGTCAAGGTCATATGTCATTTGAAGGTCATCTTTTCACAAGCCTACCAAAATTTGTCTTTGGACAACCATTCTTGTACCACAATATATTTTACCCTATAAGACTAAGAGGCATCTGTTTCAGCACCACTTTTGAGTTTTGCTTGCAACCTCTTTCAATTTGGACTAGTCTAAAAGTTTCTTGCCAGATAATGATTGATGTAAGCAGGTATTACAGACTAATATTAGACTGGTCACTTGTGCTAATTGGACACCAATACAGGATTATTCAGGGATCAGTTGGAAAAGTGTTAACCCTTTCTTGTTTAATAACTGACATCTACATCCTGTGTTTTTATACTTGGGAAAATATGGTGTAAAAGGAAGAAATTGCTTGTTGCAAGCAATTTCTACTTTTCCACAATATTTTCTACCCTACTCAATGATTATTTTGTAAATAGAATCAACTTTAAATTGTCGTCTGCAAAGCTATTGAATTTTGACCAGTCTAAAATTTTGTAGAATAGGAAAGGGTTAACTTGACTAACTTTATATTTCAGTCAGATAAGGGAGCTAATGGAACATGATCCTGAAGCACACAAAGCCCTGCTGGAGGTAAGAACATTTTTAGGTTCTATTCTGGTCACTGGCTCACTTAATCCTGTTGGACTCAGTCATGTAGTTCTATGTGGCTCAGTGGATAGTGAGGTAGATTCTAAATTGATTAATGGCAGTTGTCAATCAAAGAACCAATTGACCAATCAAATCATTCATTTACACCGGGAGTGAAATTTGAACTCTGACATTTGCTGCCATTTTTATAAAGAATTTTCATGTGTTTGGTGACTTAAGCTTCGTAGCTACAGCTCATTCAAGCTGTGGTTACGACATCTTCAACAAACCATATTACTCTTTGGTTATTTGCTACTGACCATGGATTTTTCAAGATAACATTAAAGTTCAAATTAGAACTTTGTGTCTGAGTCAGTGTGTGTTGCCAGTGGACACAGTGGTCGAGGCTAGCGAACTGTCAATTTTAGACATATTAAAGGTTTATGGTTCTGGTCGTGGTGTCACTACCTGTCACATAGGTATTCTGGAAGGTAAGGCGGCCTAACCAGGAGGCATAACTCAAAGATTGTTCAAAACTGTAAGAAAAACCCATTAAAAATCATAATCACTGGCTTACTTTTTCACTGCAAGTCTCAGATATATATCCCTGAATAATATGTGAAAAACTGACATCTTACAAAAGATACCACATACATCTACCCTTCATTTACCAAGGATATTCTTCGAAGAGTTTGGGGGTATAACAGATTATGAAAACTAGGGTGTAAATGGAAAGTTCTCCTATTTAATGATTGACTATTGTCAGTCTTAAACCTTGTCATGCTGAGCATGGAAAATTCCTGCCTTGGCAGGATGTCTGGACAAAGATCAGGTTGCACATATGTGCAGTCTGATCTTTGTCCAGACCTCCTGCTTCTACCTTTAACCAGCATTGTTTGCTCACCTGAGCACAAAGTGCTCTGGGTGAGCTATTGTGATCAGTCATTGTCCGTCTTTCGTCCGTCCGTCCGTTCACAATTACAAAAAAATCTTCTCCTAAACTAACCATGGAATTTCAATAAAACTTCATCGAAATGATCCATCGGTCATGCACTTTCAAAATACTATTGACCCACTACCAAAATACTATAAAGAATTATCATATTCTGAAAATTAGCCCTTTTCTGGGCAATCCCTGATTTTACCTAGAAATAAGAAGGAAAACTTTAAAAATCTTCTTCTCCCAAACAATAAGGCCTAGAGCTTTGATATTTTGTAAAAATCATCATCTATTGAACCTCTACCAAAATACTTCATAGAATTACCGACCTCTGAAAATTAGCCCTTTTCTTTGTGATTCCTGATTTTACATAGAAATAAAGAAGGAAATCTTTAGAAATCTTCTTCTCCCAAACCATAAGGTCAAGGGCTTTAATATTTAGTGTGTAATAATAATACCTATTGACCCTGTACTAAAATACTTCATAGGGTTACTGTACTCTGAAAATAAGCCCTTTTCTGTGCAATCCAAGAAAGGAGTAATGAAGGCCTAGAGCTTTTGTATGTATTAATGTCTATTGACCATCTACTTAAGTACTTAAAAGAATCACTGCACTCTTGAAATTGGTTCAATATGGTTGGATCTTCACTATACCTAGGATTAAAGGAGAAAATCTTTAAAATCTTCTTCTCCAAAATGATTAGGTGTAGGGCTTGGATATTTTGTATATTATATCATTAAGCCTTGAGCCATCATACTCAGTGGAGCGATATAGGACCATCATGGTCCTCGTGTTTATACAATTAATTTTCCTATAAAATTACCAACCCAAAATTATTGATTTCTGTGCTTTTAAGTCCTTTTATTTAAAAACAATTTTGTAAAGGATTTAATTCATCGTGACAAGAGTCAAAACAGATTCTGGCTTTGATTTATAGAATTTGTTAAGTCCTTTTGTCAAACCTGCTTGCTGTGGTAAAACAAAAAAGTACATATGTTAACATCAAGACAAAATGTACTATATAACAGATAAATTTAGCTATATGAAACGATCCAGATTAGATTGTGCTTCTATGCTGCTTCATGTTTTCCTTCTTCATTGATGGCTTATTTGTTTCATTTGCCATGAATTTCTATATCAAAATTACAGAAAATATATTTTATTTCCAGACACTAAAAGAATTTCGAGATGATGAGATGCACCACCATGATATTGGGCTAGAAAATGATGCTGAAAAGGTGGGTAGCAGGTTACTTTGATTATCTCGACTGAATACAATCAGCTAGAGTTTGATAAACACCTTATACATCTAGATTTTCACCTCTATTACTTAATTGTTGGGATCAGATTTACACAGTCTATTTTTAGCTTGGCTGTTTTCAGTGCTGGCATGACAAAGTTTAATCTTTGATATCTGTTGTTATTGAAGATATCCTCATGAAACTTGGCATGTGTTTTGACCATCACAAGAGCTAACTAGACTATCAAGGGGAATAACTCTAAAGCGTTTTTGTAGGAGTTATGCCTTTTTTATGCCCCCGCATCGATAGATTGGGGGCATATTGTTTTACTGTGTCGGTCTGTCCGTCTGTCTGTCTGGATGTCTGTCTGTCCATCTGTCTGTCTGTCTGCAAAAGTTAACCTGCCAATTTTCCTATAACTCCAACCCTGATTAAGTTACAATGCTAAAATTTGGTATGTAGATAGGTCTCAAAAAGGCACAACTGGGGAAGGTCATTTCATCAAGGTCAAGGTCAAAATTTTAACCCTTTTCCCTGAAACTTAACTCAAAAACTTAACCTGCCAACTAAACATTTTTCTTTAACTTCATCCCTAATTAAGTTACAATGCTAATATTTGGTATGTAGATAGGTCTCAACAAGGCGCAACTGGGAAAGATCATTTCATCAAGGTCAAAGTCAAAATTTTGACCCTTTTCCCTGAAACTTTACTCAAAAACTTAACCTGCCAACTAAACACTTTCTTATAACTTCATCCCTAATTAAGTTACAATGCTATCATTTGGTATGTAGATAGGTCTCAACAAGGTGCAACTGGGAAAGATCATTTCATCAAGGTAAAGGTAAAAATTTAACCCTTTTCCCTTAAATTTTACTCAAAAACTTAACCTGCAAACTAAACATTTTTCTTTATCTTCATCCCTAATTAAGTTACAATGCTAAGATTTGGTATGTAGATAGGTCTCAATAAGGCGCAACTGGGGAAGGTCATTTTACGAAGGTCAAGGTAAAAATTTTAACCCTTTTCCCTAAAACGTTACTCAAAAACTTAACCTGTCAACTTAACTTTTTTCTTTAACTTTATCCCGAATTTAGATACAATGCTAATATTTGGTATGTAGATAGGTCTCAACAAGGCACAACTGGGGAAGGTCATTTCATCAAGAGCAAGGTCAACATTTAACCCTTTTCCCTAAAACAAAGAAAAAAAAAACAATAAAAATCACCCGTTTCTAAAGAATTCCTGTATCGGGGGCATGGTGTTTCACAAACACATCTTGTTTTACTTAGAATATTTGCATTATCCAGTACCTGCAGCTGAGTGTTGGCACCCGTGGGCGGTGCTCTTGTTTATTCGTTACGGGGGAATTCTCATTTGCCGAACTTTTACAAATTTTTTGGGAACAATTGTGTAGAATCCTTCTATGCAATACATTTTCACTCTATTTGGTGAAATTAACAATTTTCCTCTTTGACATTATCGATTATTGTATCATTGACACAATATCCCTAGATAAATCAGCTTGAATCTGCTCTAATACATAATTTCCTCTCAAATACATACTATGATGCTGGTACTCATTAGAAATGTCTCTTTGACACAATCAACCAAGCGCGTCATTTAATCAGGAAATCAATAGACTTATCAAATTATGTTTACTCAGCCTGGAACTAAGGTAGAACTTAGACATTGACCGCCATTTTTGTAAAATATTTTATGTTTGTTTACCAAATTGAACATGACAATTGCAGCTTATCAAAGCTGTAGGTACGACGTTTAGGTCCCCAACCGACCTTTTTTACGTATTTATAACATGCTACTGGCCGTGAATTTCACATATTAGCCCTGTAAAACTTCCAGTCGGAGCCAATGGGAGGTGCCAAAATAGTAAGAGGGTAGGGCCAGCGATTGGTCAATTATAACACCTTCAAGCAAAGTAAGATAATTTGGAATCATTCATAATTCTGTGTTTTGAAATTCAGAAGTTCAGTACTATCCTGTAATAATTTAATTGTTAGTTTCGTCTATCAAAAACGAGCGATCTGATTGGTAGAAAAATTTAATTCATACCTCCATGAACACAATTTTGAGTACGCAGCCATTTTGAATGCTTCCGCACAAAATAGTTCACTAAAAAAAGGTATCAAAATTTGTTAAGTTGTTGCATTTTTCGCTCGATGCTATTAAACTATAAGAAATGAAGAAAATATTTTTTGTTTTCATGGAGGTATGAACCGAAAAACCTAATCACACAATGTATGAATCCGCTTCGCGTATTCATACAGTGTGATTAGGTTTTTCGGTTCATACCTCCATGAAAACAAAAAATATTCTCTTCATCTCTTAAATAAATGTATCTTCCTGAGAGAGTATGACCATTCCATGTATGATTATTTTTGGTCCGAGTTTTTGGTCGTCGTGTAACACAAGTTGCATATGCAATGTGGAGTATTTCATATTTTTTACTCTATTTTCAGGCTCCATTTTATTCTGCAATGTCTGAGGTCATTAAGCTGGGCTGTAAAGGTGCAATATGGATTTCAGAGAAAATATGAAATAATTGTTTTTCGACAGATTCAACTACTAGTAATTCCTTGAAGAATTTTTTTCAGAACAGTTACGTGAAATTTATAGACTTACATTATTGTGCAAAAATTCAACTTTAAGGCAAGAAAAGGTAATCATGTGTAATTGAATGTTAAAGCTGTTTAATAAAAGGTTAGTTTAATTTATTTGTTGTAATCTTTATCATAATACAGAACTTAAAGATTTTCAAGGATCTGTAGCTCACCTGAGTATGTAGTGCTCAAGTGAGCTATTGTGATAAACCTGTGTCTGGCGTCTGTCCTCTGTTAGTCATCTGCCAACAACTTTTTTAAAGATCATCTTCTTCCGAACCATACGGCCAAACCATATGGCTATTCTTGATAAAATTTTGCCGGGATGGTCATTGGGTAAAGCTCTATTGTTGAAAGAAATCAATTCTTTAAACCTCTTGTTGCCATGGTAAACAAAAAGGAAGTATTACTCTTCTCCCTAACAAGGATGCATAGGGACTTCATATTAGAAAAAGTGCATTCTTTTATGAATGTCTACCAAGATTGTTCTAATGGTGCCTCTGGGTTGTAAACTGCCCTGCCCCAGGGGTCCAAATAATGGGATAAAAAACTCATTTAGAGATACTTCAAAATTCTTTTTGACCAAAATTGTACGTTTAAAGGCATTTTATATAGCATAATCAGATGAAAGTCTACCAAGATTGTTCAAATAATTTCCCTTGGGAACACCGACCTTATCCGCTATTTATGAGAATTTTTTTTGTTGGTTTACAATCGAAGTGGAACTTCCTGTCAGAACCAATGGGCGGGGCCAATGGAGTAAGTGGGCGCAGCCAGCGAATAGTCAATAGCAGTCAGCGAATAGTCAATAGCCGACATGCAAAGTACCATCGAACAAGGTTTTGAATAAGAGCATCATTTGGGGTCTACTTTATGAGTCTAGAAACGCAGCTGTCATCAACAACAGAACAGAATGATATACAAATAAACCCTTTATCTTATACTTCATTCTACCATGTTATGATTTAAAACATTTTAGTTGAAGATACGTTTATTTTGTCTTGGCGATATACATCAAAAGAAAGCAGTGTAAAATGGGAAATTAGATGTTCGAAATAAGTTAAATTTGTATATATACATAATTATAATCACAGTCATTCCGTGTAATGAAAACGTCATTGCTTTCTACGATTATTGTTAATTGAGAACCAAATATCTAACCCCTTTCCCCACCCACATGATGACCTCCAGCCCTTGTTGGTGGTCTAGATCTCATTCCTCTGGCTTTCTCTCTAATACTCTCTAAATGTTGTTTTCTCAATGAATCTGCAGCTCTCAGTTGGTCTTGTAACTTCTTCAACTTTTCCTGAGTCTCGAACTCTTCCATGATCTCGTCCATTAGTAATTCATCCTCATCAGTCAGCCTCATCTGAAATTTGATATCATTGTCGATGGGTCAGCGTTGAACAGCTGCAACCGTTACTACGGTTTCGCGTTGACCAATCGATGTATCATGTTGTTGTTAACATAGTGACAGTGGGCAATTAAAATTTAAGAAAAGCTTACATATTTTTTACGGTTTTATGGCAATCGCGATCAGTCAATAACATGCTGTCCCATATAATAATGATGATATTAATGATAATGCTTATTATTAGAGAGGTTTCAGGGGCATGTCGTTCTTCATCGCCCTCGATCCAAGTATTCCTCGATTAAAGATAGAATCGATGGGAAATCAGATATGCTATAAGTACATCTACTTATTTCCAAATCGATGTAAAAACTAGGTTAAACCAAAATCATTCTAAATTTTTTGACATAACCTCGACTGACTATACAAACTCTACGATCTTGAAGCGCAAAATTTTAAGTTTTGAAAGCTCACTATGAAAAAAGGATGACTTATTGTAAGTCGGACGTTTCTATGTTTGAATAATTATTGCCGTCGATTAGCCACAAAAGACTTCTTAAATATGGCTTATTTTATCTATATATATACGATGATTTAGAATCATACAAACGAGATGCTCCAGCTTTCAAAGAAATATTGTTGTACAAAATCAGACCGCATAGTTATAAGAATAATATTCGTTTCCATCACGCTAAGTTTCATATATGGTAAATGGAGTAATTGTATGTACTTGTTCATTTCTCTTTAGTTCCATTCTAGAAGCGAGTCTTGGAGGCATACTGCGCATTCCTTGTACAAAATCGACTTGAAAGAACACTGGCTTCTTGATAGCTGGAACATGGGCTGAAAGCAAACATCCTACCAGTAACCATTGTTCTTATCACTGAATTACTTGTAGGTGGTATAGACAAAGAACATGTAGATTGTCATTTTCTAGGCTTCCTGCTTATTTAGGGACAAATCCATGTACAGTTAAACTTGGGTTAAGCGAACACTCAATGGTCGGCCAAATTGTGGTCGTGTAAGAGAATGGTTGCTTATGACATATATCGGGGATCGTTTCGACTATACACATGAATTATTATAGGATTCTCACTTAATCCTTTGTTGATGGTTGATCTCATTAGAACGTGTTCGATCTCCGACGACGGCACTCGTCCTTTTCGACTATTTGTCTCTCACCAATGGGTCGATAATCGTAGACCTATGTGGGATAGCAGCTGGAGGCTAGGAAAGGATGTAATGGTAGTACTGGTGTTAGAAATACCAGGATTCCATTGTTAGGTGCTCCAGCCGCCGCGATATAACTTAAATATTGTTGAAAGCGGCGTAAAACCCCATTCAAACAATCAAATCATTAGAACGTATGAACAAAGGATTTAGTTTTGATAATTTTATTAGTAATACGTCGAACTATGAAGATCTTCAGTATTTTTATGCTGGTATCCTAATGAGAGTGGTCGCTTAATAGAGAACGTCCAAACGAGAATTTAAAGTGGATTTAATTTGCAATATAACCATTTAGTAGGGAAGAAAAAATATTGTTAAAAAAGGAGAAATTGCTTGTTACAAGCAATTTCTTCTTTTTATACAATGTTTTCTCAAGTATAACAGGAAAGGGTTAAACAATTCGCCAATTACCTCTCCAGCCGTATAAGGACGTTTCAGAATGACGTGTTTTGTTTTTAACTTTTTCTTGCTAAGAAATAGCACTAAAACCAATGGCGACTTTAAACATAAAAACTTCGATTATTTTATTTTTAATGCATTGGTAACTAAAAAGTTGAGAAGAAACATGTGTTGACTAAGTCTAGCAAGAAAGAAAGACGTACAGACTTCAATATTTAGACCATGAATGCACTTTTTATTGTGTATTTTTAATTTAGAAAAAAATGAAACGCGAATTTTTATCATGAATTTGAAGATTAAAATATTAGATTAACAAGAAAATAGGATTTTTTAAGACAGCTAAACAACTTACAATTGACCTTGATCTCGTCCATTGCATCTATCTCTTCCTCCGTGGCAACAGATTTTAAGCTAACTCTTGTGGCGTCTTCTTCATGAATGCTTAATTCTTCTACCATCTTCAACTCACCGCGAATACTAAGACTTGAACTTCTAAGAGAGGCTGAACCTAAACTCAAAACCTCGCTAATATCTCGACTTATTTTCTCTTTCATCATAATCCGTGGATCAGGACAAACTTTATTCTTCTTTCGAAATTTTGCCCAACAATTACCCATTATAATTATTTTAGAAATCACAAGTAGGACGATATTTTTTTAGGATAAAAATACTCAACGCTAAATAATACAACGATCTGGAACAGACGTTATTTACAGTTATGGATACAACGTCGAATACGTAAAAGTGACGTACATGACGTGAAGTTCGCTTATCTTCTCCAATCTTCGCCGATTACGTGAATATTACTCGAAATTGTGTTTCATTGATATGCCTATTCTTATGAAAGGTAAACAACTCCGAAGAATGTCTTTCAAATTTTCCAAGTTTGTCAAATCGAATGTTCCAAAAGAAGTTAGCACTTGACGACAGCGCCTAACTTGTTGCAAAGTTTTAACGTGACAATTTGGATTCAAATTGAAGTAATAGTTTAATCTCATTATTTAAGCGGCTTGGCTTTGTTTATTTGAGTCTCTTAGAAACAATCTAAATAACGATTGCAAATATGTGTATCTCTGTTTAACCCCATGCCTAAACCTGCTAATTTGTTATTTGTCAAAGACATCTTCCAGATTATTCAATAATTTTAGCCTGAGATTGCGTAGCAATCTGAGGCTAAAGTTACCAGGGTAAAATTTGAACCCATGCAGAGTTTAACGTAAAAATGTAAAAACATCTAACGTAATAAATATAATATTCTGCCACACGGAAAGTGATCGAGTTGAATTACATACAAATTAATACGCCCGATTGGGGCAAGAAGAATGAAGGTGAGATATGACTCATTGAAAGCTGGCGCTTGATGTACAGTACTTTCGTGTGAGTGTTCTGAAATTGGCAAAATTATCAAAAAATGTAAATGGACAAAAAGAAAGCAGACATTTAGATATATTGGACAAATATTAATCATTTATAATCATTTGATATTGTTAAGAAAAATTACGTCTTTGTTTTATACCAAAATAATATTACTTATTCTATAGTTGCAATATCAAAACGGTCCGGTTAGACGAAGTTACTGTATAAAGCTGATAAGCGAAGCTGTCGGTTTTACGCAGGATTGGAATGTTTTGTTTAACAAATGGTCATTTATAGGATCTTATTCGCATTCTGCAAACAATTTGGTCGTGCTCGGACTTTGTGTCTATACATGTATATATTTACCTCCGAATTCAACCCAAAGGATGCAACGTCTGCATATCGCTTTTAGAGGTGTACATAATCATGTAAACCTGGTAAATGACCACCCGCTCTCTCTCGCTCTCTTTACCTGGAGATTATAAAGCGCATATTTACATAACGAAATTGGTCTGTGAAGTAGAATACTCGCATCGCACGCGAGAGACTCCTAGTTCGAACCTGGCTACACGCTCCATTTCCCATCCCCCTTCCTCTCCCTCTCTAACTCAATCTCTCTCTCTCTCTCTCTCTCTCTCTCTCTCTCTCTCTCTCTCTCTCTCTCTCTCTCTCTCTCTCTCTCTCTCTCTCTCTTTCTATAGCTCCACTGACTGAAAGCCAACGGGCTTTTGTCATGATGAGATGTCCGTCCGTCCGTCTACTTTTACTTTGAAAACCTTCTTATAAGAAAGTACTGAACATAAGTCAGCCAAACTTCACAGGAATGATCCTTGAATGGCCTCTATCAGAATCCGTGAAAGCCTCTTGATCGGGTGAAAAATATGTAACGATATATACATGTAAATATATCGTTACAATACCTGAAAACCGGGGAGTAAATTTTTGTGGGCAGATTGTGTCCCCTAGCGCTCAAATTGGCAGATCTGCGCATAATCGACAGTACAATTGGATAGAAAGAATCCGATAATCCGATCATCAACATTTTTCTGCCCAGGTTATATATCTCATGTATACATATCTCAGGCTTTCAGCGCTTTGATTGAGATATAGGAAGCAATGAATCCATCCCATGGTTATGAGAGTCACATAAGCATGCGCTGTAATCTAAATGGGCAAAATGCCGAGCTGGCTCTGAGTTATACCGGTAGCCAGTGTTATACTTAAAACCTAACCTTAATTCTTTTATCATAATAGCGGACATAATTTGTCAAACGCATTTTTGAGTTACTTTTTTTTTCTTTTCAACCATATAAAACGCTAACGTATGTACGGTGAAATACCCGATACGCGCATTTTATTATTTCATTTCCTTCTCTTAAATGTTGCACGATACATGCGATATCATTTCCGTCCTTGCTATAAAGAAAATGGCTACGAAAAAAAAAAATATAAAAAAAAAAAATAGAATACCATGGATCGCGATGCGACGACGACAACACAATCAGATGTATCATGCAACAGTTAAGAGACGGAAATAAAAACATCGTATCGCATTTTACACAATAATATACGCATGAACACTTTGAAAGCAATAACCAAAGCAGTTTCTGATACATGTTATATTACACGCACAATGTCAGTCAGACATAAACTGTTGAATGCCTAGAACTGATTCCTTATTCCCCACACAGTATGACACCCCACGTGATTTGGAAATACGAAAAATATCGACTCCAGTCAGTGTACACATATTGGGCAGGTTGGACTGGATCAGCACTTTTTCCTAATTCGTCATGTCTTCCGTATTAAGGATGGTCATCTAACCATTAAGATCCTATAGGCGACATTACCAACGATACATCGACGAGTGTGCCAAGTAAAGACTCAGATCAGCCTGTGCATTCGTACAGTTTGTGGAGAGTCTTCATTTAACACTCTGTAGATAGCTACTGACCCAGACTTTCTTTAGACAGTAAATCGTCGCTGTCGTTCTAAAACGTCGTAACTACAGCTCGATTCAAGCTGTAGTTACGTCGTTTTAGAACGACGACGATGAAATGCACAATGTGGCTGTCAAGGCTCCTCAATTACTGCCCGATTCACGCATATGTGAAATTACTTCGAGTTTAAAAGAATGATTTGAGTGGGCAATCGGTTTCTTTATTGAGGCAATTAAAATGAGTTTTAACCCATTTCCAAACGAAAAAATCTTTGACTGGTCCAAATTCAAAGAAGTTGCAGACGACATTTCAAAGTGTGAGTAGTTTGAAAAATAATGATGAGTATGGTAGAAAACATTGTGGGATAAGGAGAAATGGCTTGTGACAAGCCATTTCTCCATTTCCCCAAATGTTTTCGTTAGTTTTATTAGGCGTCATCGAGTGGGAATGGGTTGGAAAAATATACTGTGTAGAAGTCATTGTTATAAAGGGGAAAACTGTATGTTGCTGATTCGACAAGTGGGATGTCATAGGGTACGGACCTCTGTTCGATCCTTCAACAGTACAGATAAACTTGTATTAAGCGACCACTCAAGAGGACGACCGAAATGTGGTCTTTTAAGAGAATGGTCGCGTAATACATTTTTTGTGACATATATAAGGGACCGTTTCGACCGCGTACATAAATTATTGAGTGATTCTCACTTAATCCTATGTTGATGGAACTCATTGGAGTCGTATCGTTGAGACCGGTTCTAATGAGATCCACCAACATAGGGTTTATTTTTATTTCATTAATTTTTTGCAAAAACATCTCATTATGGAGATCCTTTGTTTTTAGAAAAGGAAATTTGACGATGGTCGCTAATTGAAAGTGGTCGCTTAACAGAGGTGATCGCTAGAGCAAGACTGGCTATACTTCATTTGGATAAAACGAACAGAACACTTATTTCCGACATGGTAATAAACCAATCGTTGCTGTCAATCAAATAATCAGTCGACCAATGAAATCATCATCATTCACTTTAATTTTGAACTCCGTCGTAAATGCAGCTTATTCGAGATGTAGTTATGACGTTTAGGTAGCCAATCAACCATTCTTCTTTAATGATAGATGTTACTGGCCTCAAATTTTGCAAATAAACGCTGTTTGAATTCGAATTGGAACTTCCTGTTGGAGTGAAAGGCGAGTAAAGTGGGCGGGGCCAGCGAGTGGTGGTCAATTATCATGCGCACTGTATGCGCATGATAATTATGCGTATGTATGTCTTTCAACGGTTCTCACGTGGACCTATTTTATTTGCGTCAGGGACTTAACACGACTCGTGCACCAGGTGGAAGACCCGTCAAACCTAGAGAATTTCAACATTAGATCAGTTCTTATTGTCACATTAGAAGATTTTTGTGCTATCGATACCACTTCCCTTCTTTAAAAACAATAATCGTGAATGGACTGAATCGAACAACATCGAATTTTGCAAGCTATTTACAAAGTTTGCATAAATCTCAAAATGTTAGAAAACAAGTAAGCATTTTTTCCACTTAATATATTTCACAGCAGTCATAACAGGCGTTTCGTTGTTCTTTGAGAAAGGATTTAAAACTTTTCTTTTCAATCCCTTACTGGTGTGTATCGATAGGCAATATATAGACAAAGATTAGCCTGTTTAAATGACATACGGCCGATGTCTATAAAATACGATTGACCAATCAAAGCATTCATTTAGACCGGAAATGACCTCGATATTGCGTTTGATATTGCTGACGAAATACCTTGTCGGGGGTCAGTGGGCGTGATCTTCGATCCATTGAATGAACAGAGTAGTACACACTATGGTGTACTATTCGTCACAACTCGGCCGATTCCGTACCTAATCGCCGATTGTGGTTTAACCCTTTCCCGTTTTTTAAAATCTTAGACTGGTCCAAATTGAAAGAGGTTGCAGACAACATTGAAAAGTGGATGTAATTTGAAATGAAACCATTCTAACTGGTAGAAAATATTGTGGAAAAAGAAGAAATTGCTTTGTCACAAGAAAACAAATTGCTTTTTGTAAGAAAACAATTTGAAAAGGGGAAAAAAAAGAATGTTTGTTACAAGCAATTTCTTAATTTTAATCGGTGTTTTCTCAAACCATTTTCACGAGGTTTGTAAAAAGGCGGAATTGTTTGAAAACTGAAATAAATCGTATGTTACGGACCCAATATACAAAATGTATAAGATGGACCCTCATTTTTTTTCTTCTCAGTAAATCACCATACAAAAGTCGTTCGGATGAAATGCTCTTTCGAAAATCCACCGGAATGAGTAAAGAATTGTAGCTGGTATCACTATAAAAGTGATAATGAATAAATAAATATAATATTTTTTTAATTCATTTCACATCTACATGTATGACTTAAAATATTTGAGTCGATGACTTTTATTTATACATCGTAAGAAACCATTCATTAAGATATGTGCAATCAGTTACTATATATAATCAAAACCATAACAAAAGCATTTCCTCTCCCAATTATTTAAAGTTTTAGACGATATTTCTAACCCCTTTCCCCACCCACATGATGTCCTCCAGCCCTTGTTGGTGGTCTAGATCTCATTCCTCTGGGTTTCTCTCTAATACTCTCTAAATGCTGTTTTCTCAACGAATCTGCAGCTCTCAGTTGGTCTTGTAACTTCTTCAACTTTTCCTGAGTCTCGAACTCTTCCATAATCTCGTCCATTAGTATTTCATCCTCGTCAGTAAGCCTCATCTTAAAATTTGAAAACATGTATCACGTTCATGTTAAAGTAGCATCGTTTGGCAATTAAAGCGTCACTACAGCTACAATAAAGCAGAAAAACTCCGTAGATCTGAGACCAAAAAAGCTTTATTCAAGATGTTTTTACGAAATTTGGTCTTCAGACGACGTAAGATAAGTTTTAGTCATACAAAGCGTTTAATTCCGGTTTAGTTCTTATTGAAATGACGAAGAGGAATAAGAAACTATCAGAAAACTTTGATTGATTATAATAGGTCATACGGTCCATGGCACCAAACACCTTTGGTCACGAGGAGACGGAACGTCGGTTTAACCCATTTCCAGACGACAACATTTTAGACTGGTCTAAACTGAAAGAAGTTTCAGACAACAATTTGAAGTTGATGAAATTCTAAAAATCTTTGTCTTTTAGGGTAGAAAACATTGTGAATAATGAAGAAAGTGCTTGTGGCAAGCAGTTTCTTCATTTCCCACAATATTCTCCTAAACCCTTTTCTAATTATAGGGCGTAAAAAGGCGGGATTTGCTGGGAATTGATTACAGTTTAATCTGAAGAACAGGAGAAGCGGTGGGACTGAATCAGGGATCGAATTAGGGACCCTTGACACTGAAGTCTAGCGCGTTACAACCAGACCATATCCGCTCTTATAAAAGTTCGATGTAGTTACAACGTTTAAGTCGCAAAATAAACCGCGAGACATACATAACATGAATGTCGAGGTTCAAATTCTCTACCAGTCTGATTGACCAATCCATGTTTGGTTGTCAAGTGCGATAGGCCAAGCAATCGTTATTCCATATAGTAATCATACTTAAGTAATGAAAGTTCTGTAAGCTTGCAAAGCATTTTTTCAATAATCTTACTTGTCTTAGACTGGTTCAAATTGAAAGAAGTTGCAGACGACAATTTCAAATTTGTGGAATTTAGAAAATATTTGCTAATAGGGTAGAAGAAATTGCTTGTTGATAGCAAGATGCGTATAAAAGCGGGACTGAGTCGGTCTGGATTAAATAGCATTCTTTTGAAGGAGTTCTCTTTACGATGCGCTCAAGTGAGCTAAAAATACCTATGAGATGAACTTGCAGACAGAATTAGCAATACTTCTAAAAACATAAGAACCACTTTTTATGGCGTATGCATTCAACGGATTTAGTGGTTAAGCCCCCCCCCCCCAGTTGCACAATGCACTCTGAGAAGACGTCAAAACTTTGTCTGTTAATTTAAGCTATCGAAGCTAACGCTTTGCTAGCTAATATTAATCTTAATAAATACGGATGGTTCAAAGTCTTACCATTCTTTTGCGTTTTGTTTTCGACCCAAGTGTTTCTTGACAAAAATGAGAATCGATGGGAATTTACCTAGATTTGAGGACTTATTTCTAAATCGATGTAAAAAAAATATGGTATAAAAACAACTTCTGAATTCATGATGATTCCTCTTCTGACTTTTTAAACTCTACGTCTACTATCTGGAATCGGAAAATACTAGGTTTTGAAAGTACACTCTGAAATTGCAGAAAACGTATTGTCAGTAGAACCTTTTTCTCTGTAATTCTTGTCGACAATGGGTCATCAAAAACTGAATCTTATTTAACTTGCAGTTGCAGGTGCAATGTTTTAAAAGCATACAAATGTAATGCTTCAGCCCATTAAGAATAAGTAGGCCTCATAGATAGAAAATAATATTTGCTTACATTATTTACAATTTATCTATAGCTAAAAGGGATTATATGTACCTGTTTATTTCTCTTTTGTTCCATTCTAGAAGCGAGTCTTGGTGGCATACTGTGCATTCCTTGTACAAAGTCGACTTGAAAGAACACTGGCATTTTGATAGCTGGATCATGGACTGAAAGCAAACATGCTACCAGTTACAATTGTTCTCATCGATAATTTACTAGTACGTAGTGTAAACAACGAACATAGAGACTACACTTTTTCTAGGTCAGTATTATAAGAGAGTAAGGTAAATGAGCGACCATAAACTCGTAACTTCAAATATATTAAATCCACTGTAGTCATGAGGTTTGTGGTCACACACAGCCGGTATTTGATCAACTTGATTTCACCCAGTGTAATTAAACAATATTAAATAGGTTGGCTTGTTAGACGGATGGCCTATTAGGGGAAATTTTCTGTATTCCAAGCTAATTTATTCTAACACACAATGATTTATTGTCTGCATCTTCACCGAAAATCTCTCCAGGTTGCCTGATGACAAGAGGTAATTGCAACATTTTATAGACATTTTTGTTAGGAATATATGGAAATTCAGAACAATTCGTCAATTACCCCTTGAATGAATGACTTGCAGTTAAGATTTCTTGCAAGAAATAGCACTAAATTTGTAAGGCAACTTTAAACATAATCCTTTCGACATTTTATTCATTGGAAACTAAAATAATTCATTGGCTTGATGTACTAAGAGTGAAAATGTGTAGACTTCAATATTGAGTTATTGTTATTATTATTTGTCTTTATTTTTCAATTAAGAAAAGATTAGCTGTGAATTTTTATCGTGAAGTTTGTTTATAAATGAACAGAGGATCGGTCCCTTTTAGTTAAGCTAAAAAAACTCACCATCTTCCTTGATTTCGTCCATGATGTCTTTCTCTTTCTCCATGGCAACAGATCTTAAGCTAACTGTTGTGGTGTCTTCATCAGGGATGCTTAATTCTTCGGTCATCTTTTATTCGCCTCGAATACCAGGACTTGAACTACTAGGAGAGATTGAGCCTAAACTCAAAATCTCACTAATATCCCGACTATCTTTCATCATTATCCGTGGATCAGGACCAACTTTATTCTTCTTTCGAAATTTAGCCCAACAATTACCCATTTCAATTATTTTAGAAATCACAAGCTCAGTAAAACGATATTTCTTTAAGATAAAAATGCTCAACGCTAAATAATACAACGAGCTAGGACGGTCGTTATATGTAGTTATGGATACAACGTCATATACGTAAGAGTGACGTACATGACGTTAAGTTCGTGTATCTTCGATAACTACTCGAATATCACTTGAATTTGTTATGTTCCACTGATAGAACCATATTACAGGTAAATTACAAATAAATAAGGTTTTTGTGCTTCAAATTATCCATGTTTAGTAATTCAAATGTTCCCGTTTTCAAAAGATACGATGGTAAACAATTTAGTTTCATAAAATGTGCGAGACACCGTCTTTAATTTCGAACGGTTTCTTCACGAAGTGCTTGCATCCTTTTGATTAATTTTACGTGGCAGTTACTTCATATGAAAATAGCTAGATTTTGTTCCAGTTTCAAAACAGCTAGCATTTGACAACAACGCCCGACTTATCTTAGTGCTTGGTAGTAACAATTTGAACATATTCTAATCTGTTATTCATTAGCGGATCAAGGAGTGGGTAGACCAGTGGTCTAGATACCCCCTCCCCCTAGGATTTCGGCAAAGATGTGCTTATAAGATTCCAAAAATCTGAAAATCAAAATATCCTGTCAGTAGGCAACTTTAATGTCGTAACTATAGCTTTATTTAAGCTGTAGTTGCGTAATTTTCTCACCATTTTTTAAGACGATTACATTATCAGTTGGAACCAAGATGAAAAATAGGTTTGGTTTAAACGACCACTCAATGGTCGACCAAAAGTGGTTACTTAAGAGAATGGTTGCTTAGCACACTTCTTTTGCCATAATTATGAAAGATTGGTTCGAACGCATAAATAAATTGTACATAATTCTAGCTTAATCCTATACTGTTTGGTCTCATTAAAATCGCCTCGTTGAAAATATGATAATGAATTCGTACATTTACTTTTGGTTTTACTTTTTAGCAAATGTCTTCAATTCTGAATAGCTTTCGCTTTAAAAAATCAAAGTACTGAAGTACTGTAAGCTAGCAAAGAATTGTTTTGTTATGTAACCAAGCAATTTCTTCATTGTCCACAATGTTTTCCAAAGCCTTTTGGGGGGGGGGATTCTTAAAAGGCGGGTTGAGTGGGAATGGGTTGTAAAGCATGCTTTTGAAGGTGTACTCTACTATTTGAATAAAGTTATTTCATGGGGCCAGTCATTTTGAACACAATTGGGCGTAGACATTCAGTGGATTTAGTGGTTAAGCCTCCAGTGGCAGTTTGTACTCGTTTGAACTCTGAGAAGACCTAAAAATTTTGTCTGTTAACTTAAGCTATCAAAGCTGACGCTTTGCTAGCTAAAAAGGGGGTATTTCTATTATGGTCGCGTAATGGACGTGGTTGTTTACAAGAAGTAGTCACTCGAACAAGATCGGCTTTACAATCAATTTTCAGATAAGGAATGCAATGAGTCCTTTCAAGAGTTAAAAGACGCACATAAGCATGCGTTGAGGTCCAACAAGCTGCGGTAAATTAAACAGCAACAGACCGGTAGCGTTTCACTTAACCCATTCCAACAAAGTGAAATTTTAGACCAGTCCGAATCAAAGATGTTGCAGACAGAAAATTCAAATTTTTGAAATTTTGAAATTCTCTGTCTGTTGTGGAAGAAAACAATGTGGAAAATGCAGAAATTGCTTGTAACAAGCATTTTTTGTATTTTCCCCATTGTTAACGAGAACTATTTTCTTAAGGGGCGTAAAAAGGAGGAATTGTGTGGGAATGGGTTAAAACATTGAAAAGGGACAAACTTCTCGTCAAACGCATGTAAGTCAGTAATCATAAAAAGGACTGCTATATACTCGTAGCATAATGCCATACTGTGTATTTTATTCCAGTCTCTTAACAACTACAGTCGATCTTGTTCGGGCGACAACTTCTATTAAACGACTACTTTCATTAAGCTACCATAAGCGAAATACTTAAAAAAAAGCTATTAATAAGTGGAGACATTTTGCCAAAACGATTCTAACGAGTCCCAACATCATAGGATTAAATTAATCAAGAATTCTGTAATCATTCATATATGCAGACCAATCACTCCTTCATATATTTCTCAAAAAGTGAATTAAGCGACCATTCTTTTAGCGGCCACCTTTTGGTAGCCCCTTGAGTTGTCGCTTTATACAATATTTACTGTTCACAATACACGATAATGTTTCCTTTATTTTCGCGATGGAAATACCACGTATCGCGACATGGCAATACTGCGACTGGAAATATGACCGCGTGTATCATGCAGCACGAAAGAGACATATAAAAATACCGCGCATCTGATTTATACACCATGACATATTGATCGAGCTATCACTACATGTTACACATAGAAAGTCAGGCGGACACAGACGCACAACTAGAATAGTATCCCATGGTCTTAGAATATTAAAACTAAAATTATGATCAATCGCACAAAAAAGATAAATCTACCCTGATGCGACTTCTCTGATTGCACTGGCTGGCGAGGGTGCACACTTTTCGCATTCATAACTTGAGATGCTCTAAACGTAGAATCGCCATCGACATATTCCTCATTTTTAATTGATTGAATGTTGGTTTAACGCCACTCTAAACAGTATTTCAGTCTTATAATAATAATAAAAAAAAAAGGAAAAAAAAAAAAAAAAAGGAAAAAAAAAAGATTTACATGTGTCGAATCTGATATGTTTTCAGAATGTTAAGAAAATCATCGCTGGTACGTTTGAGCTTGATAAATCATGTTGAGACTGTCTCAGGACTAAAAGTAAAATCGTCGATCTGGCACCGACATGCCGTAACCACAATTTGATTAAATTGTTGGCCACCCACTGACGTTATTTCGGTAGAGCTTTACCTAGACAGAATTTAATATTGTAACGAATATTTGCATCCATGAGCAAAGGCGATAAAAAACAGGGAAGTCTATGTATGGGTGGTATAATAAACTATAGACGGATCGCTTGCCCCGCCCATTGAGCTCCGACAGGAAGTTCGACTTAGATATTGAACCGTAATATTACGAAAACCTTATGGCTAGTAGCATGTGACAAAAGTTGGCGTCCTAAACGTCGTAAGTACAGCTTGAATAAGCCGAACTTACGTCGTTTAAGTAGACAAACGCCAAAAATGCTAGACACAAATGTCGGCCACTGACAGAATTTAAAGATCACTTTCTGTAGGAATGATTTGTTTGGTCGAATTATTCTTTAATTGAATGCACCATCCGTTAATTACTGTAAATTAGCCGAAGCTATAGGCGATGTCACTTCATAACAAATACGCTTTTTCCCCAAATTTTGAGGGGTACCATCTAATTATATTAAAAGGGAGAGTATAAGTATTTAGATGGCTAAATGTCAAGTTGATTCAAGGCCTATAATAGTATCAAGACATCAGTGCTAGGATATTAATGAGGATGAAAACACCAATAAAACAAAGTCTTTTTTCTAAAGGCAAACGATTTAATAGATTGTTCAATGATATAACGTGCACTTAACTATACCGAATTGTTTGGTTGTTGTTGTTGTTTTTTGGTCAAAGAATCAAATCAGAAAAATACCGTGCATGACATCCCGTTTTGAAATGCCTCTAGCATGGGCAAAAGAAATAAGGTAAGGGACATACCATTTTCAAATTGTATTCATACATACATTCCAGTCAGAAGTTTTAGTGCAGACGCACCATAATTGGCATCAACAACAAAAAAGAATCATTGCAGAGAAACGCTTTATGATATATACTACAATAAAACATGTATTTTTGTTAAATCGTTCATTTAACCTTAGTGGTATATGATAAGAAACCACTGAACACATGAATATTCAAAATTGTGAAATCAGTTATATATACATGTAAAATCACAGCCATTATGTATAATTACAAAATCAACCCCGAATATTCTAAATTCCAACTAAGAACGTTTCTAACCCCTTTCCCCACCCATATGATGTCCTCCAGCCCTTGTTGGTGGTCTAGATCTCATTCCTCTAGTTTCTCTCTAATACTCTCTAAATGCTGTTTCCTCAATAAATCTGCAGCTCTCAGTTGGTCCTGTAACTTCTTCAACTTTTCCTGAGTCTCGAACTCTTCCATGATCTCGTCCATTAATATTTCATCCTCGTCAGTAAGTCTCATCTGAAATTAAAGAATATGTTAATGCTATAGTTATTACTATATTAATCGTTTACTGGTGGTTGAGTGGAACTAGATCTAATAACGACAGTGAATGACAATACTTCGATCAATATAGATAACAATAACCGTCAAAATGGTTCATTTAAAAAGGCAAGTTCCTCATATTTTGACTGATGCACACACACGTATGTATATACAAGAATCGTGTGAATTATGATAATATCGCCACTAGAAATAAGATTTTTTTCACGTGCCGGTGGTTTCTTATCTGCTTATCAGGACAAAGTCATTGAATTGATGACGTCTTTAATCACGAAGTCATTAGATTACAAACTTTGCCCTGGTGAGCAGATATGAAACCGGTTGTAACTTTAAGAAATTTATTCCTAGTGCCGTTTTTATTATTATAGAATCGATTTAACTCTAGGTTGTTTTCCAGAATCGATGTAAATTAAAGAAGGCCAACCAAACGACATTCTGAATAAATTATTTATAACATACCCTCATCTAACCACCTAAACTCCATACCTAATGCCTTACAGTGGTATGTGTTAGATTTAAAATAAATTCGACGTCCAATACCCGATCGTACTTCTTCACTTAAATAGTCAATGTGCTTCCAAAAGCTTTAATTACAAAGTTTAAGTATGCCATCGATATAATCTCCTGCCTATCTAAAATGGGTCTGCCTTCTATCTACTTGCATGGATAAAGATCGACATAACTTTTTTATACGCTTATTATAATTTTATGAAGACAAGACCTTTACAGAGTTTTGTGTACCTGTTCATTTCTCTTTTGTTCCATTCTAGAAGCGAGTCTTGGAGGCATACTGTGCATTCCTTGTACAAAGTCGACTTGAAAGAACACTGGCTTCTTGATAGCTGGAACATGGGCTGAAAGCAAACATCCTACAAATAACTAGTTTTATTACCAATAAATTCCTTGTATGTAGTATAGACATGGACTAGACTGTACAACACTAAATTGTCAATCTTTGACAGTGCTGTCTGTTAATATACTAATATTCCATATCAACAGAGAGGTTAAATCTTCGCCATACAATTTAGCATTTTTTTTCGTAAGGAATTAATGTATGTCTCGAAACAAATTTGGGAAATATTGCTTGCTACGAGTGATTCTCCCTATCTCATAATGTTTACTATAATTTGCCAAAACTCTTCAATCTCAGCATATTAATGGATGGTCGAATACAATTCTTTATTTGGACCAGACAGGAATTTCAATGTTAAGATTATATTTTGAATATTATATATTACAATTTTGACAACAAAATATGCTAATCTTACAATTTTGACAACAAAATATGCTAATCTCTTCCACTGTGTACTCCTTGGCTACTAACAAAATAACAGGATTGATGTGTTGATTGGATGTATTTAGAATGTATAATTTAACATTGTGTCACTTGGAGCATTGTTATTTTTAATATTTTTGTGATTTAGAAAAGATAAATCGTGAGTAACAAACCGAATGTGATTTATAAGCAGAATATGAAATTGGAAAGGAACAACTCACCATCGACCTTGATTTCGTCCATGATGTCTTTCTCTTTCTCCATGGCCACAGATTCTAAGCTAACTGTTGTTATGTCCATGTCAGGAAGGCTTAATTCTTCAATCATCGTCGATTCGCCACGAATAGAAATACTTGAATTACCAATAGAGGCTGAGCCTAAACTCAAAATCTCACTAATATCCCGACTGACTTTTTCTTTCATCATTATCCTTGGATCAGGACCAACTTTATTCTTCTTTCGAAATTGTGCCCAACAATTACCCATTTAAATTACATGTATTTTAGAAATGACAAGTAGAACGATATCTATTAAAGGTGTAATTAACAAACGTTACTAAATACAACGACCTTAGGACGGTCGTTATTTGGTAGTTATAGATACGACGTCAAAAAAGTAATAATGACGTATATGACGTCAAGTTCGCGTGTCTTCGCTAATTTTCGGCGATATCGTGAACAACATTCGGAGATGTTGTTCTCTATTGATAGGACTTCATTTATAACAGGTAACTTACAAAACGGCACAAAATTATTTCTCTCAATTTATACAAATTGGGTAATAAGAATGTTCATTTCTTTTTTCAAAATGTGACTGTAAACCATTTATTTTCACGAAAAAAGCGAGAAGCTGCTTTTGTTTTGAGCGGTTTTGTATAGAACAGAGTTGCTTTAACGTGTTGAATCACGTGATAATGACATTATGCGTACATAGCTAAATATTTTCTCAGTTTTAAAGCAGTTAAAAAGAGCTAGAATTGGACAAAAGCGTCCCATTTTGGTCGATAGTGTAAGGTTGAATGCCACTTAAAAACATGTCTTACTCGCTTTATTCAAACGGCTTGGTTTTTTTTATGGGAGTCGCAATAGCGATTTTTAAATATCTCTATAGGCCAACGCGTACTAATTCGGGACTATGTCAACGGCAGATTGCAGACTATACAATCATTTTCGAGATAAGAAGGGGGGGGCAGATTCTATTCAGACCCCGTTAAGCCATTCGCCAATGACAAAATCTTAGACTGGAAGATGCAGATGACATTTTGAAGTTTATAAAATTCTAGATTTCTTCAACCTTCTGGATAGAAAAGATTGTTGAGAATGAAGAAATTGCTTGTTACAAGCAATTTCTTCATTTGACACTATGTTTTCCCAATTATTTCTTCGATTTGGGCGTCATAAAGCTTCATTGTGTGGGAATGGGTTAAGCTATCCTATCCAAATATCTGAAGTAGTATTGTTTTCTACTTTGACCAGTATTAAAGCTTGGTAGTTGATATTAAAACTACACAAATGTCTTTAATCTTGGATATTTAATGGAAGGGCAGCATTACCATTTCATATGATAGCCCAAATATAAATTAACTGTTTAACCCATTCCCAAATTATCCCAACACGCTCCTCGTGGAAAAACTTTGAAAAACGTTATGGAAAATGACGTAATGGCTGCTAACAAAAATGTCTACATTTCTTACAATGTATTTTTAACAAGAAAAGACACAGATTGTTTAAAATTAAGCAACCTGAACATTTTCTCCTTAAACTTCTTTCAGCTTGGACAAGTCTGAAATGCGTTAGCCTGGTAATGGGTTAAGTTGGAGGGGAATGAAGAATAACTCCCTAAAAAAACATTGACGTAATGAAATCATTTACTATAAATTCTTCATTAAATAAAAATTCATAAATATGTGACGCTTAAACAAAACAAAAATTAAGTATAAACGAGCAAGCATTAGATCAAGGGGACTACATGAATATTTGAAATCACAGAACAAAGCACGTATAAAACTACTTCTTTGATACACACAAATTTAAATCCACTACCACACAGTGACGATTTCTGACGCCCCGGAGAAAAAGTCACAGAAAACCTTACAGGCAAAGGAGAAATTGCTTGTAACAAGCAATTTCTCCTTTTCTCACAATGTTTTCGACCTTTTCTGGTATTTAGTACAATTTGAATTAGCTATCCGCAACTTCTTTCAATTTGAACCAGTCTAAAATTTTGTTGTCTGGTAAGGTATTAAGATACGGGGTTCTCGGTTATATGCAGCTTGATCATTTTGTTTACAAAAAAGCAGAATAACCGAAACTACCAAAGTACATGTATTTGACTTAATTTCCTTAGGTAGACCCTGGTGGGATGAGCAGCTGGTGGCTCCGATCAAATATTGTGGTTGTACTGGTGTGAGAAATGACAGGAAACGATAGATAGGTGCAGCAACTGCAATACAAGAGAAATACTGTTAAAGGTGGTGTTAAGCATCATACAAACAAACAAACAAATTAGACTCTGTCAAGATTTCAATTGTGAGCAATTTTGCATGAAAAAGATCATATCGAAAGAGCAAAATGTATCTATCCCGGTCCGGCTATCAAATTTCATTGGATTTTCTTGGTACAGAATGATGATTGTATCATACTATAAAGCCTTTTTTAACTCGTACTCTCACAATCCCGCTTTTTACATCCTTTAACAAAAAAGCAATGAAAAACATTGAGGAAAATGAACAAATTGATTGTTACAAGTAACTTCTTTATCATCTAGTATGCTTTCAAACCCCCCCCCCCCACAAAAAAACCTGATTTTTAAAATTTCACCATAAAAAAATTCAATTGCAACAGCCACAAATTTTGACCAGTCCGTGTATGTTGTCTGGTAAACCCTTTCCCAAAGTGTCCTCTTTTCTTATAACCCTAAAAAAGGCTTGAGAAATATATTTTGGAAAAAAAAAAATCTAGTGACAAGACCCTTTTCAAACACTTTTTTTCAGTAGTGGTATAAAAAAGTTTGTATTATGAGGGAATAGGTCAATATTTGAAACAAAATAGTGACATATCCGATATCAAATTTCCTGTTGATTCTGGAATGCTAGCTCTAAAATGGAAAAGAGTAAATATGTGCTATTCTAACATAAAATTGGTTACAAGTAATAAGGTAAACATAGAATTTCAATGAGAGCACCTTGTGTGGATGCTATCGCTCGTTTGTTTGATAGACTGGTACCACTGTAGACTTTGTTAAAGTCGACGGCGGTGCCGGTCTAGTCTGTTTGAGTGCTTGATAGTGGGAAAATCCTCTTATTCAAAAAAGTAGAATACCGGTAACTTGTAAAAAAATCATTTAAAGTTATCTCCCTTGTTGATATTGCTCTTTTGATAGTGAATATATATTTCGAGTTTCAAGAGAATGTGTTTGGTAATACTGGAGATATTACAGAATATCAATGTTTTTGGAGAACAATGACGCAGACAAAGATGACAGGACAATGACAATACCTCGGCTTTTCTCCAATAAACAGCCAAGCTAAAAATGACAATAACTTGAATTAAAAATCTATTATGAAATAATTAAATAACATCAATTGAGATGCATAACTTTTCAGATATAAATACAATTATCTTTGAGTAAGGTATTTCTGGTATGAGGAATACCATGCAAAACTTAAAACTATGTTAATCAAATATTTTATTATATACCTATAAAAGATATGGAGTAAAACCTGGCTGTCAAATACAACTCGTCAGAAAAAAATCAATATTCGGCGTGTAGCAAAAAAACGTATTCGTCGAGTACCGTTAAACACGGACTTCTTTTTTGTGTATTGACGTTCCGGGTTTGGCGGAAAGTTGTTTTTTTCTTAATCATTTAAAAGAATTTTCTTAATGTCATGTCCTAAAAGGTATATAATAAAAGGAATATTACAACATTGTGTTTTTCTATTTGTTGTTATTGTGTTCTCGAATCGTGTGTAGGTATTTTTTATTGGATTCGACCTTCGGTCTCATCCAATAAAAAATACCTACACACGATTCTCGAACTCGATAACAACGCATAGAAAAAGACACTGTGGTAATATTCCCTATTTCCTTAGTTTGGATACCTGAGATACAATGAGAAGTAAAAGAACAAGGGAAAGGAAGAAGGGCTTGGTCTTGCCAGTAATTTTTTTCCACTGGATTAGATACTTTTTTTTAATTATAGTCACTTTGCAATACAATCTGCATTGAAAGATTGCCATTGACAGATCACAGCTGCTAATCAAAGAATCAATATTCATTATGATTAAGGTGATCTACCACTAATTTCAAAGCTCCAAATGTTGGATTTTGTGGTACAAGCTTAAATTTTACTGATACAAATAATGCAAAAGAACACCAAAAGAGAGAAATTGTTTTGCATGGTGATGCCCACACTTTGTCATTAGGTTTTATAAAATGGTTTACAACTGATTATAGATGATCAGTTTTCTTGTTTTTTTAACTGCTCTATAATCTTCAACTCTTTTTGGGCTTTCTTCTTATTTCTAGCTTCATACTCCAATCTGAAATAGAATACAAAATATAGATATTTTTTCCAAAATGATCCTCACCTTTGTACACCTTAATAATAATAATACTGTTAGTTTCGTCTATCAAAAGCAAGTGGTCTAGTCTAATTGGCCGAAATAAACAATCATACCTCAATGAACGAAATTTTGAGCAACCAGTTATTTTGTTTGCTTGGGCTCAAAATAGTTCCATAAAAAATGTACAAAAATTTGTAAAATAGTTTTTTTTTTTTTTTTTTTTGCCTGGTATCATTAAATCACAAGTTGTGAAGAGAATATTTCATGGATGTATGAAACAAAAGAACTGATATCGATGTATGAAACAAAAGAACTGATATCACTGTATGGATCTGTGAAAACAAATATATTCTCTTCAATTTTTTTAACCCATTACCAAACAGCAAAATTTTAGATTGGTTCAAATTGAAAGAAGCTGCAGATGACAATTTCAAGTTGAATAAATTTTACATTATTTCGTCTTTTTGGATAGAAAACATAGTGGATAATGAAGAAATTGCTTGATACAAGCAATTTCTTCATTTTCCACAATGTTTTCCAAAGCTTTTTTTCTTTAGGGGTGTCTAAAAGCGTCACTGTGCGGGAATGGGTTAAATAAAGAAACTACTGACAACACGGTGACAAAAACGCTATAAAATAAACTGTAATGGTATATCGCGATTTATTTTCTTGTGTTTTGTTTCTTAAACAATTTAGGATATCATGTTGAAATCAACAAGTTTTGAGCAAAACATGCTAGTAATTGATGGATCGCCACTGCCAATCAAAAACTAATTGACCAATCAAATCATTCATTTAGACCAGAGTTGAATGATGGGCTTAGCGTACATGAAATGTTTATTTGTTTAGACAAAACTAACCCTTTACTGTACAATCCTTGATTTTTATGTCCATGTGATATTGTACCCGAAAAAAAATGTGGAAAAAGAAGACCTGCTTGTATCAAGCGATTTCTTCCTTTGAATTTGAATGAGTCCTTAATTTTGAAAAACGATAATGGGTTAAACTCAGTGACTACAGCTTGTTAAAGCAATAGTTACAAAGTTTCAGTAGCCAATGAAAAGTCTGTTTCTCATTTCATGTTCCTATACATATACAATGTAATTTACAATGTCATTTATAACTACAATCAAACTGCCATGTTGGTGGTCAGTGGGTGGGGCCAGCAGAGACAGTGAAGTCAAAAGCATCTTATTGTCTAATATTTGGTTAAACCCATTGACACACAATCCTGCTTTTGATAAACTTGTTTATGAAAAACTTTGTGGGTAAAGGAGAAAGTACTTAACACAAACAAATTCTCCTTTTCTCCGGAAGTTATTTTGCTCTTATTTCAACTTGAACACCTATACACATTTGCGCCTTTTCCCCATTAAAAAAAAGCTTCAAAAGCTTGGGAAAACATTGTGGAAAATAAAGAAATTGCTTATAACAAGCAATTTCTTCATTTCCCACTATGTTTTCTCCCAAGGAAGATGAAGATTTTTATAATTTCAACTTAAAATTGTAATTCGCAATTTCCTTAAATTTGAACCAGTCTGATATGATGTCGACTAGTAATTAGTTAATGTACTGAGAAAGTTATCAACAACTTCTTTCACTTTCGACCAGTCATTTTTGTCCTACAGTAATGGGTTAAGCCATTACTTTCATGAGGTATATCCAGTAAGTGTTCAAATTCTCTTTAACCTATTCCCACACAGCAACATTTTAGACTGGTCCAAATTGACAGATGCTTTAGACGACAATTTCAAGTTGATAGAAATTCTCTCTCTTTTTTTTTCGTCTTTCTGGATAAAAAACATTGTGGATAATCAATAAATTGCTTGATACAAGCAATTTCTTCATTTTCCACAATGTTTTCCAAAGCTTTTTCTTGAGGGTCGTAAAAAGGAGGGCTTGAGTTGGAATGGGTTAAAGAAATTGGACACTTTTTAACCCTTTCCTGTTCAATCCCTGTTTTTTACGTCCCTGTGATTTTATTATTGAGAAAACATTGTAGAAAAAGAAGAAATTGCTTGTAACAAGCAATTTCTTCTTTTTCCACAATATTTTCTACCCTACTGGATGGTAATTAAATCAGCATTCAATTTTCGTCTGCAAACTTTTTGAATTTGGACGGGTCTAAGATTTTTCAAAACAGGAAAGCATTAACCTGTGGTCAAGGAAACCAATACAATTTTTTTTACCTGTGAGCAATTATTCTTTGTATAATCATACTAGTTGTCATGTCATTACCACTGTCTACCTGTTGGAATTTTCCTGCTGATTTCGGGTACTGGAAATATAAAAATAACTCGTTTTACCACTGTAATTCAAATGAAATATGAACCCTTAACCTATTACTTGATGACAACATTTTAAACTGGTCAAAGTTGAAAGATGGTGCAGATGACAATGTACGATTCTTTTTAGATTTTTCAACTTTCTGGGTAGGAAACTAAGCAGAAAATGAAAACAAGAGCACCGCCCACGGGTGCCAACGCTTTGCTCCAGGTGTTGGATAATGCAAAAATTCTAAGTCCAAAAAGCGGCATAACTTACAAAAAATGCTTTTAGAGTTACCCCCTTGATAGTCTAGATAGCTCTTGTGATGGTCAATACACATGCCAAGTTTCATGAGGATATCTTCAATAACAACAGAGATATGACCAAGGTTAAAGTTTGTTCCGCCAACATCAACACCAACATCAGCGCGAGCGACACAAGGTGATGACAATACCTCGGGTTTTCTCCAAAAACAGCTGAGCTAAAAATTGCTTGTTGCAAGCAATTTCATCATTTTACACAATGTTTCCCTGAATGTTTTTCTGGGTGTCATTTAGTGGGAATGAGTTAATTAGAAGCCATTTTAGTAACCAGTATTAGTCAATATCAACTTTAAAATGGTCCATTACAGCCTTAATGAGAGCTCAGCTTTCATCCATTTTCATGACCATATAATTGAATATCTACCTGATATGGATCTGTTCCATCTACATCATCCATGACAGGAGTTATTCCATGACAGACTATATCAACTTTAAAATGGTCTTTTTTAATCTTAATGAAAGTTTAGAGCCATTTCAGGGATAAATATATAAGGAATATTACAACACTGTCTTTTTTGAGAATCGTGTGTAGGTATTTTTTATTGGATGAGACCGAAGGTTGAATTGAATAAAAAATACCTACACATGTTTCGAGAACACGATAACTACAAATAGAAAAACACACTGTTGTAATATTTCTTTTATTATATACCTTTAGGACATGACATTATGAAAATTCTCTTACATGATGTAGTCTGTGTTAAGGGTTTTTTGGTACACGCCGAATACAGATAATTTTACTGCCGAGTTGTATTAGATATCCAGATTTTAATTCATATCTTTAATAGGTATATAATATAATTGATATCTACCTGATATGGATCTGTTCCATCTACATCATCCATGACAGGAGTTGTTCCATGACAGACTAAATCTACTTTAAAATGGTCCATTAAATCTTTTGTTACTGCATAGGGAGCATCTATCACAACATTACTTACATACTGAAAGAGTTAAACAAAACTTATTATTCTCATCATCTCTTATAATCTAATGTCACATTTCACTTATACTCATAAAGGGAACAACTGTGTAAAGTTATTTTGAAAGCTACTGATTAATGTAGAAGATATGCTCCAGACAAGAACTGGACACACACCAAAACACACAAAAACTCAGACATGGTTCGTACAGAATTTTGATGGCAAAATTCAAGGGTTTTTTAAGGGTTTTTCAGGGACTCAAACTTCAAAATTAAGGGCTATTTACATGCTTCAATGTAAACCCTTCCCTTTGTTTAGATTGACATTCAGATCGGCTAATAATTTTACCCTTATTTTTAAAGATAGTTGACCTGGTCTCAAATAAAACATGATGAAAAATTAAAATTCAAGGGTTTCTTAAGGACTTAAGGTCGTTTTTAAGGGTTTTATAAGGCTCGGGTCAGTTGTCAAGGGTTTCATAAGGCTAAGATCAAATTCAAGGGTTTTTCAAGACCTGTGCGAACCATGTCAGATACAGAGAGAGGTAGCTCTACATGCCCATCGCCATTCCATGGCCCATCGCCATTCCATGGCCCATCGCCATTCCATGGCCTGTCGCCATTCCATGGCCCATCGCCATTCCATGGCCCGGGCATAAAACCACACACACACACACACACATATAACAAGTGTTCCCACTAGGATATTTAAGAGAATATTTTTTGTTTTCATGGAGGTATGAACCAAAAAAACCAATCACACTGTATGAATACGCGAAGCGTATTCATACATAAGTGTGATTAGTTTTTTTGGTTCATACTCCATGAAAACAAAAAATATTCTCTTCATTTCTTATAATTTAATGGCATCAAGTGAAAAATACAACAACTTTACAAATTTTTATACCTTTTTGTATGGAACTATTTTATGGGGAATCATACAAGATGGCTGCGTGCTCAAAATTTTGTTCATGGAGGTATGAATTAAATTTTTCGACCAATCAGATCACTCGTTTTTGATAGACGAAACTAACAATTAAATTATAATGCATTCATTTTATGAAGTACAGTATATGTTATATTTCATAAACAGGCATGATTATCTTAGGCTCAAACTGTTTTTGGACATCAGAAGAAAAAGGAGATAATGATACTTCTGATGAGGAGCTAATGACCGGAACTGAACAGAAAGGTAAGCAAAACAATGCAACTGTTTACAACTTGACATCTTATTAACATATTTTTCCTTTTACGAAAAGTAGAAGATCTTCATACCAAATAGAAATGATTATACTTTTCGTATTGGGTCAATGATTGGAAAAAATAATTCTGATTGTTGCTGTAGACTGAACCAAAGTTTGCTAAACCGTGGATTAAATTATAAGCAGTGATGGTCTTGATTAATTTGTTTAAATATGCCTTGTTCAATAAATCAGATGTGCAATGACCTCTCATTCAAAAACTGTTCATACTTACTCTACAAGCTAGTATACTCAAAGTTCTTTCATGCAAGTTCATAATAGGATAATTGGCACCTTTATATCTATTTACAACCTGAAAGTAAAGAAATCATGTCATCAAATCATGTATACCATACCTACAGTATGACATAAAACTGTGTTAACATCCCCGTCATTATATACTTAGTCATTTTCGATCAATCATCTTGTTTGTATATTTGTCAAAGCATTTTTACCGATATGCAATCTTGATAACCTAGTCACATGACCTCAACCATTGTTATTTTGGAATGGGTTTAAAAAAAATCTGGATGAATTTTCATCAGAAACACAAAAGTCACTTACTGAATCATTATGAAGTCCCACAATCAAATAATCCCCTAATGAAGCTGCTTTCTCTAGAAAATCTAAATGACCAACATCTGATTAAAAGTTAAGGAACAATTCTCAAATTCAAAACCACATGCTTTATTTCAAACTCTGTAATTTGGTAGCTGCGACATTCTGATAAAGCCAGAAGGAAACCAAAAACCTAGAAACTACAGCTTACTTGGAGCTACAAGGTTTTGTCGTCCATCAATAAATATAACCAATAATAATTTAATTGTTAGTTTTGTCTATCACTAACGGGCGTTCTGATTGGTTGAAATAAATTATTCATAACTCCATGAACAAAATTTTAGCATGCAGCGATTTTGTATGCCTCCGCGAAAAATAGTCCAATACAAAAAAGGAATCAAACATTGTAAAGCTTTCGTTTTTTTCGCTATATACTATTAAATTATAAGAAATGAAGAGAATATTTTTAGTTTACATGGAGGTATGAACCGAAAAACCTAATCACACAATGTATAAATCCCCTTCGCGTATTCCTACAGTGTGATTAGGTTTTTTCACTTCATACCTCCATGAAAACAAAAAATATTCTCTTCATCTCTTAAATGCTTTCTAATGCCAGATTTTTCATTTATTGTAATGTAGGAGTTTGACAACAGTCAAAGATTTCATGTTCATAACCTATTACCAAACAGCAAAAATATTAGACTGGTCCAAATTGAATGTAAACAGTCTTTATAATACCCTTTAGAGTTTTGGAAAATGTAGAAAATGTTTAATTGTAGCAATCTCTTAATTTCACACAATGTTTTCCCAGTTGTTTTTCTTGAAGGGCGTCCAAAAGTATCATTGTGTGGGAATAGGTTAATTGAATTACAAGACACTGTGGACAATATTTCATTCCATAACATATGGATAGGCCTATGTTTGTAAAAACCTCTGTAGAAGCTTGATATTTTGAATCAGACCATAAAAATGGCTTCGGTATGGCCATTTTTGGCTCACACTATTGTTCATAGTATAGTAGATGCAATCAGGTCCCATTTATAAATTCTATGATTCAAATTAGAGTTTAGAAGGGGTTAAAGGTTAACCCAATCCCACACAGTGATCGTTTTTGACATCTCTCAAGAAAAGCAATTGGGAAAACATTTTGCTAAAAGGAAGAAATTGCTTGTAACAAGCAATTTTTCAGAATGTTGAAAAAATCTAAAAGTTTATCTACCTTGAAATGTCGACTGCAACTCCTTTCAATTCGGACCAGTCTAAAATTTCGTCAGGCCCCTAGCACTGACTCCAACAGAAAGTTCCACTTCAATTTTCAATAGCATTATTTAGCAAAATTTATGGCCAATAAAATGTTATAAAAATGAAAAATGGTTGGTTGGCAACCTAAATATTGCAACTACAGCTTGAAAAATTTAATTGTGAAAAATGAAGAAATTGCTTGAACTAAGCAATTTCTTCATTTTCGCAGTGTTTTCAACCTAGAGAGTTAAAAAATCCAAAATTTCATGACTTTAAAATGTTGTCTGCAACCCCTTTTAATTTGGACTAGTCTAAATTTTGTTGTGTTGTAATGGGTTAAACATCATGATTTTGTGAAATGTATTGAAGGACATGAAACAAAGGGTAAATTGTCTAAAAGCAAAACTGTTAGATATAAATCTCAGAGTTAAAATTGCACTTCTGTCTTATAACAAAAATTTTATGGGTCAAATTATTTTTTTTTATTGAGGTATTCTGTTGATTACAGGTAGTTAAAGGTGATTCATATAAGTTGTAAACAAAATTATACAAAAATAATTATCTCTTAATGCAACATAGATGTTTTTTACTTATAACTAAGTTGATTTCACTGTCCAAATGGGGTCTTTTTGTCGAAATAGTCTTCAATAGCCTTAATAACAAAGATTAAATATGACGATACATTAGCATGTCCTGGAAATCCTAACAATCACTTTTCTGTAATGCCATTCAATAAATGGTTGTCCTATGTAAAAAAGGATACGAAATAAGTCAAACGCTCCAGCAACATAAACAATTTTGTCTCCAGGGTTTGGCTCCTTTCCCTCGGCAAACTGTATAATTTTGTTGGTCGTTTGTAGAAACTGAGACACACCTGTCCAGGGACTGTAAGTATCATGACCCTGAAAACAGATTTGAATTGCCGGGATCTACCCATTTCCACACGACAAAATTTTAGGCTGGTCTAAATTGAAAGAGCTTGCAGAAAACAAAACAATGTTAGTTTAAATTGAAAGAATAAGGGCCATATGAGTCAGAAAACATTGTGAGCAGATAAGAAATTGCTTTTGACAGGCAACTTCTTCTTTTCTCATAATGATTTCCTTAGCTAAAGTAAATGCCCAGTAACAATACAACAAATTAATGCAAAATCATTCCTATAGTCTCAAAATTATAATTTCTTTGAGTAAAATGTCTGCTTCAGTTTTAAATCAAATTTTATCAGCCTTTTCCATTAAGTCTTCAATCTTATCACTAAATCTGGGTTTCAACTAACAGTGACACTTTTTGACACCCCTCAAGAAAAATAATTTGGAAAATATTGTATAAAATGAAAAAATTGCTTGTAACAAGCAATTTCTTTATTTTGCACAATGTTTCTTATACAGAAAGCTAAAAAAGCTAAAAAAATCTAAAATTTCATAAACTTTAAAATATAATCTTTCAATTTGAACCAGTCTAAAGTTTTGTCATATGGTAATGGGTTAAAAGTGTTCTTTCCAGGCTGAGATAACTACTAATGCCTTACATACTTTTAGATATATTTAACCCCTTCACATAATCATGTATTTTGACATGATCAATGAAATTATTAATGGAAAAAAAACGTTAGAAAAGGAGAAATCGCTACCACCTTTTCTCATGATGTTTTTTACCCTATACTGCACTGGTTTTTAAATTTCAAACTCATAATATAACATTGTCTGATACTTCAATTTTGCTGTGTCTAAATTTTTTGTGAAGTTAACATAATTAAACCAAAGTAACAAAACAAGAATTCTTTAAAAGTATCCAATAAATAGAGTTTGAAACAATCAATCATTAACCCATTACACCCTTAAAATTGAAAATAAGTCCAAATTGAAAAGGCTGCAGACGACAAGTTAAATTTGTGACGAGCAATTTCTTCATTTTTTATCACAATATTGGAGTATATTAATCTTAGGATAACACTCTGTATGTATATATATATATATATGGCTTCACCAATCAGGGGCAGTAACTCTAAATTTAATAGTCGAACCGGATAACCCCAACGATATGCCAATCTCCTCCTTGTTTTGAAGCTTTCCGCAAAGTTTCATTGAAATCAGGTCAATGGTTTCCAGGAAATAGTGTGGAAACGAATATTACTCTGTATGTATATAGCTTCACCAATCAGGGGCAGTAACTCTGAATTTAATAGTCGAGCCAGATAACCCTGACGATATGCGCATCTCCTCTTTGTAGTAAAGCTTTCCACAAAGTTTCATTGAAATCCAGTTGATGGTTTCCAAGAAATAGCACGGAATCAAAACTCTGACAGATAGATGGACGGACGGACAGGGCAAAAAAAATATCCCTTGATGATTTCATCAGCGGGGGATTAAAATGCACTACGCAGGATATATCAGCATTGCTTCTGGTAAAATAGAACTCTTTATTAACTAAGAAAAAAAAAGATATGTAAAAGATAACAAAATAAATGAAAACTTATAATTCATAAACAAACACAAAACAGTAAAATTTTATCAAAACTATAGGACAAATCATAGAAGATTTAAAAAAATCAATAATTTACATGTGTGAATATGTGTTATGTTTACGTTACAATTTGCAGATACTCAAATATACAAATGTTGTGTAATTACTCAGTTAAATAAAAAATTCTCTTTGGTAGGATTTTTAATTTTCTTATTATTCAAATATAAGTACATCTCATACAATTTGATAAATAACAGGCCTGGACAAAATACATTCAGAAAATGAAGAGAATATTTTTTGTTTCATTGAGGCATTAACCTGAGGACTTTATCACACTGTAGGAATACATTAGTGTGACTGTATCTTTAAGTTCATACCTCAATGAAAAAAAAAAAAATGTTCTCTTCATATCTTATAATCTAATGCCATCATGAAAAGCAAAGCAAATATTTTACTAGTTTTTGAGGTTTTTTTTATCTACTTTATATGAATGCATTCAAAATAGGTGTGTGCTCAAATTTTGTTCATGGAAGCTATAACAAGAAAATTTCAGCATATCAAAACTATAGAATCTTGATAGATGAAACTAAAAGCATATTTGTTTGCTATGCAATGCTAACTGAATCATGGTACGATATATAAGGGCAATATTACATTGTTGTTAGACAAGATCAGCTGGTATAAGAAAGAGTCTGAAGAAACTAAAACAAGACTACCGAATGCAGATACACACAATTGGCTGTTCAAATGCTTGACAGCGGATAAAATTTTTATCAAAAATAATTTGTAGTCCAAAGGAGGGCATAATTCATTAAAAATGCATTTAGAGTTATCAATCCTTGTTGGTATAGACTGTTCTCATGATAGTGAGTATATATTCTGAGTTTTCAAGTGAATGTGCTCTATAATACCAGAGATATAACAAAATGTCTGGATGTTTTTGGATGATCAAATTGCTGACACAGACGCAAACCCAGACAACAACATAGATAAAGAAATATTTTCAGTTTTATCCAAAAGAAAGCCAAGCTAAGAGTAGGGCCAAGAGGGCCTGAGACACACTTTTGGTCTCAAAAGCTTCTTAATAATACTCAAACCTCAAATAAGAACATTGAAAAATGAAGGTATGTTCATTATGTTACAGCTTAAAAAAATCATAATTGCTCAGAGTATTTTAACCAATTCCCAAACAATTCCTCTTTTTCCTGATCCTATAAGGAATATTTTAGTACAACAATGATGAAAAGTAATTGCTTTTGAACGAAGGATCATTCCTGTACAACTTGAAATTATTCCAGTCAAGCAAAGGTTCGCGAGGAGAAGATTCCATTACAAAATTTTCTATACATAGCATAGATTAAATTAACCCACTAATAAAAGCCATGTATTTCATCTGATCAAAATTTCTTGAGGGAATCTGATAAAGTGTCATCATGTAAAATTAGGTTCAAATCCAGCCATTAGTTTAGGAGAGGGCTTTTAAAGAAAATGTTTACTGACAGACTGGAAGAACATAATACAATCATGAAACTCCACTGACTATCTGCAAGTGGACTTTACAAAAAGAAGAAGGGTGGAGGATGACATGAATTTTTTTACTAAAGCTTAAAATACGTTGGTGAAAATGTTGGAGAGTACATTTTACTATTATTTTGTTGTGTATATTTTTAAAACAAATAATTTGATTGGTCATTTGAATTTGATTGACTGCAGTGGTCCATGAATTGTCAAGTATCTTATCTTATTGAAAGTTTACTTTGTAACATATAAGTGTAAACTATTGTAAGTCAAAAACAAATTGTGTATGCACTTACAAAAGTCTTGTATAATCCCAGTAACATATCAGCTGTATTCTATGATACAGAGGTTTAACCCATTTCAAAAACGACAAAATTTTAGACAGCTCCAAATTGAAAGAGGTTGCAGACAACAAAATGAATTTGGTTTAAATTGAAAATAATATCAGATAATGTAGAAAATATCTTGAAAAAAAAGAAATTGCTTGTTTCAAGCATTTTTTCTTTTTCACAATATTTCTTCGACACATACAAAATACGGAATTGTGTGGTAATGGGTAAATGTTTTTTACATAAAAAGGGATTCTGTAGAAATTTCTTTTTTTAACATTCATCCTAGGAATAAATATCAAATGTTTCCACTTTCACAAAATAGGCCATCACTCTCAAAAAACTTAATATAAAGTCAAGACAAAGATTATATAGGAGAAATTACTTGTAGCAAGTACCATCTCTTTATTGACAATTATATATTTGAATGAAGCTCCTTTTACAAAATAACAGCTGATAGGGTTTTATCATTAAGTATTTGTGTTCTGCCTTACCTGCGGTAAATCCTATCAATCAAAACAAAAAATGAAGAAACTTGAAAAAAAAGGGAGAATAGTGGTGTTAGAAGAGCAAGCATAAGAATATTGAAATATATGTCAAATAAATGGGCGCATGCGTGATATTTCCAACCATTTCAAATGTGCACCAAGTAATGACTCAGATCAGCCTGTGCATCCGCACAGTCTGATCAGAGTCTTCACTCTGCACACTGTAGATAGATATAGACCCAAAGCTTCTTTAAACAATCAGCGAATATTGTAATTGTCCCAAATGGCTGCCCAGGGTGCTCAATGTGTTCGAGTCACGCGCATGCAAAATGGTTGGAAATGTCATGCATAGGCTCAAATAACACTGAAGCAAAATCTGTTTTTGAAACACTAATACTCCCAAAACAACAACTTTAATCCGTTCTCACACAGTTCCTCATTTTTACACGCCAAAGAAATATAGATATGAAAAACAATGGGAGAAAAGAAGAGATTGCTTGTTACAAGTAATTTCTTCATTTTACACAATGTTTTCTAACCAGAAAGTTGAAAAAAGCTAAAATTTCACAAAGTATAAATTGTTGTCTGCAACTCCCTTGAATTTGGACCAGTCTAAAATTTTGTTGTCAGGTAAGCGGTTGAATAGTATCACCTTGATAAACTTTATCTTATCAGATGACCATTGCCTTAATCTCAGCTGGTGCATTTCAATAAGAGATTTGAAAACCTTGACATAAATAGATCAATCTTGCATTCTAAGATTGCTCTCAAAATATCAACAATTAGCAGGTAGTATAGACTAAGATCAGACTTCATCTCATGCAGGATGATCTTAGTCTATACACCTGCCAAAGCCACTGTCAAAGCAAGAATATTCTGGGATCAGCATGACAAGGGTTAAACCAATACTACGCAACAAAATTTTAGACTATTTGTCTGAATTGAAAGAAGTTCAGACCTCAATTTAAAGCTTATAAACTTTTCATAATCTTTGTCTTTCATGGAAGAGACCATTACAGGAAATGAAGAATTTGCTTAATACAAGAAATTTCTTCATTTCACACATTGCTTTCCCAACATTTTCTCTTGAGGGTTGAGAACAGTGGGATTGTAGGGAAATAGGTTTTAAAGAGTTTTTGATATAAATTAAATTGTTAAAAGCGCAGGTTAAGTATCAGATTAGGTTTTGTATAGACAGACAGACAGAAATGGTAAAATGTTATTCAAATAATCTTATCAAGACGTACAATATACATATACTTCTTTAATTTTGTGAAATATTTGAAAATATGCGAGAAGCTTACTCACCTTTTATGAAAATAGTTGGCAAAGATAAGATAAGCTCACAAAAAGCTTATCAGATTATTTTAAGCCTGCTTTGTAAAGCAAAATACAAAACTTATTAATGGAAAAAGAAAGTTTTATGTAGTTAGAGAATCGAAATATGTTTTTCATTTTAAGCCGATTGATGCTGAAATACTCTTTTTTATTACTTATTCTTTGCCAGCACAAATAAGTATTTTTTTTACTTAAATTTATCATGCATATAGGAGGTAGCTCTGACAAACTCATTTGGATGCACACTGTCTGTAGTAGACTGAATGTGGTATAATGACTCTAAATTTCTAAATGTGTGCAAGTATGGTATTTTGCACATCCGGCAGTAAATGGATCATTCTTACCTAAGATTTGTCACAAGACAAATAACAGTCATCCCAGATTTCATTTTCTCCTCGTGTTTCAAACTCCTGTATTTTTTCAACCAGATTTATGCAATTTAGCGTTTGGATGAAATAGAGTCTGATTGTTTTTCACCACTGAGAGCTGACTAGATTGGCTTTCGTGGTCTTTCTTCTTGTCTGTCAATTACAATGATATAGTGCCAACACCGAGGCCCATCAAAAAGTCGGAGGTGCCTTTTGGTGGTATGCAGATTGATTTAAATTATTTCTTTTTGTCAAGTTTGACACAATTGTCTTTAACCGGAAATGTTAAGAATTTACTGAGCATGCTCTACTATTGGGTTCTCAGTCTATTAAATATACATTGAATCTAAATCAGGGACCAGTTAAATTACGATATGTGGTAATGGTTATAAATAGCAATGATAGTAGCTATTTTTATCAAGTACGGTACTGTCAACAGACTGTTCTGTTTTTTAATTTTTTTAATTGTCATTTGTCATGGTTTTTTTATACCGCCCCCTTTGATTAAACGATTCTGCGGGAGTCAGAAAATTGTTGGGCTATTACTCCCCTATCAAATAAGTAAGGTTGCGTGAGTGAATAAAAAATAAAAGGGGGGTTCTCATGATTGCGCGGCCTACATGCATCACTGATTATTTTGCCAAGTTATTTTGATATCAATTGATAAATGAGGAATATATGATCTGAACAAATTCAGATGGACATGGATTCCTGGTATTTCTCATACGAGTATTATGACAATACCCTTTCTGAGCCTCCAGCTGCTATATTTAGGTTTATAATTATCTACCCTTTGGTGGGAGACAATTGTCAGAAAAGTTATTTTACAATGACGGGAGACCCTGGACCTCATGATTTAGAGTCTTACATGCTACAAACTGAGCTATGACTGTGCCCCGTTATTTTAAGATATTCAGTTCAACTTATATTAACCCTTGTCATGCTGTATAAATAACCTAACTGAATTGCTGTAAAATCAAAGGGCTGAAAGCGCTGATAGAACTTGTTGTTCAAAAATCAATATTTCTTTTAGAAATCATTTTCATAAATAACTCTGACAAGAAAAGTACAAGCAGGAGGTGTACACCAAGATCAGACTGCACTTATGTGCAGGCTGATCTTGGTCTACACCTCCTGCAAAACCGGAATATTCCGGGTACAGCATGACAAGGGTTAAAGGTCCACTAAAGGTAGCATCAAGTGGTCTCTAAAACAATTACCAGACACAAAATTCAAATTGAGTTTTAAGTGTAAACTAAAAGTTTTGTATCGTAGAAAACCTTTTTTGTAAATGAGGAATTGCTTGTAACAGGCATTTTTTCTATTTCTCATAATGTACATAAGTCCAGTGAGTCAAAAGGCAGATTTGTATAGTAATGGGTCAAGACAATCGCGAGTAAAACCAAAATTTTATTGCATATAAATAAATTTGATTTGATTTTACGTTATTTGAATTATTTAAATTATTGGATGATTCTTATTCAATCCTATTTTGTTGACCTCATTGATTTTGAGTTTCCAATTTGATGAGCCTTTACTTTAAGAGAGGGTTTTTCCCACATTTGCCTGATTTAAAAAGAGAAAGTGTTTTCTCAATTAAGATGAGTTGTTATACCTGCCCTATCTGGCCAGCTTGGTCTTTATCTATTTCTTCACCTTCTCTTTGATGATGGCACTTTGTGACTAACAACATTCTGTAAAGAAATTCCAGTTCACTATTTATAATACATCTCTTCAGAAATTGATTATAACGACTTTGATTAATACCTCTTGATTCTGCTTTCTTGAATCACACCAATACTCATGCTGATTTGCAAGTCATTGAAAGAATTAAGATCAATAGCTGCTCAGGGAAATCGGTCTAGATGCTGACACTTCTATCAACTGTTTATAAATATTATTACACAGAACAAATAATCTTAACCCTTCCCTGTTTTACAAAATTTTAGACCGGTCCAAATTCAGAGATTTTGCAGACGAAAATTTAAAGTGGATTCCTTTTGAAAAATAACCATTAAGTAGGGTAGAAAATATTGTGGAAAAGGAAGGAATTTCTCGTTACAAGCAATTTTTTCTTTTTCCACAATGTTTTCTCAAAGAAAAATCAAAGGGACGTAAAAACCAGGGATTGTAGAGGAAAGGGTTAATTAAAAAGTTTTTATGCATAGAGCCCTACTTTTCAAATACTCAATAGTGTTGTCTCAATGAGACATTCTTAATGATGTAACATGCAGTTTCTTCTTTTTCCACAATATTTCTACCCTACTGAATGATTAAATGTTAAATAAAATGAACTTTAAATTGCTGTCTGCAAAACCTGTGAACTGGGACAAGTTCAAGATTTAGCAATACAGTAAATTATTAAAAATAAAATGATGACAATAAATCTTAGCCATCAGCTGCTCATTCTATTGAGTCGAGTTTGACACACAGAGACATTTGTAAATCCATTAACCTATTACCAGACGGCAAAATTTTAGATTGGCCCAAATTGAAAGGAGTTGCAGACAACAATTTAAAGTTTGTGAAATTTTAGATTTGTTCAACTTCCTGGGTAGAAAACATTGAGTAAAATGAAGAAATTAACTTGTTGCAAGCAATTTCATCATTTACACAATTTTTTCCAAACTGTTTTACTTGAGGGGCATGAAAAAGAGTCATTGTGTGGGAATTAGTTAACACAAAGTCCAACATTTTGATGTACTCCAGAATATAACAAGCTATAAAAAAACATTGTGACAATACGTTTTTTTTCACAATTTTTCATTCACAACATTTTCTACCCTACTCAGCTCTATTCTTAAATTTAAGCCCACTCTAGATTCCTGCTTAGACCAGTCTAAATTTTGGTTGTCTGGTATTAGGCCAAAGGGGAGCTTGGGATCTCGACTCATGATCCTTAGATTTCCTACAATTAGAAACTTGACTTTATACAGCATCAAGGTCATGACATGGTTCCCACATCAAGGGGTTAGAGCAAAAACATAGTATGGGTCTATACAATGTATAGACCCATACAATGTTTTTGCTCTAATTCCTCGACATGTTGACCTTATTCTTCCGAGCCAACAATAGTCTTGCATCAAAAGCAGCATACCTTCCAACTATGTCTGATGTTGAAACACCTTGGGTTCTTTTGCACTCTCTAAAAGAAAAAAGAAAAGAGAATAAGTGGACAAATATTAATTTTCTAACCCTTGCTAAAGTCAATACAGTCAACACTTGTTGTCATACCAAAATCCTAGCTTCCGGTTTGATGGCAATTTATCTTTTAGCTAAACCTTTGTTAATCTCAAGCTTTTTAACCCTTGTCATGCTGTATAAATTACCTTACTGAATTGCTGTCAAATCAAAGGGCTGAGAGTACTGATAGATATTTTTGTTCAAAAATCAATATTTCTTTTAGAAATCAACATCATAAACAACTCAAGAAGGAAAAGTATGAGCAGGAGGTGTAGACTAAGATCAGCCTGCACAAACGTGCAGTCTGATCTTAATCTACACCTCCTGTAAAAACCGTAATATTCCGGGTTCAGCATTACAAGGGTTAACATATTTGTTTAACTGAATCTATTCTTTGATAACTTGTCAAATTGAAATCAAGAATAAACTTTTTTTCTGAAAGATTCTAAATAACATAAATATGATTTATAAATTATTTAAAAATTGTCTTTTTACTCTTAATCTTTGTAAGGATGCCTGTGTTCAGCACAGCAATTCAACAACTCACCAAAGGATCATTCCTATGAAATTTGGTTGAAATCCATTCACTGATTTCTGAGTAAAAGATTTTCAAAGTTTTCAGTATATACCAAGCATGGAAATAAGGCCGCCATTGTGTGGTAATCAGTTAAGAAAATAAGAAAATATCAAATATATATACTTAGTTGCTCTTAGTTGTTATTTTTTCAAACTCATCTTTTTTCCACAAAACAATAGTTATATTTTGCAAGTGTTTATCGAGTCTACTCTCTTTTATTGCATTATGTAAAACATAAAAGCTAATCCCCCTTTCATAAAAACATAAGAACAAAAAAAGGTCAGCTTACCCATTCATACCCAATGACACCTAAAAGCAAAGAGGCTTTGGAAAACATTGTGGAAATGTAGAAATTGCTTGTATCAAGCAATTTCTTCATCATCCACAATGTTTTCTATCCAAAAAGTTGAAAAAAGTTTAAATTCCATCAACTTGAAATTGTAGTCTGAAGCTTCTTTGAATTTGGACCAGTCTAAAATTTTGTTGTGTGGGAATGGGTTAAGGTCAGAAAAATATCATTCATACTTGTATCTGCCTGCAGATTTCACTATATGGTAGGTGTCTTGACCATCAGCTGTCACTGTGATGTCATCTACACAAAAAATTAAAATATGACTGATGGCTCAGCTGTGACATCTTTAATAGTTTTGATTTTTTACACAGGTGATATAGCACAAGTGTAATAGCTATGCAAAAAAATGTTTCAAAGCCCGTGACCTTGACCTATCTAAATTTTTTCCAATAGCACACATTGTTGTTTGGCAGGCAAAATGCCGTAAATAAGGCTTGAATAAAGCTATATTTATGACATTTTTCTTGCCCAATGACTATATACTCTCATGATGGAGAATAATTGAGCCAAGTTATTTTGAAATTCATCCACAAATGTAGAAAACACCCTATGGACAAATTGAGATGGACTGAAGCTCTAAATCGCATAGAGACAACTATGTCTCACTCATCCAAAGCCCACTTTACTATAAATAGATCTTGTAATAGTTGGCAGACATACTGAGTTTCAAGAAAATATCTTTGGAAATAACTGAGCTAGGAGTAAGGGTGATATTTGTCACAAAAAAACACTACACAAATGCCAAAAATTGCCAATTACATTTAGGTGATGCAATCCCTAAGTATTTCTTACAGTAAAAGCTGCTTATATTATCCTTTTTCTGCATGATTTGTTTCTTTTATGACCCTCAAGTAAAAGAGATTATAAAGATATTGTGTAAAATGAAGAAATTGCTTGTAACAAGTAATTTCTTCATTTCCCACTATGTATTCTTACATCAAGTTAGAATTGTTGTCTACAACATTTATCAATATAAACCAGTATAAATGTGAGGCTACCTCGAAATGGGTGAGGTAGAATACCTTAGAATACCTGTAATGCACTGTTTGGAACAACACCAGGGTTTCTCAGGTGACGTCATAACATTTCAGTTTCACTATGATTACTTTCATGACGTATTTACTAGGTCATTTTACAATCTTCTACTAACAAATCAAAAATTTACAAATTTACCTGAAGATTTCCAATGTTACAAAATGCACTACCTGTATTCTACCTTTATACACACTTACCACCATGAACACAGAAATCAATGTTGTTCTCATCTAATGTCTCTATTGTTGTAACATATGGTGCATCTTCTATCACCTAAAATTCATAAAATTCATAAAATAATCTAATATGCATTAGCCTTAACCCGTAACTGCAAAACCTACCAATAGGAACATATTCAGGAAAAAGGAGAATTGTTTGCCATAATGTTCTCTACCCACAAGGGACATGTAATGGACGTACTGGTATTTATCAATCCTTGTCTAATAAAAAGTGTTGCCAGCATGCAACTTCTATAAAAATTTGACCTACCTTAATCCATTATCACACAGTGATGTCACAATCCCAATCTTACATGCCCCTATTGAATTGTTTAGAGGAAACATGTTCTAACTTTTCTACCCTATTTGATAATCGCTTTTCAATTCAAACACACTTTGAACTGTTGTCTTTCAATTTAGACCAACCTAAAATTGGAAATGGATTAACCCATTTCCAGACCACACGATTTCAGACTAGCCTAAATTGTAAGGAATTGCAGACAACAAAATGAAAGTTTATAAAATTTTATATTTTTTTCCAATTTCTGGGTTGTAAACATTGTATAAAATGAAGAAATTGCTTGATACAAGCAATTTCTTCATTTTACACAATGATTTCCCAATCGTTTTTCTTGAGGGGCGTCAAAAAGCGTCATTAACACCACTTTTAACAGTATTCCAGTCATATTAGCAGCAGCTGGAGCACCTAACAATAGATTCCAGGTATTTCTCACACCAGTATAGCCTCCAGCTATCCAACTTTGATTTATGATTATCCACCCATTGGTAAGAGACAAATGTCAGAAAGGATATGTGCCACCGCCGGGGATCGAACCCATAACATCCCATGATTGAAGATTTCTGATTGAAGAGTCTGATGTGCTACCGACTGCGCCATGACGCTGGCTTCGGTGTATGGGAATGGGACAATTAGAGCTACAGATAGAGCAGAGGGCTGTGAAGGCTCTATAACTGGGGATCCCATATTCAAGCATTTAGCAATATGCATAGAATTCAATTAAAAAAAACTTTTACTAACAACTATGACAACTCTAGGAGAACACTTTTTCCTCCCTTTTGGATCCCGGGGTTATGATTTTAGAAATTCGAAAAAAATCATTGAACAGATGCTTCATGTAAAATATCAGTTCTAATGACGAACTGGGCCTAGAGAAGGTTTTTGCTCTAATTAAACTTATGTTTATGACAACCATAGTTTTTCTATGCATTTCCATTTTAAAGCTATTTAGCAAAAGAATACCTAAGGAACATTTCTGAAAATTTTTGTTGAAATTGGCCTGATAGTTCAGGAGGATGTCTCATTAAAAATATCCTTCTTTATTAATCTATAGCCCCTCCCCAAGGGTCCTTCCCCTACAGACATGAAGGAAATGCTTTAAGCAATTTTGAAAGAGGTCAATATACTAATGATTCATGCAAAGATCAAGGCTCTACACTTTCTGGGTCAATTTTGAAACATTTGTAGAGATTCTTTTAAAAAATCACCATTTCTTTGCTGCAGCAACCAGAGTTTTCTGGATTTTTATCTGCTTTAGCTATTTTGAAAGAAGATCACATTTCAACCAAATTTGGTTATAACTTGCAAACTGAAAAAATTTAGTATTAGATGTGTTTTTTTTAAATGCCTTTTTTTAATATTCTGATGTTTCATACAAAATATCAATATTTTGCTTTCTGTGTCAGGGGGAGATTTTTAAAATATTTTTAAATTTCACTTTTCTTGCAATAGCAACTAGAGCTCTCAATGGATTTCTATGCTTTTAGCTACTAGGAAAAAGGATCACCTAAGAAAGAGGTCAATATACTGAGGTAATAAGGAAATAAGTCATTTAAGGGCCTCTTTTCCCTTTATATTAGTTGGAATGTAACTGTACTTAATAGCAATTTATTTTGTCTAGTGGCCATACAAACATTTTCAAAGGGTTTGAAAAAGATTGAGCTGCAATTATGGCCTAAAGAGTTAAATGAAGAAAATTGTCATTAAGGAACCTTTTTTTCAGCAAAAATTGACTTAATTTCGCCACATTTAAAAGGGATCTTCCTCATACCCATACAACGATTCAAAAGTGTGACTTGTAGAGTGGTGACATTGAATTGTTGACAATGGGCGACAGTCATTCAATTATCACAAAAGCACACCATAAACACAATATGATCAGGTGAGAAACAGAAAATAAACAAAAAAAGCATCCACAACCAAGTTTGAACTCTTGTTACAGCCTTTAACAAATTAAATCATTCCCACACAATGACGCCTTTAGACGCCCCTCAAGACAAAAGGCTTTGGAAAACATTGTGGACAATGAAGAAATTGCTAGTTACAAGCAATTTCTTCAATGTCTACAATGTTGTCTACCCTAAAATGCAAAGATTTTCTAAATTATACCAGCTTGAAATCATCGTCTGCAATCGTCTAAATTTGAATCGGTCAAAAATTTTGTTGTGTGGTAATTGGTTAAAGAGTCTTTGAACTGATTAATATGTTACCTCATCTACCCATTTGATAGCTCGCACCATTTTGTACCGTTCCTGCTCATTGAATACTGGTGGTCCTTTGTGTTTAGAAATCTCCTCTGAAAAAAAGTACACTGGCATCAAGTACTAAGTAAAAAATTATTTCAAAAACATTGTTGTAAGCAACTTCTCTGAATTGGCAGATTGCTGCAGTCAAGCAAACATCAATTGACCAATCAAATCACTCATTTAGACTGGAGGTGCAACATTTAGGTCACCAACAAATCATTCTACTTTTTTACATGCTACTGGCCATAAATTTTCCAGAATCACTCCATTTTAATTCTAAGCGGAACTTCTTGTTAAAGCATTGTGGTCGAGGCCAGCAACCTGTCAATTAGGTAGCCTGTCAATAGGTTGCTTTAAACTTTACAACCCTTGCAATACTTATTGCCACCATCGATTGATCTCTCTGACAATCTGCCTTGTCCGAGTTGAATGGGCTAGGCTAGCAAACCACTATTGAAGGGATCACTGGATCATCAGCCAAGGGTTTAATGGTGGGTTGGTGACCTAAACGATGTAACTACAGCATTGAATAAGCTGTAGTTGCCACATTTCAGTTGCCATACCAACAAAAACTGTGTTGGGAGTTCAAAATTCACTTCCAGCGTAAATTGACCATTGTCATGCTGAATAAAATCCTTTCTCAGAAATGCATTAAAACCACAGGACTGAAGAACTGATATTTCTTTGAATTTTTTTCACAAAGTAACCTGGCTTGAATTGGACAAGCAGGTGGTAAAGACTAAGATCAGACTGCACATATATGCAGGCTGATCTTTGTCTATATCTCCTCCCAATAAAGGGATATGACGGTTTCCTCATGACAAGGGTTAATGATTTGAATGCTTAATTGCCCAATCGCTGGCCCCCCCCACTTAGTCCATTGGCCTTGCACACTGACTCCGTCAGGAAGTTTTGCTTTGATTTTTAGCGGAGTTAATTTGTAAAATTTATGGCCAATAGCATGTAACTAAAAAGTATCATGGTTGGTTGGTGACCTAAATGTCGTAACTACAGTTTGAATTAGTTACGACATTTAAGTTGCCAAACCAACGAAAACGGTTTTCAAAAATTGCAGCAAAAGTTGTAGTTGTAAGCCCAGGTCCAGGCGGAATAAACAATTTGATTGGTTGGTTGATTCCTTGATTGACAGCCATAATTGGGCAATTGCCTTTTTGGTTGATAGTGCTGATCCTTCAGTTTACAAATCACAGCTGTCAAACAAAAGATTTATTCAATATACACCTACAATATTCATCAACAAAAACTTACATAAAACCACACTGTCACCGGGAGATTAAAGCATCATAATAACTGCTTATTTAAGATGTATTTTCTGATGTTTAGGTCATCCTATAGGAAATCTGGCTACTTTCTTTCCTAAGCAAAACCTCTCTGACAAATTATGTCTCCTTAAACCATTCCTGTTTTTCAAAATTTTACACCCGTCCTAATTCAAACGATTTGCAAACGGAAATTTAAAGTGGATTTAATTTGAAAAATAACCATTTAGTAAGGTAGAAAAAATGTACAAAAAGAAGAAATCATTTATAACAAGCAATTTCTTCTTTTTCTACAATGTTTTCTCAATGGTATAATCAAAGGGACGTAAAAACCAGGGATTAATCAGGAAAGGGTTAAGCACAAACTGATATAGGCACCAATTACCTTTTAGCACCGAGAAATAAAAATGCTGTCTAGTATCTATATAGATTGCCATTTTAGCCCATTCTCACCCAACCTCCCTCTTTTTTACAACCCTCATTCACAAGAGCTGTTGTTGGACAGCAATGCACGACTTTTCAGAGTGCTAAATAGTAGCCAAAATTTAAAGGGAGGTATCGATGTTTCTGAAACCTAGATAAGAAAAATTACCAAGTGCAGAAAGTTAGACTCAAACGAACATTTAATACTTTAAGTTAGGTCAGGTATTTTCTTGGTGGTTATCTAAATCATTTGCATATTACCCAGTCAAATGAAGGTAACAAATTTACTAGCAAAACAGCCAACATCCTAAATCATGTCACATGAAAGGACTGATCTTTACAGACAAGCTAGCGAACATTACTCCAGCTGACGTAACAATGACGTTGGTTTGATGTAATTTGAACTAAATGCAAGGTTTTAACGGTTATTCGCGCCACATGAATGACCTATAGTCTTCGTAACTGTCTCGGATTAATCTAAAAATAGATTAATAGCCTACGTAGGCTATTAGGGAAATACCCTGCTTTTTTCTGATAAGCGACCTCATATTTTGGCAAAACTACTTTTCGGCATATTGTATTCAAATAGTTTATGAGAGGAAATAAAAATAATTAAAACCTGTGACATGAAAAAAACATCGATACCTACCTTTAATGTCAACACTAGGCATTATCCCACAACATAAATGTCTGAATAATGATGGTTTTTTTTAATCATGACTCTGAACAGATGTCTAAAAGTTTCAAATCATAACCCTTAGTAGGAATAAAGAAAGACATAAAAAAAGCTTGCTCTTTAAATAGTATCGTTTACATTTATCACAAATCCACATACCATCAGAATGAACACCAACCAGCAACTTCTCACCCATTCTCTTTCCCTGAATTTGGAAAATCAAGAAGAAATCTGTGTACTAAAGTACCCATTACTAGATGATAAAACTTTAGACCAGTTTAATTTGATAGAGGTTCTGAATTACAAATCAAAGTGTGTTGAATTTGAAAAGTAAGTGCCGAATTGAGTCCAAAGTATTGTGAGGAAAGGAGAAATTTGATGTTACAAGCAATTTCTCCTTTATAACTTTTTAGGGTTATGGGGTTTTATGTTCCAAAACCACAGTTCTAAGAAATAGAATTAATAAATATTCATACAGCCTCTTTTCCCATGTTCAAATAACATAATGGAATTGAGTCAAATCAACTGATAAGATTTTTAAAGGAAAATCTGACTGATCTTACAGCTGGTCTGTATGAAGAGAATCTGATGGAAACTAGATTCCATTGTATGAACAAGGATATGTCAAAAAAAAATTCATATTAGCCCCTTTTAAGATGTTATCTCATTCCCATACAATGAAGCATTTTCACCTTTATAACTTTTTGGGGTTATGAGGTTTTATGCTCCAAAACCACAGTTCTTCGAAATAGAATAAATATATATTCATACAGCCCTTTTTCCCATGTTCAAATAACATAATGGAATTGAGTCAATTCAACTGATAAGATTTTTAAAGGAAAATCCGACTGATCTTATAGCTGGTCTGTGTAAGTTTGAAGAGAATCTGATGAAAACTAGATTCCATTGTATTAACAAGGATATGTCAATAAAATTTTCATATTAGTCCCTTTTAAGATGTTAACTCATTCCCACACAATAATGCCTTTTGACTACCCCAATTTCTTTGGAAAACATTGCTTTGGACCAGTCTAAAATTTTGTCATTTGGGAATGGCTTAATGCTATAACAGAAGGCTCACTGAAACACAGAAGGGAAAATATCATTGCAATAGCTCTAAGGCCTTTCTACAAGTATACCTAAAAAGAATCCTTTTGATCCTTCTTGTGAAATTACCGGTACTGTTTTAATGGAATATGAAAATATTTGTGGAATTTATCATGCATACAAGAAAATATTTGCGATTGGACACAAAGCCATCAAAATAGCTCTTCTGGTCTTCAGCAAGTAGACTAAAACATATTACTGACAAACATTAAACATCTGAAAAGGAGTCACAAGGAATTTTCTTCTGCTGCCACAATATTTTTTTAAAAGAATATACTGTGACATTCTTAAATCAATTAAAAGGTTTAATCTGAATAAAAAGTCACTCTGATTCAATCTAAATTTATGACATGATCCTAATCAATCATTACTTCAAATTCTAATTGAAGAAAATGAGAAATAAATTGATTCAAGAACTTTCTTCTACTACTAAAATAGTTTTAACTCTACCAAATATTGAATATTTAAACTGATTGTATGGGTTTTGATGCCACTTTCAACAATACTTCAGTTATACCAAGGTGGCTGATGCATGTAGCCCTAAGTTCCTGTCAATTCTCTCACCAGTAAACACAACCACAACAATCTCTCCAAGCCATCAACAGCTCATCTCACTTAGGTCACTAATTGCCATTTGTTCATTGTTGAGAGACAGGTGATACATGTTGTGATGACTGTTAGCAAATGTCAGAAAGAATATTGGCAGGCTTTGAACTCAATACCTCAAGATTGAGAGCACAGCTTGTAACCAAATGATCTAGAACTTTTCTTAACCAATTCCCACTCAATGACGCTTTTAGATGCTACCAAGAAAAAAAGGCTTTGGAAAACACTGTGGAAATTAAGAAATTGCTTATTACAAGCAATGTCTTCATTATCCACAATGTTTTCAACCCCAAATGTAAAGAAATTTCAAATTTTCATATCTTTAGAATTGTTGGCTGCAACTCCTTTCAACTCTGACCATTCTTAAATTTTGCCATCTGGAAATGGGTTGAACATTTCTAAATTTCTTCTCTTCATGTAAGTCACTGTAAGTGATAATCATCATAAAAATAGATATAATATAAATAACATGGTATTGCTTAAACAATGTCATGTGAGAAAATTAAAACGTCTTATTACCTGTCTAAGAGCATTCGCATGGCCAAAGTGTACAATATCAAAACTGGAATAAAGAAATAAGAAGTGTTATGGATGGATTTATATATCTTTAACCCTTGTCATGCGGAATAAAATCATTTACAGAATAACACTAAAATTAGAGGCTGCAATTGTTGACCAGTATGGTCAGTATTTCCTTTTTAACCCATTACTGGATCACAAAATTTTAGACTGACCAGTGCAAAGTGAATGATGTTGCAGACAACAATTTTAAGTTAACTAGATTCTAAACATGGTTGTCTATTTGGGTGGAAAATATTGCAGGTAACTAAGAAAAATTTGTGGGTAACTAAGAAATTGTTTACAAACAAAAACAGGTTTAGCATGTCAACTAACTTAGACATAAACAATTGCATGTTGATTTAAACCCATTCCCACACAGTGAAGCTTTTGGACACACCTCAAGAAAAACAACTGGGAAAACATTGTTTAAAATGAAGGAATTGCTTATAACAAGCAATTTTATACATTTTCCACAAAGTTTTCTATGACTAAAATGTCATCAATTTCAAATTGTCATCTGCAACTCTTTTGAATTTGGACGACTCTAAAATTTTGAAGTCAGGTAATTGGTTAAAGTCATTTGTCCATTTTAAAATTAAATTTCAACAGGTGTTGCCAGTAATACTAATTTTCTGTCATTGTACACAGATATTAATTGTATAAGTACAACAATAACCACATTACCACACAATGGTGCTTTCTGACACCCTGAAGAAATATGATTATGGAAAACTTCCAGAGAAATGGTGAAATTGCTTGCATTAAACAATTTATCCTTTTCTCACATTTTTCCTCACAATTTGGTTCTTACTTCCAGTTTAAGAGCAAATCGAGACGTCTGCAACTTCTTTCAATTTTGACCAATCTAAAAAAAATTTGTGTTGTAATGGATAATCAACTAACTAGTCTCAGTGTGATGTTCATTCAGCTCATAATAAGATCCAATATCAGTGAGTCTGTACTGAAAAATCCGCATAAAAACAGGTTGTTTGGCAATAAATTGACACCATTACAGTACCAATTAATTTTTCTAAAAACTACATAACATTTCTCAATTGCTTAAATCTTGATACACTTATAGTTACATCTAGCTATTTGGTTTGAAATCAGGTTTTGATTTCAGAATTATTAATGTGATTTGACGTAAGCAGTCCTAGATTCATAGTGCGCGACTTTTGGGTACCCTGAGGATGTAGATAAATTTATAATCCATTTGAGTAAATTACGAATGCGATTATGTATTTTGACTCATAATTTCAGAAACTAAATTAATGAAACTGCTCTGTGATCTCACCAGCCATCCATCCAAACTCTAACTTCCTTCTTTTTCTTGTTTTCCGACATGTCAACAGCGTCTCCGTTTCTCTTGGCAGCCATATTCCGAGGGGCGTGGCTAACAATTAATCAAAGTACAACATCAAAAAGATCAAATAGACCGGGTGTTAGTTCAAAGCGCTCCGATCACTACTAAATTGGAAATGAGACGGAAACTTCAAAATATACAAATTTATAACCTGTCTCTGTGTGCAACAACTCCCCATTGAAAAATTTCAACTGCATTGTGATTTATAGAAAGATTATGTTGGTCTACCGGACCGTGACGCCCCGCGGCCGATGATTGACAATTGACCGATCGCGTTGTCAATCAAATATCAAGTCGATCATTGAAATCATTCAATTTGACTAAAAATGAATTTTGAATTCCGACATTGATCGCCATTTTGTGTTAAACCTTTTGTTGGTTTGGCGACATAATTATCGTAACTACAGCCGTTCTTCAAGCTGTAGTTACGACATTTAGGTCGCCAACCATCTATTCTGTTTTTGTTACACGGCTACTGGCCATAAATTTTCCAAAATAATGCCGTTTAAAAACTTCGTTCATACAGTCAAAGTATTCTCGTTTATTGTTACTCCATATAATTATGTATCTGTAGAGATAATTCGATTGTTTATAAACGTCCATCCTTATTCAGAATAGCTTTGTTTCTATCAGAGACTAAGAATAACATGTTAATCACACAATTTTAATAGTTATCATGAAACGCGTTTTTTACACATAGAGTCAAATTTATCGAGAAGTAATTAATTGGGATTGTAAGCCCGGCAGTAGTAGCTTGACAAGGTGTAACCTTTTAATCCATTCCCACACAGTCCCGTTCTTTTCATCCCCCCCCCCAGAAAAGGCATTTGAATGAAAACATATTACAAGCGAATTCTTCATTATCCATAATGTTTTATTTTCTAGAAGACAAAGATTTTAAAAAATCCACCCACTACAAACTGTCGTCTGCAAATGTGACTTTAAATTTGGTACAGTACAACATTTTGTCGCCTGGTAATTGGTTAAATGGCATATAAAGTTGATAGTAGAAGGGATGTGCGCCGGGTTGACCTTTTAGTATTAAAAGTCGCTGCCTTTGTTACATTAACGAACAAATTTCAAGATCGCTGCAGAACTCCTGACGATTTTTTTTTCAGACAAATCTACAATAAGTCCTTCAGGCATTCCCAGATTAAAATCGAAAAACTGAGTGCGGACTAAAATCAAATAAACTTTGGCTGTCGTCTTGACGATGGAAGCCGGAAGATAACTGACAAAAGAAAACGGGAACACTAAATCTTTCTCTATTGGCGCGTTGCAAGCTAGGCACTCGAACAACAGGCTTAACCATTCCCACACAATAACGTTTTTGACACCACGAAGCAAAAAAGACACTTGAAATATTGTGGGAGATGAAGAAATCGCTTGTTAAAGGCAATCAACAAACTTGAAATTATCCGGTCTGCAGCTTCTTTCAATTTGGACCGTCTAAAAATTTGTAGTGTTGATTTGGGTTAAGCCTGGTCAATTTTCAAAGAAAATTAAAGTAGACGAAATCAATTATAATTATTTGTCTTTCAGGCAATTATACATTGGGAAATGAAGAAATTGTTTGTAACAAGCAATTTCTTCATTTCAAACAATAATTTACGAGCCTTCTAGGTTAAACTTTTTACTATTTGTATTTGCATTGATACATGCGGCTACCATTTGCGACCAGTATGACACAAACACATCGGTTAGATCGGAATTATCGTACCCTGGTTATCCCAAGCCAAGTGTCTGGACAAACCTTTCGAAGGGAAGAATGATATATCATTCGTTGAACGTTTGTATTAAACCTTGTCATGATCCCGGAATATTCCTGCTTTGGCAATGGATTTAACAGGTGTATAGGCTGAGAACAGCCTGCACAGATGTGCAGTCTGATCTTAGCCTACACTACCTGCTTGTTCTTGTTGTGTTGCGAAAATCTTGGAACTCAACATCTCTCTAATTATGTTACAATTTTGATATATAGTGAAAAGAGGATAAATATTCAGCATGATAAGGGTTAAACATTTGAATGAAGATAACTGTGCATAGGTTTAGGATGTTTTGATTAACCAATTCCCACACAGTGATGCTTTTGGATGCCCCTTAACAAAAGCAATTTGGAAATCATTGTGAAAAATGCAGGGATTGCTTGTAACAACAAAAAAACACAACAACAACATCAACAAACCCCCACTCTGTTATATCACGTCGATGTGTATTTCCTGAGTAGACCCCATCGCCAGCTCTGTGAGTCGTTTCACTAACAAGAGGACCATGATGGTCCTATATCGCTCCCCTGAGTATGATGGCTCAAGGCATAATGATATAATATACAAAACATCAAAGCCCTACACCTAATCATTTTGGAGAAGAAGATTTTTTAAAGATTTTCTCCTTTAATCCTAGGTATACTGAAGATCCAACCATATTGAGCCAATTTCAAGATTGCGGTAATTCTTAGAAGTACTTAAGTAGAAGGTCAATAGGCATAAACACATACCAAATATCAAAGCTCTAGGCCTATAGGTTTATAAGAAGAACATTTTCTATGATATCCTTCATAACTCCTTTCTGGGATTGCACAGAAATGGGCTTATTTTCAGGATACAGTAATTCTATGAAGTATTTTGGTAAACGGTCAATAGGTATTATTACACACTAAATATTACAGCCCTTGACCTAATGGTTTGGGAGAAAAAGATTTTTAAAGATTTCCTTCTTTATTTCTATGTAAAATCAGGGATTGCACAGAAAAGGGCTAATTTTCAGAATACGGTAATTCTTTGAAGTATTTTGGTAGATGGTCAATAGATGATGATATATACCGAATATCAAAGCACTAGGCCTTATGGTTTGGGGAAGATTTTCAAAGATTTCCTTCTTTATTCCTATGTAAAATCAGAAATCGCCCAGAAAAGGGCTAATTTCCAGAATACGGCATTTCTTTGAAGTATTTTGGTAGAGGGTCAATAGATGATGATGTAAACAAAATATCAAAGCACTAGGCCTTATGTTTTGGGAGAAGATGATTTTTAAAGTTTTCCTTCTTTATTTCTATGTAAAATCGGGGATTACACCGAAAAGGGCTAATTTTCAGAATACTGTAATTGTTCTAAGTATTTTAGTAGAGAGTCAATAATTGATGATGTATACCAAACATAAAAGCTCTAGGCCTTATGGTTTGGGGAACAAGATTTTTTAAGATTTCCTTCTTTATTTCTATGTAAAATCAGGGATTACACAGAAAAGGGCCAATTTTCAGAATACGGTAATTCTTTGAAGTACTTTAGTAGAGGGTCAATAGATGATGATTTGTACTAAATATCAAAGTTTCTAGGCCTTATGGTTTGGGAGAAAAATATTTTTAAAGATTTCCTTCTTTATTTCTATGTTAAATCGGGGATTACACCGAAAAGGGCTAATGTTCAGAATACTGTATTTTTTTTTTATGTACTTTGGTAGAGGGTCAATAGTTGACGATGTATACCAAATATCAAAGCACTAGGCCTTATGGTTTGGGAGAAGAAGATTTTTAAAGTTTTCCTTCTTTATTTCTATGTAAAATCAGGGATCGCATAGAAAAGGGCTAATTTTCAGAATACGATAATTCTATGAAGTATTTTGGTAGAGGGTCAATAGATGATGATGTATACCAAATATCAATGCTCTAGTCCTTACGGCTTTGGAGGAGCAGATTTTTAAAGTTTTTTTCACTCCGTTGCCATGTCAACCAGAGTTCTTCATGGATTTCAATTCTTTGAAGTATTTTGAAAGAGCATGGCCTAAGGATCATTTCTGTGAAGTTTTGTTGAAATTCCATGATTAGTTTAGGAGGAGAAGTTTTTTTGTAATTGTAAACGGACGGACGGACAGGCAGACGAACGGACGGATGGACGACGGACGATGACCGATCACAATAGCTCCCCCAGAGCACTTCGTGCTCAGGTTATATAGCTAAAAATGAAAATACCCGTTTTCAAGATTTATGCAAAATGTACAGCTTTGGGTAATCAATTTCACTATGATTTATTGATTGAATGGGGTTTAACGCCACTTTTAACAGAATTTCAATCGTATCGCGACGACTGGAGCACCTAACAACGGATTCCTGGTATTTCTCACACCAGTACTACTATTATATCCTTTCGTAGTCTAGTCTCCAGCTGCTACTTAGGTTTACGATTATCCAACCATTGGTGAGAGACAAATGTCAGAAAGGATATGTGCCGCGAAAAACTTCCCATTATTGAAGTTTAGAAGTCTGATGCGCTACCGACTGCGCTATGACGGCGGGACTAATTTCACTATGAATGAGATGTGGATTTGAGCGTTCCCGATAAGCTGGCGAATATGACATGGCCGTGGACAGCTTAGGGTAACGATCCCCTTGCCTGGGACTACAAATGTCTTTGCGAACGACAATTCCACGTGTCCAGTGTCGCGAAGGGGTCTGTCGAACTCGCATCTCTGGACTCCTTTCTGGTTATTTGTCTGTAGCCATATGACAACCAGAGTTTTCGGATTGCAATACTTCGAAAGTTACATGGTTGCATGTAAGTCCCGTTTTCGTGAACTTGGGTTGAAAACTAACCTGAATAATTTCTTTTTAATCATTAAGAGATTCATTACCCAATGATCATTATGTGAACAAGTGGAAGTAATCAATGATTTAGCACATATTTCGAAATTAAGCTCACGAAAATGCTTGTCTGAAAGTAAATTAAAAGGGAGGTATCGGTTTTTCTGAAACCTAGATTAGAAAAAATTGCCCATTTACCCCCAAAAATACGCCCAAACTAATACTTAAAACATGGCAAATATTGTCTTCATAATAATCTGATAGGCTAATAGTGTTTTTTGTGGCTATCTATAGCAAAGATTCAGCAGAAATCAACGTTATTTACAGAAAACACCGTACGACCTCCTAATTATGTATATGACCAAAATTCAATAGAGGATGACAAAGTGACAAGGAAAACAACCAACGTCCTGAATTATGTCACAACAAATGGTTAGTGCTAAACTACGGTTAATGTCTATATTAAATTAAACTCTTACGACAGTTTTCGGACTAATCTTCATAAAATTGAAGATCGGCTAGCGAGCATTACTCTTGATGACATCACGGTGACATTGGCTTGAGCGAAGATTGTTTCCAACGGTTACATACACCAAGTGAATGTCCCAATATTCATTGCAACTGTCTCGGAGAATCTAGGCCTACGTAGGCTTTTCTGGAAATGCCCTAGTTAATTTTAATAAGCGACCTCGGATTTTCGCAAAACACTGTATTCAAATAGTATGCAAGAGGGAATAAAGATAATGGAATTCTGTGGCATTAAAAAACACCGAAACCCCTTTTAATGAGAGTCTCAATTCGTGAAGACTTTCAAGGGGTAACACTTGCCGCTCTTGGCTTTTTTAAGGCTGTTGTTGTTTTGTTTGACTTTGTTTTGGGAACCTTGTTCTTGTTATTTGTCATTTTCTTGAAATATGTTAATTTGGTCACCGACCATATTGATTGAAGTTGAAAAGATTAAAAGCTGAGACCTGAAACAGTGAAGCTTATCTAGGCCGACCCGCTTTTCATTTATCTCTGAGTTTCCAAATACAGAAAATCTTGTATCAAGCGACCGCCAATGGAGCGACCAAAAAGTGGTCGCTTAAGACAATGGTCGCTTATAACACATTTTTGTGAAACATATGAAGGGTTTATGAATCCGATTGCACAAATACATTATTACAGAATCCACGCTCAATCTTATGTTGTTTGGACTCATTAGAATCGTCTCACAGAGACGATTCTAATGAATTCCAACAACACTGGATTTAGGATTAGCAAATACGACCACCTTTTTATGAATATTTTAGATTTTGAAAACGGGGTTTCAATATATTGTGGTCGCTTTATGAAAGGGGACGCGAGGTGGCCGCCCGAGCAAAATTGACTGTAAATTCTCGTGAGTGAAAGGGTTGCATATCATAACAACACAAAGAATATCATTATCAAGTATATTTATAATTGAAAAAAAAAATCACTTTTGGTACAGGGTTGAAAAGACCTTCCTTAATTAAGACATTTCCTGCGTCACTGTCTGGGTTTCAATTAAATATTGTCTACATAGCTGCAACGGAGAACTACCGAACAAATGTACTTAATTCGTCAGTGGACATACAGACGTAGAGAAGGCCAGGTCGATCCCAGTATAGGACTTAGTGACATAAAAATGCTTAATGTCTTTCTCCATGTGGTCCCGAGTGCACACGATTCTTCTTACTTTTAGTCGAGAGAATCTGAAAAGCGTCAAATATCCTAACTAGGTTTGTCTCTAAAACAAATAAGAAAACAGTTCATTCCCTCGTGGGAGCGCAGGTATAACGGCGATCTGAAATTCGAAATGTGAACTACTTGCAAGATAATATACACACGACATGTGCTTCATCAGTTCTTTCTTTTTACAGATATGATAAATAAGGAAACGCTAACAAGACAAAATATTTACATCTGAATCACTGAGCATGTGTAAAGGAGGAAAGTTGAGATAAAACCGTAGATAAAACACTATTACTTATTTATCAGGCTTAGCAATTGACCAATCGCGACTTTCAATCAAATAACCAGTCGACAAATGATAATATTGATTGCGACCAGAAATGAGTTTTGAACTCCAACATCGGCCGCCATTTTGATCAATATGTACAAGAGTCTATTCGATATTATTTGTTTGTGCCATGTAGTTACGTTCAGGGTTGGAAAAGTCCGTTTGATATCATTTAACAATTGACCAATCGCTGGCCCCGCCAACTAACCCCGTCGGCCACGCCCACTGAATCCAACAGGAAGTCCGACTTCGATTTTAAACGGCGTTATTTTGCAAATGTTATGGTTAGTAGCATGCAGCATAAAAGTAGAATGGTTGGTTGGCAAACCAAAGTTTGAATAGGCTATAGTTACGACGTATAAGTTGAAATAAGCTGTAGTTACGACTTTTAAGTCATCAAATCGACAAAAAAGGTTAACAATAATGGGGGCAAACCTCATTTCTTGTTTGAATGAATAATTTCATTGGTCTACTGGTTATTTGATTGACAGCCGCGATTGGTCAATTAACCGATCGCTGGCCCTTCTCACTGATACAGCTAGCCACATCCACTGACTCTAATAGAAAGTTCAGCTTCGTTGTTTAACGGCGTTATTTACGGAGTAACGTGTAACAAAAAACAAGAACTACAAAATTAAAATTCTTCACAAAATATCGATCAAAGTTGGAGTTGATATTTCACTTCCGGTCACAATGAATTAATTGATTAGCCGTTCTTAGCTAGCAAAGCGTCAGCTTTGATAGCTTAAATGAATACAAAAAGGGTGAGGTCTTCTCAAAGTTCAACGAGTGCAAACTGCCACTGGAGGCTTGACCATCATATTCATGGAATGCCTACGCCATAAAAAATAGTATATAAATATTTCAGGAATATTGCAAACTTTATTCAAATTGAAGAGAACTCTGTTAAAGCATGCTAATTTTCCCATTCCCACTCAATTCCGCTTTTGAGCATCTCAAGGAAAAAGCTTTGGAAAACATTGTGGACAATGAAGAAATTGTCCACAATGATTTCTACCAAACAAGGGAAATGTTTTCTAAATTCAACCATGCTTTGCTAGCTTACAGTACTTTCAGTACTCTGATTTTCTTTGTTAGCCGCGATTGGTCAATTTCACTAGTGACATACAGTGTAAAAAACTATGATAATTTGAGCGGTTTTTACGGGAAACCTCGTTTTAACCCATTCCCACACAATAACGCTTTTAAACGCCCCTCAATATGAAAGCTTTGGAAAACATTGTGTAGAATGAAGGCATTGCTTGTCACAAGCAATTTCTTCATTATACACAATTTTTTCTACCCTAAAAGACCAAGATTATGAAGATTTCATCAACTTCAAATTGTCGTCTTCAACTTTTTTGAATTTGGACTTATCCAAAATTCTATCATGTAAGAATGGGTTAAAAGGAAAATTGTGAATGGTATAAATACACAAGAGGACCATGATGTCCTATATCACACCTCCTAGTATGATGGCTCAAGGCTCTATGATTTATACAAAATAGCAAAGCTCTACACCTAATTATTTTAAGATTTTCTCCATTATTCCAAGGTATACTTTTGATCCTACAATGTAGTACTAAATTCTGTAGTATGGTAATTTTTTGAAGTATTTTGGTAGAGGGTCAATAGGCATTGTGCATCCTAAATATCAACGCTCTAAGCCTAAGGGTTTAAGAGGATGAGATTTGAAAGATATTCTTCATAGTTCCTTATCTAAAATCTGGGATTGCACAGAAAAGGGATAGTTTTCAGAGCACAATAATACTTTAAAGTATTTTGGTAGAGGACTAATCGGTTTTGATACATACGAACTATTAAAGCTCTAGGTATAATTGTTTAGAAAAAGAAGATTAAATTAAAGATCGCAGAGAAATTAGCTAATTTTCAAGGAACGGCAATTATTTGAAGTATTTTGATAGGGGGTCAAATAAAATAAGTAAAATAAGGGATCGCCCAGAAAAGGGCTAATTTTCAGAATACGGTAATTCTTTAAAGTTATTTGTTAGAGGGTCAATAGATGATGATTTATACTAAATATCAGAGCTCTAGGCCTTATGTTTGGGAGAAGAAGATTTTCAAAGATTTCCTTCTTTATTCCTATCTTTTTTATCACTTGGTTGCCATGGCCAAAGTTCTTCGTGGATTTCAATTCTTTGAAGTATTTTGAAAGAGCCTGACCTAATGATCATTTCTGTGAAGTTTGGTTGAAATACAATTTTTAGTTTAGGAGGGGAAGATTTTTTTTTGTAAATTGTGAACGGAAGGACGGACAGATGGGCGGACAGACCCCAGACGATGACCGATCACAATAGCTCACCCAGAGTACTTTTTTTCCACAAGTATTAAAACAAAGGTAGAATCCCGGGTTTGTACAGGAAAGGGTTAAATAAAAGTAGCAATCAATAAAACTAAATATAAATATAATTTTCTTCATATAATCTTCATCCGTTCATTTATAGAATTGAGTCTGTTTTTAAATATGTTTTTTTTGCAGATGTTTGCCGTTTCAATTATTTTGCAGCACATATAAGGGACAAGTTTGTTCAATATAAGTGTTTGCTGGGTAGTACGTGAAGTTTTGGCTTTAAAGCCCCATTTACACTAAGGATGGCATAATAATGATAATTTTGGAAGACTTTTTATCAAAATTTCGGAGATGTAACTGATAATCGCTGCCAAGCTCTGAATTGAAATCGCCGAAATCTCCCCCCCCCCTTTCGATAGCTCAGCTTGATGAATGTCCGATAAAACGTTTGTTTCGCCTTAAGGTGCAATGTGTCGTCTTAAATGACCAATAGCATCTGCCAATCGATTGACCAGCTGACCAAGGAAATAATTTATTCGAGATTGATCGGGTTTCAAGTTTTATGCTTACTAAGACAGCTGTTTGCAGGATATATATAAGACCCGATGAACTTATTATTGGATTTATCCTACCCATACATTGCCGATTTCTATTTTGCGTCTGGGTAAAGCGAGGATTGGGCTTTAAAAAAGTTTTGCGAATTGACATATTCCCGCCAGCAGCCTGAGAGTCATGTAACTTGACAACTATCACAAGTACGATGCCTAAGCGGATGAGTTGCAAAGTACCCAAAGTAGAACATTTAAGGAAAATAAATCGATTGATTTGCGCTCGAGTTTGACCAAAAATACGAGATATCTAAGAATATGGAACCAGTGTATTACAGAAAAAGGGCGGACGTTGGAAATCTTCAGAATTACCTACATTTACCAGATGATTTATTAAAAGAGATCAAATTTGCATTATAGAATATCAAGGGGTTAGGGCAACCCAGTTGGCTGCATGAATATAGGCACCTATGGTAGTTTTGCGGTAACGCCTCAAAATACAGTTAGTTTCTTTATGGAAATGAAAAGATTTCTGGATATTCATGTCTTAAATTAATTCGTAACATATTTTCAAAATAAGATATCACCCGACATCAATGGCCTTATAAGGATGAGAAATCTTCCTGTCACCGTTCGCCTACGATGTGTGAAAAAAAAACTTGCATATAGCTTGCATACCAGTTTCACTCTTTATCATTACTTTAATCAGGTTGAAAGCACTTCACGAATAGCTTGCATATCAGTTCCACTCTTAATCATTGCTTTAATCAGGTCTGTGAGATCAGCATTCGACTTTCTCCAGTTTCTCAAAATCTCCATATTGACCTTTTTACAATTGTTCCTGAATTCAATCATCCATTGTTCAATCGTGGCGTGCCGCACTCCAAGTCGCACTCCTAGAGACCAAAATTCACCCCCTATACAGTCTGCTAAAAGCGTCAACATTCTCTCGTCAAGATCTTTTCCTGTTTTTCTCTTTTGATTTTCTTCGATCTTTTTCAAATTATCTTTTGTCTTCTTAAGAACGTCTCGATTTTCCTCGCCATTAATTATTCTGAAAAAAGCTTCCTTTTCAATATGTATTTTAGCGTTAGGAAGTGCTTTATAAAGAACATTCCAGCTCTCATCTCTTTTCTTCCATTGGTATAAAACTTGGTAAATGAAATGACAAGGAGCTACAGTAGGCGTTCTGTTTGTATCTAGATGGTCAACTATTGTTTCTTTAATGCTTAATTCCACAGCCAGAGCTCTTATGAATTCCTCCGGTATTTCTTTGCTGAGATCTGCTAGCATGTCTTCTTTGGGCGAATCTAACAAACAATCTTCTATATCACCATTATTATCGTGTACAGGTTCAAACCAGTCTTTTAGAATATCTTTAGCAGAGGTTAGCTCACAACAGGATGTGCATTTTATGTTTCGATCCCATTTCTCCATAAGGTATGAAACGTTAAATAGCCCACACATGTAATCACTTCCTTGATTCAAACAACTAGACTTCATCTCACATGGCATCTGCTCGGGGCATTTCTGACATTTTATCCTATATTCGAAAAGAGTTGTGGCGTTTTCATGTGTATATGTATCTTTACCGTGAAAATTGAATATTTCTAGAACAAGTTTCTCGATACTTTGACGCCATGAAATGCAGACCTGAGTCTTTTCTTCTGCACTAAGATTATCTACGAAATTTATTTTTATATGTAGGATTTCTTCAAAAGACCAAATAGTAAGATACCCGCCGTGCTTGCCCTGTAAACAGAATGATCCCAGTTTGTTGTACAATACCATTTTGTCGTTCCATTCACGAATTTGCATTTTCTTGACAAAACTAGCCAATAAACAATGGATAACAAATGGTGGCAGAAAACATTCCTTGAAGTAAAGGCAAAGGGTTGGAGTATAAGATTCTCCGAACGCAGGTTTAAAACATTTTTTCAGTTCATCTAATGTTGGAATTTGTGGCAACATGCAGGGCATGATATAGTCAAAATTTCCGACTGTGTGATGAATGCCTGTGTAATTGTGTGATCTAGTGGTACTATCATCAATGCTTTCTTCGGTCCTACATTGGAAATGGATTGGTTTTACTATGACTTCCAGGTGTTCCATGTACTTCACGACCTCATCTCTAAGTAACTTTAAATCTTCATGGGGTGCCAACAACTCATCAATCAGATCACCTTGTAGTATTCCATAGTTATTCAACGCATTCCATTTCTTAAGTTCATCTAGTCTTTTCTTTGGTTTGTGGGAAATAAATGCCTTGAAAACATCTATTATCCACTGAGGCGTTAGAACTACCATATCATGAAGAGTCTCTGTGTTAAAATAAATGACGTTACCAAATGCATGTTGAAAAGCCAAAAAAAGCTCAATATCTTTTTTGCTGGATGGAAATTCTATTTTTCTGTTCGTTTCTTGAAGTTCTTGAAAACTCATTATTTTCTTATTTTCTCCTTTACTGTGAAATACTGACCGTTCCAACGGTATGAAGTGTGCTGGTATACGTTCTTCCAAGAAATTGATTTCTTTTCCATTCGCAATTTTGAAAATCTCCTGTTTCATCTCTAGGAACTCTAAAACCTCATCACGGGATGGATTTTTATTGTTCACGAGGAACTTTTTGGGGTGAACAAGGTCTGCCATTGGCCTCCCTGTGAAAGACTTTAGGGCACTATCAAAATATTCATCTTTGTACCGCTCATATGTTCTGCCTTTCAGCTGCTGTTGAGTAATTTCATCTTTGTGTGTCCCAATGAGAACAATCTTAGGTGTATAGTGTGGCCTGCTTACTTGCGATGAGTGCATTTCTTTCTGCTTTGTATAGATGTAGATACTTTTCACCCAGAATTTAAAAGCTTCCAAGCATGTACCAATTTTGAAATTGGGCAGAAAGGACTCACCAGATTCCTCTACTTCATCATCTAGTTCCTTACTGAGATCCAAAACAAGCAGATAAATCGACCTTTCATTAAGAAAGAAGTGGTGGGTAGAGTAGTAAACAGACTGTCCAGCAAAATCCCACATTGATATAGTTGGGCGTTTTTTTATTTTTTCAGTGGTTTTGATAAATGTTCTTTGTTTAAAATCACGTTTGTCTACTTTTGAATTGAACTCTTTAAAATCAACAGGCTTTCTCTCTGGCTCAATTTTTGTAGTGGTCATTTTGACTGGATTACTCTCTAGTTTGTCTTGAGTTGTTTGGTGTTTATCGTTTTCACTTTCCTGTATAACTTTGTTTGCCCTTTCTGTCTCAGATTCCACAAGAAGCATTTGTAGACGCTCATTAAAAACTTGTTCTCTCTGTTTATCAGGACTGATCATCCAGTCACCATTTTCTTGTACTTCACACGTTTCCATAAAAATATCTATTCCTTCTGTACTAACAACATTTTTGATATCTCGGTTACAGAGCCTTCTTACCAATGACGTCTTTCCAACACCAAACGTGCCCACGATCATAAGTCTCATGTGTAATGCTGGTTCAAAGCCTTTACTCAATAACCTGAAATAAGTTTTTAGTAATTCATCATTAAGTTTCATGTCCAAGGCTAACGTTGGATGTTCTGTTAGGATCATTTCCATAAACATATCATTCACTTTCTTCCCAAGAACATCTGGGTCATCTTCTATCTTAAAGAAAGACTCAATGGATAGCTTTATTAAGGTTACTGATATTCCAGCCCTGAATTCGACCATCAATAAATATTCTCGATATAACTTGTTCAGATCTTCCTTTGAATTTTCTTTATTCCTGCAAATGTCTATAACTTGTGACAACATCTCCTTTATTCTTGCAACTTTCTCATCCTCCAGACATTCTGTTATTTGACCAAAAATTTTCATGATTCTGTTTGCACTTCTTTCAACTTGGTCTTGTCTATTCCAACCTGTATCCATTTCCTCCTTTCCTTCGGTCATCGCTATCTGGAGTAAAAATGTCTCCGTTTAATAAATTGAATCGTGATAAGTATTTTAAGTAATTTCAAACTCGCTTGAAATCATTTGTCTTTTAATCGTTTTATCTTATTTTCGACAATCCATGACCCCCGGTTAACTTAAACAAAGGCTCCACCAAAAATGTGTACCAAGAGCACACGATGGTTTTAAGTCCTCGCTATTTACTTCCTTTGTCAAGATACTTAAAACACTTGTATATTTCACTGAATTCTTGACAAATTATACCTTTTCTATCATGGGTATACGTTCAGTGCACAAGAACTATAACTCTATCAAGCTCAGTTGTTAGCTTTTGCCCTTTGTTGTTGTCGGTGTTGAATTTTGTCAGGGCTTGTATGAAAGTATCATAGCCATGTTTATAAACACGAAGTTCATATACCCAATGAAGTGAAAGGGGGTTGTGAAAAAACAAGAGCCATAACTTTTGCAGCTTCATTTTGAAATAAATGCCCTTTGTTTTATAACCAATTTAAATTTTGTCGTAAGCCTTTCTTAATTACTCACACCACACTTTTCAGTCGTGAGCAAACAGTGTGACGGGCGAGTCTTTCGACAACTTGCTGTTTTTGTTAAAAATTATTTTCACTGCTGACGCACGAATTTGAAATACAAATTTTAACCAAAATATCTTTCAAGAACACATATGTTCTATTACGCTTCACTTTTCCAGGAATCGGTTTGGCAATCATGAAATTTTATAAACCCCGCTTGTAAAAAATCAAGAATAATAACAAGAAAGGGCAATTTCTCTCTCAAAAATGATACTAAAATAAAGAAAGTAGAGTAATGGTTCGTATGCACTGCACTTCCCACTTTCGGGATCTAGCCACACATTAAGTTTCCTTATCACATCTTTTACAATTTCAGAGATATTCTACGAACAAAACTATAGCCCGAAATACAACAAAGAGCAAATTTCATAATCATAGCTTTCATGATTTCAAAGATATAATCCGGACAATATTCAATTCTTAAAAACAGTAGAAGGCAACAACTAAAAAATTCAGCCAGGTAGAGTAATGTTTTCTCTACACTTTATTTCTCGGACAACGGTCATAGCGCAGTTGGTAGCTAGACGAGCTCTGAAATATGAGGTCCAGGGTTCGATTCCCTTTCGCGGCAAATTTACGACATTTGTCTCCAATCAATGAGTTTATAATAGAAAAACCTAAGTGAGATGCCCATCTGGAGGCTTGGAAAGGGTGTGGTGGTAGTACTGGTGTATAAAATACCAGGTATTCATGGTTAGATGCTCAAGCCTCCGCGATATGACTGAAAAACTGTCAAAAGTGGCACTCAAAGTAACACCGCACTTCTCCAGAAAAGGAATAAATTCACCCACGAGGTTTCACAATCATAGCGACGCTTTAGTACTTAAAGAGCTATACTCAGTTGCCCTTGACAAAATGCAAATCTGAAAAAACAACAAACGTCATTACCTCAGAAATTAAGCAAAGTAGAGTAATGGTTCCAATAAATAGGTGGTAAATTAGATATCTGGATAGCAACAAAACAGGTCTTCAAAAAGCATGAGATGCTTTCTTATCAGCTTTTTCGTTCACGGCTTAAAATCCTGCTAGAACCTTACAGACATAATGATAGCTGAGGTTGCTTGCTTAACAATTGAAACACAATCCTACATTTTAACGGACCGAAGAAATAGAGCAAAGGAAATATTGTGAGAAAAGAAGAAACTGCTTGTAACAAGCAATCTCATCTTTTCCATTCATGTTTTCTACCTCACATGAATGTTTTTATTGCTATCTTTTTATTTGAACCAACTCTGTTTTTTGTCTTCAACCCCTTTCAAATTTATAAACTCTAAAATCTTATCCGGTTAGGGAATCACGGGGTTATGTAGCAGCCTGCTGTCAGACAAACCTAGTATCTAGGGATAGCAATAAACTTGGTCTATTTCTTTCTTATTAACCAATTCCAACACAGTGGCGCTATTCAACGCACAATAAGAAAACAATTGGTAAAACATTGTGTAAAATGAAGAAATTGCTTGTAACAGGCAGTTTCTTCATTTTACGCAATGTTTTCTATACAGAAAAAAAAACAAACAAAAAAAAAAAAAAAAAAAAAAAAAAACACCACCACCACCACCACAAACAACAACAACAAAACTCAACAACAACTAAATTTTCATAAACTTAAAATTGTCGTCTGCAACCCCTTTTCAATTTTGGCAAGTCTAAAGTTTTTTTCGTCTGGTAATGGGTTAATAGGGGAGCCAGCTACAGGGAATTCGAATCTAGTCCGGTATCGAGCATGTTCTGCAAAATGGCTATACACCAAGGGCTAAGCAAAACACTGTCTTAAGTGTAAATATATACATTAATACTTAGGATAGCGTTGCTTTAAGCCCTCGATATCCTTATTGTTGACGAAGATCCAAGGTCAATGGGGACGGGGTGCACTTACTCTTTTACAGAAATGAAAGTTTTCCTTTATCATTATTTGGATTTCGTGGAACAATCTGAGATATATTCAAAATCTCATTTTACTGCAGAAAACTTACCTTTAGAATTGTAATTAATCACAGGTATAAAATGACTTATGACATTTTTCTCTCTTGCATATCACTTCCTGGATACAAGATATGTTTACAGTGAAATTTCGATCCGTCAACTAAAATACTTCTTTAACTATCTACGGATATGTCTAAGTTTCGACCAAATGGAAATCGGATATGTCCTAGTTTCGATCAAATGGACACCCAAATGCCATCAATCGACATAAGCAATTGCTGTTTATAAAGGGATTTCAAGAATTAATAAGAAAACAGGCCTAACACAATGATAAGAAAATCCGCAATATCTTGGACAACACGATATCACGCAGCGGAAGTCATTCGTAGCGTACAAAACAAATTGAAATGACAGTAGAAAGCTAGATGACTAATCATTCGATTTTTTTGCATAGCAATGATAAAAGTACGCTACAAAAACAAAAAAATAAGTACTCTATATAGAAAATTAAAAAACTACTTTCGTTTTCGATTCATTTTCGGTCATGCAGCTAGAGTATATTACCCCCCCCCCCACTCCATTTTCTTGACTGTCACGGAAAAAAAAGTTTGTATACCCGTCAGGTACTAAAGGTCATCTTCAGTGGTAGAGCATAATCGACCTAGATTGATTGGTTGAATGGGGTTTAACGACGCTTTTAACAGTATTTCAGTCATATCGCAGCGGCTGGAGCATCTATCTATCTATCTATCTATCTATCTATCTATCTATCTATATATACTGCCCAACTCCCCTTTCGGGTATTACTGGCAGGTGAATCTAACATGGATTCCTGGTATTTCTCACACCAGAACTACCACTACATCCTTTCCTAGCCTCCAGCTGCTATCCTACTTAGGTTTACGATTATCCACCCATTGATGGGAGACAAATGTTGGAAAGAATTTCTATACAGAAAATTGAGAAAGAAAAAAAAAAGATTTTATAAACTTTATAATGTCGTCTGGAACTATTTTCAATTCGGACCAGTCTAGAATTATGCCGTCTGGTAATGGATAAAACGCCGTATTTTTTTTGTAAAGTGTATGGCCGATAACATGATATAAAGAAGTAACCTGAAATGGTTGGCCGGGCGATCTCAACGTCGAAAATACAGCTTGAATAAGCCGTTTAACCCATTCCAACTCAATCCTCCTTTTTACGCCCCTCAAGATAAAGCTTTGGAAAACATTGTGGAAAATGAAGAAATTGCTTGTATCAAGCAATTTCTTCATTATCCACAATGTTTTCTATCCAAAAAGACAAGAAAAATAAAATTCCATCAACCTGAAATTGTCGTCTGTAGCTTCTTTCAATTTGGACCAGTCTAAAATTTTGCTGTGTTGGAATGGGTTAAGTCGTCAAACCAAGAAAAATTCCTCGCATAAATGTCGACCAATATCGGAATTCAACGTTTCTTCCCGGTGTTTATGTATTATATGATTGGCCTATCAATTTCTTTATTGACAATATAATAGAATGGTCATTCAAAACTCCTGCAGTATGATTCTATATTCAGCAAAACGTGTCGTCACAAGTCATGCGGTCTTACCATGCAGCTTGGATACTTTTTGCGTGACAAGTTGCATTAGTTTGTTGCACATCATTCTGCGACAGTTAGTTGTCGTTTAACCCATTCCCACACAATCCCTCCTTTTTATGCCCCTCAAGTAGAAAAGTTTTGAAAACATTGTGGAAAATGAAGAAATTGCTTGTATCAAGCAATTTCTTCATTATCTGCAATGTTTAATATCCATAAAATGGAAAAAAATGAAATTCCAAAACTTGAAATTGTCGTCTGCAGCTTCTTTCAATTCGAACTAGTCTACAATTTTGTCGTTTAGGAATGGGTTTATATAATAAGATCGCTCCGAGACATGCACGACAGATTTTTGTCAAGATTATCAAAATAAACAAAGAAGTAAAGGTGAAGCGAGTTCTTCATACGTAAACTTCTGAAAAAAAGGTAAAACTCAACGCATACGGTATATGTTTTTGTTTTATTGAATGACTTTATTTTTCAAAGCTCATAATGGTGTATAATCCTATACGAAGTACTTTAACCCTTTACCGTTTTGCATAATTTTAGAACAGTCCAAATTCAAAGGCTTTGCAAACGAAAATTTAAATCGGGTTTAATTTGAAAAGTAACTATGCGGTACAGTAGAAAATATTGTAGAAAAAGCAGAAAATGCTTGTCTACAATGCCTTCTTAATTATAAATTAACAGGGACGTTAAAACTAGGTATTGAATAGGAAAGGGTTATCGCATCTTTCAACTGCTGTGTGGTAAATTTGATTGTTTTATCCTCGTCGTATTGCGATACATTGCTTTTCATTTTCGTCGCAACGATTTATTGCAGATACGAAAATAATTTCGCATTTTTCGTATTACAGAAACGACGCACAACGTCCTGATAATACACCGTCGTCACATCAGAATTTAGAAATATTCAAATATACTAAAGGAATGAAGAGATTTTTTTGTTGATTTTTTAGTTTTTGTTTTTAGTGAAGTATGAAGCTAAGAACTTAATCACGCTGTATGAGTATGCGAAGCCAGGAAAACCTGTCAAAATATATATATAACGTACGTTATTCGGTTATTCAGTAAACACTGGTGAGGCGATAGAAGAAACATGTTTGTTCTTTGCAGATTTTATTAAATACCATTTTAATAGGCACTTGAAGTCTTATTGTTTTATTTTTCACATATGTATAGATATAAATGTTTTATTTTAGATGAGCTATCTTTCTGATTCAAAAATATGAAAAAAAGTCAAAACAAATTCTTACAACTTTTTTTAGACCTTAACCAATTACAAGACAACACAATTTTATGCTGGTCCAAATTTAAAGAAATTGCAAACTACAAGTTTTAGTTGGGGATTTTTTTAAATCTGTATTTAAGGGTAGATACTATTATGGGTAATTTCGAAATTGCTGGATAATTTCTCCGAAAAAAAAGTGAAATTATGAATAATTACAAACTTACTTTTTATTTATGTTTTGTTTTGCGTTCGTTCTTTTCGCTACCAACTGTTGTTTTAGGGAAACGAAAGATGTTTGTACCGTCATCATCTTGCTTTATGTTATATAAGTTCGAAATAACTTGCTTTAACTCATTAATTTTTTTCAGAATGGTCCAAATTCAAAGAAGTTGAAGACGATATTTCAGATTACTCTGAAATTAGAAAATAAGTGCAAAATGTAGTAAAAACATGTAGAGGAAAGGAGAAACTGCTTGTTCGAGTAAGATCGAGTCAACATTTACATAAGCAAGTGTTCAGGACGAAACTACTGGGAGCTCCGCCCGGTTCCTTAACTTGTTCGATGGATATATCACCGTCACATGGTACTAGGGTTAACGTCTCACCCGCAAGTAATTTAGTGGAAATTAAGTCAGGCAGGGGATCGAACCTGAGATCTCGAGGGTTGAAAGTCGAGTACTTACACTAAAACAAACATTTAAAGTATTATCATAGTATACCGTCGGTGTCCCACCAAAACCTCGTAACTTCAGCTGAATGCAAGCTGTAGTTACGAGGTTTTGGTAGAGCACCGTCGACATGTTTAACCTATTTTTACAGTTCGATCGCATAAAAAATATCATGTTGGTGAACTGGGACGACCTATCTTTTGTAGTATTCTTTGTTAAATATTAGGTCAATTTAAGAGAAGTTAGTGCTCGTTTTAAAATGGGATTGATTCAATTTTGAAACCTGTTAACAATGGAATTAATGATCCTTTAATAATGTAATAAGACCGAATTCTATACATATACTTGTATTCAACGATTTAACCCATTACTAGGCGACAAAATTTTAGACTGTCCTCAATCAAAGACTTTACAGTGAACAATTTTTAAGTGACGAAATTTTAAGAATCTTTGTATTTTGGGTTAGAAAAAATATGGGATAATGCTTGTAATAAGCAATTTTTTTTCATTTTCCCCGATGGTTCCTGAAACATTTTTAGGGGCTCCAAAAAGCTGCGTTAAGTGGTAAAGGGTTTTTAAAAAAGTTTATGTTTAGATCGTATGTGAAAATCTTCATTTTGACAGGTAGTTGATCGAGGAAAGTATTTAACAAGCACTTTATTTAAAAAATATAACAAGGGCTCTGATAAGACGAGACATATGCCTCAGGCAAACAGGGTATTCGTTCTGAAATTTAAAAGTAAAACGTTGATTTAACTGATTGATGAATAGGCCAACGGGCGAAGATCAGTTGAAATATCCTTGTATCGAGTCCCCTTTTTATGAAATTTAGATTACGAAAAACTTGACAGTAAAATAACGTGGTTATCCTTAATCCATTACCAAACCAGAAAGTTTTTGACAGGTTCAAAATCAAAGAAGTTGCAGACGACAATTTTAAAAATCTGTGTCTTTTAGGGTAGAAAACATTGTGGGAAATGAGTAAATTGTCTGTCACAAGCAATTTATCAATTTTTCACAATGTTTTCCGAAGTTTTTTTTCTTGGTGTGTATAAAAAGGTGCGATTGTGTGGGAATAAGGTAATATCATGCGTGTACTAAAATGACGAATTTTCTCGGGTGAAATCAATACGTTATTGAGATTTTCTCTTAAAATTGAAAAAAAAAACACATAAAAAACACACCAAAAAACACCCAAACAAACAAACAAACAAAAACATGTCATTAAAAAGAATCATAACAATGTATCGCGAGTGTTTGCAAAATGCCTTGAAAAACCTCTTCAGTTTGATTTCATGTTGAAAGCTCGGGCTTTTATAACTTTATTCTGATTAGTTTATCCTTGTTCATATTGGTTCGCTGTCGACGAAAGCTACCGAGCATTCAAGCCTGAAGGGGGGTCAGTGGGTTTAACCTTTTCCTGTTTTGCAAAATTTTAGACCCGTCCAAATTCAAAGGTTAAAACTTGATTCCATTTGAAAAATAGCCTTTCAGGAGGGTAGCTAATATTGTGGGAAAAGAAGAAATAGCTTGTTTCAAGCAATTTCTTCTTTTCCACAATATTTTCTATAGGATAATAAACGCAGGGACATAAAAACCAGGAATTTAACAGGAAAGGGTTAATCCAATGCTTACACATGAACACATCCCGATACAGATGGGGCTCGAACCCTTGACCTTCAGATTATGTGTCAAGCACCTAAACAATTTGGACTACTCCGTCAATACTGACAAGCAATTTCTTCTTTTTCTACAATGTTTTCTTTATCTCAATTATAAAACCACAGGGACGTAAAAACCAAAGATTTAACAGGAAACGGTTAATCGTCGTAAATCCAGCCTTTTCAAGTTATAGTTACGAGGTTCAAGACACCAACAATGTATTTCCCTTTTTCTACATAATTCTGCAAAACAATACCATTTGTTATTCAAATCGAACTTCATGTGGAGTCAGTGGGCGTGGCTAGAGATCCGTCGAATGGTAACAATTCTTTGTCGTCTGCAACATCACTTATTTAACCCTTTCCCACACAACCCTGTTTTTTACGCACCTCATGAAAAGAGCATTGGAAAACATTTCTTGCAGCAAGCAATTTTTTCAATGACCACAATGTTTTATATCCCAAAAAGACAAAGAACTTTAAATTTTGATCAACCTAAGATTGCCGTCTGCATTTTCTTTCAATATGAACCAGTCTAAGATTTGGGAAGTTAGAATAGGTTAAACTAATCATAACTATTTATTGAACCCTAAAGACAGTCAAACTGTTTTTATTTCACAAAATTTTGACCCGTCAAGCGAAAAGGGGCCTCCCGGATGGTCCGCGAAACAAATGTTTTAAAAAGAGATTAGGACTAGCAGAGGTCAATCCAAGATACCTTTTCGAAAAGAAAAAAACCACCACCATCAACAACAACAAAGCATAAAAAACAACATTAACCCATTACCAGACGACAACATTTTAGACTGGTCCGAATTTAAATGAGTTGCAGACGACAATTTCTAGTTAATGAGATTTTAGATTTCTTCAACTTTCTGGATATAGAAAACATTGTTTAAAATGGAGAAATTGCTTGTGACAAGCAATTTCTTCATTTCACACAATGTTTTCCCAAACATTTTTCTTGATGGGTGTCCAAAAGCGTCACTGAGCTCGAATGGGTCAATATAGAATGACCAATCTTTCCCTACTATAATTATATAATTATTTGGCTGACCTCTACTGGCTTCAATCAAGAGTTTGTTTTCCGTAAACACCCTGGATGCACCTTTTCGTCTGTTAGGTCACTGATTTTCGACCACAACCTCGTAACTACAGATTAAGCTGTTGTTACGAGGCTTTGGTCAACCAATATTACCGCATAAGGGTAGAGTACCCGTATGGCTTCACTGATAGATCGATCAAACCACCCAACTGTATTTTGTATTGAATGCCTCCCCTTTGTGGTATTGTAACCCCATATACTGCTGTAGCAACCGTAATAAACACACTCATGTGCCGGGGCGGGGGTTAAAAAACATATCAACCTTATATAGGTTTTTACATGTGATCGAATGATCAAAATGGTATTTAAAACTTAAGCTTGGATTAAAACAAACGTGGATATTGTTCGTCTAAAAAGTAAGTCTGATTTCTTTTTAAATCGTATTCGTTGAATATATTAAAAGAATTGTAATGTTATTGAAATATTTTGATACATCAGTTAAATGAAACAATTAATATACATGACTTGTAAAGTTTGAAAATGTACGATCAGTCATTTTTATTCTATTATTTTTCATTTTTTATTCTCGGTTGCTGTTTTATATTGAGTAACAACGCCGGGTTACGCACGTTTTTCATGACAGGCAAAAACTTATATACATTCTTTTCCTGGTAGAAGATGCTTTCGAATTACGCCCTGTAACTTTTGATAAAAAAGTGATTTCTCCGGATCGGCAACAAAATGCCACAGACACAGAGAACTTCCTCAAATACGTTCGACCTGATCAGACAGTGCATGTCGAGGCCAATTCACAGTCGATATTTGTCGCATTTCTTAATTTCAGATAGACTGGTCGGGTAATATTGTAACCTATGTTCGATCCTTAATGTTTTTTTCCCAATATGTCTATTAATAAGCCGCAAAGTGTCATTACATATGATATATAGGGTTGGACTCTACAGAATTATTGATCAAAGAAGGTTTGTTGAGATGAATAATTAATTCGGAATAACAGGTAGAACCGTATATAAAACTAACCTATTACATCTCGTTATGGATTAGACTGAGACAGCCATTGATTTCCTTGGGCCCATTACAGAGCGGGTATATTACCAGACGTCAAATTTTCGACTGATCCAAATTGAAAAGAATTCCAATGAACATTTATAAGTTTATGAAATATTGGATTTTTTTTAACTTTCTGGGTAGAAAACATTATTGAAAATGAAGAAATTGCTTGTAGCAAGCAATTTCTTCATTTTCTACAATGTTTTCAAAAGCCCTTTTCCCCAACAATCACGCTGTTTGACGCAAGATAAAAAAAAGCTTCGAAAAACATAGAAAATGTTCATTATCCACAATGTTTTCTAACCAAAAATGCAACGATTTGTAACAATTGTCGTCTGCAATATCTTTGAATTTTGACCAGTTTAAATTTTTTCGATTAGTAATGGATTACAGAAATATCTTCAGCACCAAACCAAAATAATGTACCTACATGTTTTTCAAATTTAATTTGACCAATCACTGGCCCCGCCCACTTGCTTCGTTAGCCCCGCCCATTGACTCAGACAGGAAGTCCCGCTTCGATTTGAAAAAAATTATGGCCAGTAGCATGTAACAAAAAGTTCTGATTAAAGGCGAAAATGCTGGTCACAAGCAACGTTGCCTTTCACAAAGATGTTTTCGATGCTATGATGTCGAAGAACAGGATTAACCCTTGATGTCTGAAGAATAATCCTTTTCCTGTTAAATCCCTTGTTTTTTACGTCGCTGTGTTTTTATACTTTGTAAAAACATTTTGAAAAAAAAACCCTTTAGCAAGCAGTTTCTTCTTTTCCACAAAATTTTACCACATCGGATGGTTTCATTTCAGATTGCTTCCAATTTTCGTTGTCGTCTGCAACCTCTTTCAATTTGAACCAGTTTAAAATAAAAAAAGTAATGCCCCTAGTAATTTAGCCCATTACCACACAATCCCGTATTTTAGGCACCGAAGAAATGGAGCTATGTAAAACTTTGATAAAAAAAAAAAATTGCTTGTGACAGGCAAATTCTTCTTTTCTCGAAATTTTTTCTGTTTCATTTGACCCTTATATTTCAGTGAAAAAAAAATCGCTGTTCTGTCATCAAACTCTTTCAAATTGGTCCAGTCTAAAATCTTGTCGTTTGGGAATGGGATAACGTTTCTGTGTCTATGTGCGCGCGCGCGCACGTGTGTGTGTATTTACCTCATACCACAAAACATGTAACCGCAATTGACCAATCGCGGCTGCCAATCAAAGAATGTACCGACCAATCAAATTATTCATTCAGTCCGGAATCAATCTACGTCATTAGCAGCCATTTCTGTGAAACATTTTTGTTTGGCGACTTAAACGCCGTAACTACAGCTTATTTAAGTTGTAGTTACCGCGTTTAGGTCGCCAACCAACGATTCTACTTTTTTGTTACATGCTACTGAAAATAGTTTTTGTAAATAACTCCGTTTTAAATCGAAGCGCGACATCCAGTTGGAGTCAATGGTCGTGACCAAAGGTTAAGGTCGGCCGGGCCAGTAGAAGGTCAATTGGACAAGGACTGTTGTGCAATAACGTCTGTTTTTTTGTCTGCCAAGTCTTGATTATTACGTAACACAAGCCATCGGTATAGTATATTTGATACTATTCATATGATGATCGTAAATATTAATGAACTATATCCTTTTCATTGAAGTTGAACAAACAATATACTTCATCGGGGATAAAATATGAACAAAAAACCGTTAAAATCATAGTATTGGCGACTGTGTTTTTATAACCAGTTTGCGTATATCGTTTATTAATTAAACCATTCCCAAACAACAAAATTTCAGACTGCCGTTCAAAATTGAAAGAAGCTGCAGATGACAACCTCAAGTTGATGGATTTTTAAAAAAAAATCTTTTTGGATAGAAAACATTTTGGATAATGAAGAAATTGCTTGATACAAGCAGTTTTTTTATTTTCCTCAGTATTTACAAATCTTTTTTCTTGAGGGCGTGTACAGTGTAGGGATAGTAAGAGAATTGGTTAAATGTTCTCGATACATAAGCTATATCAATTTTTTGCGTTGGAAGAACCACAAATCACAGGTTAGCCGCCGCGATATGATTGAAATTGCATTAGATCACATTCAAACAAACAAGTAAATAAATCATTTGCTTTGTATCCGGCATTATGTGAGTCGCAAGTGGATTGTCATTGTAGTCTGGGGTAAATAGGGTAACCGTTTTGTTTTTTTTTTTTTTTTTGTGTGTGTGTGTTTAATACTCGGAAAAACGGTATAATTAATGTGTGCTCTCTTTTTATGAATTATCTCGGCGAATAAAAAAAGTTAAAACATTCTGTCTGGGGGGTTTAGCTTAAATCGGTCCAACACAGTGACGCTTTTGGACGCCCCAAGAAAAATTAAAGGGAAAACATTGTGTAAAATAAAGACATTGCTTGTAACAATCTATATTGCTGAATGATTATTTTTCAAGTTAAATACACTTTAAGTTTTCGTCTGCAAACATTTGAATTTGGACAGGTCTAAAATTTTGCACAACAGGAAAAGGTTAAAATACCATTCCCGACTGACCTGTGCTTCATAGGTTCTATTTCAATGGAATTTCAGACTTTTCATCATTATAGCGACTGGTTACATATTTCAAAGTAACAATGTAATAAATCCCGTATTGACCTTATGCAGTGATCTCATTGAATCTACTTCTTGGGGGTAAAAGTACTTTTTCTCACAAAGTGAGAAAATCGGTGCCTATACTTTCGCTAGAATAGGCCAAAAATTCGTCAACCATGGCTGTATAAAAGAAAACAGAACAACGAATGATAAAGCAAGAACCGCCGTCAAAGAGCAGTGGGTAGCGCATAAGACTCCTAATCTTCAGTAATGGGATGTCATGTTTTCGATCCCCGGCGGCGGCACATATCCTTTCCGACAATTGTCTCTCACCAATGGGTGGATGATCGTAAACCTAAGTGGGATAGCAGCTGGAGGCTAGGAAAGGATGTAATAGTAGCACTGGTGTTAGAAATACCAGGAATTCATTGTTAGGTGCCCAAGCCGCCGCGATATGACTGAAAAGTGTTAAAAGCGGCGTTAAGCAAAAAAAAAAAAAAAAAAAAAAGATGAAGCACTTTAGAAGCCATATCGACGAAAGGCGACCATAATGTCGCAAATACAACTTGAATACCGATATGTCAGCGAATGCTCCTAGAACAGGAGAAAAATGCGTAATTTTATGCAGAACAAATAAGGTATAAACCCCGGCGTTGTTACACCTAATAAGTGACTGACGCATTCCCACACAATTCCTCCTTTTTTACGTCTATCAAGAAAAAAGCTTTGGAAAACACTGTTGAAAATGAAGAAATTATTTGTATCAAGCAATGTCTTCATTGTCCACAATGTTTTCTAACCAAAAAAAGACGAAATTATTTGAAATTCCATTAACTTGAATTTACCGTCTGTAGCTTTTTTGAATTTGGAACAGTCTAAAATGGAATGGGTCAATTAACCATTCGCTCCTCCCGCCCACTTACATTCTAGGCCCCGCTCATTAACTCCGACAGGAAGTTCAGCTTCAATTCTTAACGGCGTTATTTTGCAAAATTTATTGCTAGTAGCATGTAACAAAAAAGTGAAATGGTTGGTTGATGACCTAAACGTCTTAACTACAACTTGAATACGCCGTAGATACGACGTTTAAGTCGCCATCCCAACGAAAATGGTTAACAAAAATGACGGCCAATGTCAGAGTTGAAAGCTCAGGTCCGGGCTAAGTAAATGATTTGATTGGTAGGTTGATCCCTTGATTGACAGCCGCGATTGGTCAATTCAAGACTAACTGGTGATATTATGGTGTACGAGCGGATCAACAATATCAATAATCGATCAAGGAACACTGGATGATTAGTTTATGCCTGCAGAAGCTATAAATTGCATATAAAAGAAAGATTTTCTTTTGATATCCGGTGTAACGTTCAATAATTAATTTTAAACCCATTCCCTTACAACCTCTCCTTTTTACGACCCTTTTGGGAAACAATGTGGAATTTGAAGAAATTGTGTGTGACAAACAATTTCTTCAAATTTCACACTGTTTTCTACTAAAAGAGAGGTTTAGATTTCTATTATTTTTGTTAAAGGTACATGCATTTTCTGTTAATTTGGACCCGTGTAAATTTTTGTCGTCAAGTAACGGGTTGATTAATATCACTTAGACATGTAAAACCCCTAAAATTGACTCATAAATGGGACAATATCATGCTGGTTTATTGTAGTAAAAGTACAATATGTCAAACATTTTCTCCTTTTCTTACTACGATATTTATTTAGTTTAACCCTTTCCTGTACAATCACTGGTTTTTTACATCCTTGTGATTTTATACTTGAGAAAACATTGTCGGAAAAGAAGAAATTGTTTGTAACAAGCAATTTCTTCTTTCTCCACAATATTTTCTACCCTACTGAATGGTTATTTTTCAAATTAAATCCACTATAAATTTTCGTCTGCAAAACCTTTGAATTTGGACAGGTCTAAAACATTTCAAAATAGGTAAGGGTTAAGATCAGTTATAGCCCCTACGAGACGACAATGTTTTAGACTTGACTAGACTGACAGACGTTGCAAAGAATTGCTTTTGAATATTGAAAATATTTGTCAAAAAGGGATAGAAAGCAATATGGTAAAGGACTAATTACTTTTTACAAGCAAATGTCTTTTGCACTAATGTTTATCTTGATTTTGTGTCTTAAATGTGTGAAAAGTCAGGATCGTAAGGTAACGGATTAATATGAAAATTAACCCTATGGATTCGTATTATGAAAATTAACGCTGTGGATTCATAAGCGATATATAAGAAAACTTGTTGAAGATGATGCTCGGCCAATCTAGCATTAATCTCAGACTTTATTTAACACGCCTTTTACGTCTCTTTCGTTTCCCGACGGCGGCACTCATCCTTTCCGACTATTTGTCTCTCACCAATGGGTTGATAATCGTAGACCTATGTGGGATAGCAGCTGGAGGCTAGGAAAGGATGTAATGGTAGTACTGGTGTGAGAAATACCAGGATGCCATTGTTAGGTGCTCCAGCCGCCGCGATATAACTAAAAGATTGTTGAAAGCGGCGTAAAACCCCATTCAAACAAACAAACAAACGTCTCTTTCGTTTGTTTAATGTTATAGAGTTGTTCCAACTATCAGAAACGATAGCAAATAATAAAAAAAAGGGTAAATGAATTAGTGAATATATTGTTGACCAATCGTGGCTGTGAATCAAGGAATATATCGACCAATCAAATATTTTATTCAGCACGGAATCGAGATTTGAACTCCAACATTGGCCACCATTCGTGTGAAACATTTTGCTACAGCTTATTTAATGTACTAAATAATAATAATAAAATCATCGACGCTTTTAGGAGAAATAAATGCTTTATGAAACTTGCGTGTTCGTGCGAATATCATTGCTTTTTTATTTCTCATTTTCCCCTATTTACATAAGATAGCAATTTTATACATGAACAAGCTTTGCTATTGTCCGCTTGTATTGCAGGTTATATCTAGATCGAAATATCTTTTAAGGCGTATCGAGTAACGCTTGAACAAAAGAATAATGATATGTAAACAAGGGTAATCTTTGTAAGTCAAATAGAAGTAAAATATATACATTTACCCGATATTTCTGTTCACGAATCAAAGCTTCGGCTTCCCTAATCGACAGGACCCAAAGGGTTTATCACATGATTTGGGTTTAGGTGGGAGTTTGTCGTGTTAACGGAGTTTTTTTCCCGAAATTTGCCGACATTCTTTCAATTTGGACCAGTCTAAAATCGAATGGGTCAATTAACCAATCGTTGGTCCCGCCCACTTACATCCTGTGAAGAAATTTTGTTGATCTGGCAACTTAAAATCCCTAGCTCGAGCTTATTTCAGATGTATTTACGACGTTTAGGTCGCAAAATAACCATTCTTCTTTACATGTTACTGAGTATATATTTTGCAAATTAACGCCGATTAACCCTCTCCTGTTCAATCTCTGGCTTTTATGTCCCTGTATATTTATGTTTGAAAAAACATTTTAGGAAAAAGAAGAAATTGCTTTCAACCAGCAATTTCTTCTTTTTTCACAATGTTTTCTACCCTACTGAATGGTTATTTTTTCAAATTGAATCCACTTTAAATTTTGGTCTCCCAAACCTTTGAACTCCAACATTGGCCACCATTCGTGTGAAACATTTTGCTACAGCTTATTTAATGTACTAAATAATAATAATAAAATCATCGACGCTTTTAGGAGAAATAAATGCTTTATGAAACTTGCGTGTTCGTGCGAATATCATTGCTTTTTTATTTCTCATTTTCCCCTATTTACATAAGATAGCAATTTTATACATGAACAAGCTTTGCTATTGTCCGCTTGTATTGCAGGTTATATCTAGATCGAAATATCTTTTAAGGCGTATCGAGTAACGCTTGAACAAAAGAATAATGATATGTAAACAAGGGTAATCTTTGTAAGTCAAATAGAAGTAAAATATATACATTTACCCGATATTTCTGTTCACGAATCAAAGCTTCGGCTTCCCTAATCGACAGGACCCAAAGGGTTTATCACATGATTTGGGTTTAGGTGGGAGTTTGTCGTGTTAACGGAGTTTTTTTCCCGACATTTGCCGACATTCTTTCAATTTGGACCAGTCTAAAATCGAATGGGTCAATTAACCAATCGTTGGTCCCGCCCACTTACATCCTGTGAAGAAATTTTGTTGATCTGGCAACTTAAAATCCCTAGCTCGAGCTTATTTCAGATGTATTTACGACGTTTAGGTCGCAAAATAACCATTCTTCTTTACATGTTACTGAGTATATATTTTGCAAATTAACGCCGATTAACCCTCTCCTGTTCAATCTCTGGCTTTTATGTCCCTGTATATTTATGTTTGAAAAAACATTTTAGGAAAAAGAAGAAATTGCTTTCAACCAGCAATTTCTTCTTTTTTCACAATGTTTTCTACCCTACTGAATGGTATTTTTTCAAATTGAATCCACTTTAAATTTTGGTCTCCCAAACCTTTGAATTTGGACAGGTCTAAAATTTTGCAAAACGGGAAAGGGTTAATACAAAAGTGGAACTTCTTGAGGATACTGACTTGCTTTTGTTTTCAATTCAAGGACATTGATATCGCACGTGAGTGTAAATATTCGCAAAATTTTGTTGTTTATACCCATTGCCAGACGGCAAAATTCTGGTCTGGTCCAAATTGAAAGAAGTTACGGGTGACAATTTAAGATTATAAATTTTAAGAATTCTTTTGTTATCTTTCTGGATAGAAAATATAATGAAAAATGAAGAAATTGCTTATTACAAGCAATTTCTTTATTTTCCACAATGTTTTACCAATTTGTTTCTTTATCTATTTTATTTTCTTTCGTTCTTTCTTTTCTTTTTTTTTTTTTTTTTTTTTTTTTTTTGAAGGGCGCCCAAAAGCGTCACTGTGTGGGAATGGGTTAAATATCATCTCATCGTTAAATGTTATATCCGAATAAACCAAAAGAAATTTCACGAGCGAATTCGCATCGCAGTCTGTTTAAACCGAATGGCAGTTATATCCGAGAAAACATTTTTTATGAGAGATCATCATCAGATTCTCATTTAATCCCCCCCCCCCCCAAAAAAAAGAGAAAATGTCGTAAACCCCCTTTTTTGTCACAGATCATAAAAGTTGACAATTCAATAAAAACAAACATTTGGCAATTTTAGGATATTGGTCTCCTCTCTCCTTTTTTATTTACCCATGAAGTACGTTGGGTATACCTGCACCAAATACGATATATTGATAATCTATTTGGTGACGTCATGAAGACCTGGCTACCATATAAATATGAATAAATATAATCCTGACATATTTTGTTCGGTAGGCTTAACTCTCTCCAGGTCAAGAGCTTAAACTTTTCAACCAATTTTTAGACTGCCCTAGCATTCAAATTTGCAAAACCTACTTCGACAGTCTGTTAAACTGTTTACCTAACCCTTTACCTATATTCCTATACAGTGACGTTTTTACGCCCTTTAGCCGCCGTCATAGGGCAGTCGGTAGCGCGTCAGACTCCTTATCTTCAATCATGGGATGTCATGGGTTCGATCCCCGGCGGCGGCACATATTCTTTCCGACATTTTTCTCTCACCAATTGGTAGATAATCGTAAACTTAAGTGGGATAGCAGCTGGAGGCTAGGAAAGGATGTAGTGGTAGTACTGGTGTGAGAAATACCAGGGATCCATTGTTAGGTGCTCCAGCCGCCGCGATATGACCGAAATGCTTTAAAAAGCGGCGTTAAACTCAATTCAATCAATCAAGAAAAAAGATTGGGAAAACAAAGTGTAAAATGAAGAAATTGCTTGAATCAAGCATTTGCTTCATTTTTCAACAATGTTTTCAAAATAGACAGTGGAGAGAGAGAGAGAGAGAGAGATAGAAAGAAAGAGAGAAAGAGAGGATGGAGAGAAAGAAAATGAGAGAGAAAAAAAACAGAAAGAAAGATATATAGAAAGAAAGAAAGATAAAAAGAAAGAAAGAAAGAAAAAGAAAGACAGAAAGAAAAAAGAAAGAAACAAAGAGAGAATGAGAGAGAAAGTGTGTGTGTGAGAGAGAGAGGGAGAGAGAGAGAGAGAGAGACAGGGACAGAGACAGACAGACAGACAAACGGACAGAGAGAGAGAGAGAGACAGAGAGAAAAAGAAAGTGTAAGAGAGAGACAGAAAGACACACACAGAGAGACAGAGACAGAGATAGAGACAGGGACAGAGAGAGACAGAGAAAGTTAGAGAGAGAGAGACAGACAGACAGAAAGAGAGAGGGAGAGAGAGAGAGAGGTAAAACCTAGTTATGAGCTCACTGAAAACTTCGGCGCGACAGTTTCCATGTTAAGACAAAAGAGAGATTCTGCAAAATACAGATAGGATGTATCTACATAGAGGGTAGTCTGTAAAACCTATGTTAGAAAAAATGGTATACTTCAGAACGCCTCTCGATGTACTCAGGGGAAAATTGACGGATCGCTGTCCCCGCCCACTGAGCTCCAATAGCAAATTCAAATACGATAATAAACGGTGTTATTTTTCAAAGTTTATGGGCAGTACCATGTAACCAAAACAAAATCCTTGAACGAACCGCATTCAAATCAAATGGCTGAAAACTCTGCAAGCACTAGTTGTTGATAAATATTTCTTTTGAAATTTGATTCTTTGAACAACTTCAGCTTGAAAGACTGAGATCAAACTTCACATATATGGAGGCTAATCTTTGTCTTCTGCCCAAATAGGATTAGTCTGGATTCAGCACGACAATGGTTAAGACAAAATTGACGTTTTTTTTATAGCAGCAAAGTACTCCTAAGTCGGCAAAAATGAAGGATTAAGTTGTAAAGTAAGCTTTGAATATTATTGATAAATTTTATGCAAAGCAAATATTTAACTACATATTAAAACGAATGAATCTATAATCCTTTTGTATGTCTACACATTTAAAACCACTTTAATCCAGTAGAGGAAAGTATTGTATCAACCCTTTCCTACTTTTTACGTTCCTGTGATGTTATACTCGAGAAAATATTGCGGAAAAAGAAGAAATTGCTTGTAAATGCAATTTCTTCTTTTTCGACTATATTTCAATCATATACAGTGTTTAACATTTAAATTGTGCTTACGTTCTAATTTCATGTCTACCCCTTTCATTTTATACTAGTATGAAATCAATTTTTTTTAAAGGGTTTAGCGATAGTTTACACACTAATATTGTTTAACATGTAGTTGGGTCCCCATTGGTTCGTTGGATACGGCCGACTCGGAACGCTTGATCTGAGGGATTCATGTCGCGGGCCCTTGGTTCGAAAGGCGCCGCTTGTCACCTGGGTATATCCTTGGGCAAGATATCAGAGCCCTGCCCTAGTAATGATGATCCCCGAGCACATGCTTTGCAATGATATAACCGAAAAAATGTTTAAGGCGGCGTAAAATGCTGCAAACAAAAGAACCATATCTAACCATAACTCATATATATTTTATTGGATAAAACGCTGTGAGAAAAAAAACGAGTTTGAGAGAGAAAAAATGTGCGATTTACTCTATCAGGTTATTTTTAAAATATTCTGTAACGACAGTTCCATTCGGTTAGGATTTTCATTTAATGAACTCCCGCATATTTGATATCGACCCATAAAGTTATTTAAAGGTAATTAAATTGTTTTGATGAAACCAACACATGCTCATTGTTAACATTGAATATCACAAAACAAGAGACACTTCGATGAATTGACGGATATTAATCAAATTAATCATTTAGACCGGAAATGAATGATGAACCTGACTTTTATGTTGAGAACGGTTGTTTGTTTGGCTAATTAAACGTAATTACAGCTTATGCAGTTAAATTAAGAAATTATTTTAGATCAATTGCAACGGAAGCTGTAAGCTTATAGAGTCACTCTCGAACACTCAAAATCTAGAAAGAGAGGCAGTGGCTTAAACTCATTGCTACCCAGTTGCTATCCCACATAAGTCTACGATTATCGACCCATTAGTGGGAGACATATAGTCGGAAAGAATGGTGCCGCCGTCGGGGATCGAACCCGGGACCTCTAGATTGACAGTCCGATGCGCTACCAACTGCGCTATGACGGCGGCTGTTAATCATTAAAGCTAATGTCGTTTGATATCTCAGTCGCACTGCCTTGTCAAGGGTCATAGGGCGTGACCGGCGACCTGTTTCTTGACGGATCTCTTGGACATTGTGATCAACATTTTCTGAGTTTATCGAAATTCTTGTCGATTTTTTTTTAGTATGACATAAGATCAACATTAGAGCATATTCATTTAGAACGGAAGATGAATATGACACAAATGGATCTATGTGCCGATCAATTTAGCCCTTTCCTATTCAATCCCCGAATATTATGCCAGTGTGAATTTATAATTGAAAAGCTTTATAGAAAAGGAAGAAATTGCTTTTCACAAACAATTATTTTTTTCCACAGTTTTTCAGCCCTACAGAATGATAACTTTTCAATCTTATTCTTGAATTTGGACAGGTCTAAAATTTTGCAAAACAGGAAAGGTTTAAGAATTAGATGTATGTCTCTTTGAAACCGTCATTAACATCTCTAGGGTTACGTTTGGATGCTGGAAAGAATGCATCATGTATGTACATTTCACAATTGTGAAATAAAAGATGCACTATGCTTATTTGCTCAGACGCATAACTTCTTTAAGATAAAATGTAAGTTAAGTTGCCCTTGCATGGAGAGCGGATTGTTTCTCGATTTTGGGGCATTAAATGTTTTCAGCGTACCGACGGAAGGCTTAATTGCATAATTCAATAGTTAAAATTGTTGTCAATTTTATTTTTCATTTAGACCAATGTCAGTCAGCGCGAAACAGTCGTAAGGGCCTATACACATATATGCAGTTACAACTGTTTCGCGATGACCCATAGATATACTCTCAACGCATCCCGAGAAAGACTTGCAATGGTTTTGATTGTTCTTTTAAAATCAATTTGAAATATCCAAAGGCAGGTGACAAAATAGATTATGTCGTTTTTACTGAGAGCCAGGCCTAATAATTAAAACAACGAACTTGCAAGCAGAAGATACTATAGTAATGCGATCACATATTGCTCTGTGTATTTTCGAGTTCCGATTCTAAACTCAAATTCTTAAAAGTAACTTTTTTAGAGTTACATAAGCTGTTTTTATTTCTACGTTCATTTCACGAATGGATACCCATTCGAAATACAGGTACGGTTTACAAGGGACACGGAGTTGAAACCTAATCATTTTGGGAACACGGTCATTAAATATTTGCTAGACACTCAATAACAATTGTTCTCATTAATTTTAACGGATACAAAATCTACCAAAATCTTACAGTTACATCTCACACATGAATAATGTTTCAGTAAAAAAGTATATTATCTTTTTTAGATCTTGAGTGATTTCCATTCAAGCTAACTCGTGCCAAAATGTGTGACGTGGACACTTATGACTGTAACAACGGTCTCATTCTACCTCTTATAAATGAGTATACATGGAGTAAAGGTGCTCGGATATTCATTTACTTGATTGGTTTGTTATGGAGTTTTATGGGCGTGGCCATCGTAGCTGACGTATTCATGGAAGCAATTGAGACTATAACAAGTAGAAAGAAAAAGGTAAAAATAGCGGACCCAACGGCGGAAGATGGATACACTGAGATTGAGGTGGTGGTTTGGAATGGAACCGTTGCCAACTTGACATTGATGGCCCTCGGGTCTAGTGCACCAGAAATTCTACTAGCTATTATCGAAATCGTTGGAAATAATTTTAAAGCCGGGGATCTTGGTCCAAGTACCATAGTCGGCTCAGCAGCATTCAACCTGATGTGTATAACTGGAATATGCATATTGTCAATCCCTAGTCCTGATACCCGAAAACTCAAGCATATCAAAGTGTTTGCCGTGACTGCAGTATTCTCGACGTTCGCCTATGTTTGGTTAATAATCATCCTGGTGGTCATCTCTCCAGATTACATTGATCTCTGGGAGGCTATTTGTACCCTACTTATGTTTCCTGCTATGGTAATTTTAGCTTACGTTGCCGATAAAGACTATTTTGGAAAGAAATCATCACAAGTTGAAGATTCAAGACTTGATCTAGGTAAGCTAGATAAAACAAAACAAAAATAATAGTAAAAAAAAAACAAAAAAACAACAAACTTAAGAATTGGTGAAAATGTTCACGAGAACAGAAATCGACACAAATAGAGGTTTAAGAACTGCTTTATATTTGGGATTGCATATACAATCGTGAAAACTATATGTACTGTATAATATCTGCTAGATTTGAACTCCGCAGCTTACGTTTCTGATATACTACACATTACGTTCTTTTAGCTCTTTATAAATTCAAGGTATTGTTTTTGAAGTAAAAATAGAAAAAGAAATTAAAAGATCGTTTACAACGTCTCTTTCGATCTTTAGGAAAACCAAACGGCTATTCCCTATTTCAGAGGCTCTTGTTAATAACGAAGAACTCCTAGAGGGTGACGTAAAGGCAGACAAGAAAATTATACTCGAGTTCCTCAAGGTAATAAATCTATTAAACAAAACTTTCTTTATAATTCTTGGTTTTCAACTCATTAAAGTGACGGATCGCTGGTCCTGCCCACTGAGCTTCGACAGGAAGTTCTATTTAGATAATTAACGGCGTAATTTATGCAAAATTTATGATCAATAACATGTACCCCCCCCCAAAGTATATAAAAACTTGGTTGGTGGCCAAATCTTCGAAACTTTTGATTGAATAAGCTGTAGTAACGACGTTAAGGTCGCCAAAAAATGCTTCATATAGTGACAGCCAGTGACGGAATTGAGAGTTTATTTCCTGTCGAGATGAATAGCTTGATTGGTCCTTTGGTACTTTGACTGACAACGCAATGCGTTTATCAAATAAACCACGAAATATGCCTACACAATATTAACGAAAGATTGAAAGGTTTTCATATGTTTCATATTGTGACCATCACCTTTCACAAAGCTTAGATTCCTCATTTCTATTAGTTTTACAATAAATCCTTTTGACAACCTTATGATATATAGAATCCTGTGTAAAGCAGCAATCTTTTTTTCTAAAATTATTCATGCGAGAGTTCTGATTTTTGTATAGTTTCAAAAATAAATTGAAAAAAAAAAAGACAAATACATTAGTATTATTGACTTTAATGTACTACAACTAAAACATTTGAACTAGTTTTGTCGATATTCTACTTCCACAGAAATTGAAGCACGAAAGAGGATATTCGGAGAAGGAAATCGCCCTGTTGACGTCCTATATCATGGAAAAAGATCGCTCCCACAGCAGAGGCTGGTACAGAAGAAAGGCGATCAGGGACTTCAGCGGAACAACTAAATTAGAACCGTCACTAGATCCTCATACTAAAGAAGTATATACAGTCTATATCTTGCTCGAGCGACCACCTCTATTAAGCGACCACTTCTATTAACCCATTCCCACACAAGAAAATTTTAGACTGGTCCAAATTAAAAGAAGCCGCAGATGACAATTCAAATAAGATGGAATTTTTAAATGTTTTTATCTTATTGGATAGAAAACCTTGTGGATAATGAAGAAATTGCTTTGTCCAAGCAATTTCTTCATTTTCCACTATGTTTTCTGAAGCTATTTTCTTGAGGGGCGTAAAAAGGAGGGATCGTGTGGGAATAGGTTAAGCGACCATAAATCGAAATCTCCCTTTTCAAAATCAAAAACTGCCATTAAGAAGTAGTCATATTGACCAAAACAATTTCATACCTAAATCCAATATTGTTGGGGCTCTTTAGAATCGTCTCAATGAGACGATTCTAATGAGTCCCGACAACATTGGATTTAGCAAGAATTCTGTAATAATTCATCAAGACAATCAAATCAATCCTTCATATCTTTCACAAAAAGTGAGTTTAAACGACTGTTCTCTTAGGCGACCACTTTTTGGTCGTCCCGTGAGTGGTCGCTTAATACGAGATTTACTATTTACTATAAATATTTCTTCAGCTTGTATACAACTAATGGTCTCAGCCTACAAGGTTCAATTTTTGTAAAGCTTGTATATTGTGAATTTAAAATGCAAAGCGATGCAGAAACAAAAACAAAAATATCTCGTGTTCATGCAAGAGTCTATTGTCATGTTGAAGAAATTTGTTCGAAAGTCAAAACGTCTCTTATTCATCAGTTCATCAAAGATGGAAAACAGTCATGCTTGCTAAGGCGACGACCTCTATGAAGCGACCATTTTCATTAAGCGACCAGCTTCAAAATTCCCTTTCTAAAAACAAAGGATCTTCTTTATTGAAGCTTTTTGCTAAGAAATAATCAATACCAAATTCTATGTTGGTGGAACTCATTTTAATCGTCTCAATGAGACGATTCTAATGAGTTCCATCAACATAGCATTAAGTGGGAATCCAGAAATAATTTATGTATGAAGTCGAAGCGATTCTTTATATATGTCACAAAAAGTGTATTAAGCGACCATTCTCTTAAATGACCACATTTAAGCTGCCCTTGAGTGGTAGGTTAATTCAAGTTTAACATAACGTCAATTTTTTTTTCAAGCTAAATCTTGTTGCGGTATTTGTTTAGAAATACCGTTATATTTGTAATGTTTCAAAGGAATAATGTTGGATTGGCGTCTGTGGTCGGGAGGTAGAGCGTCGGCTTCCCGATCAAGAGGTCCCGAGTTCGATTCCCGGGAGCGGCTATCGTTCTTGGTTCTGTCATTGGCCCACATAATCGTTGCGAGTACTGGTGTACTCTCCGGGAAGCAGAATCGAGAGGGATTATTTAAGTTGGAAGAACTTGTGTCCAAATCGATGTAAAATAGATGTGTTTAAACTTAGAGAAAAAATGCTCAGTGGTTTTCTTGGACTCAAAGCTTGAGGGGGAACGATCCTAATTTGTTGCAAAACTATACCAGAAAAAGTTTCACAAATTGACAATCAAAATCGCACAAATAAACACCATGAAATATAATAGATGACGCATAATAACTATTACCTACGTATATAACCGTATACTATTGTTTGTTTGACAATTTCAGCTTTTGGATACACTTCTGATTACGGAAGACATTGCAGGATCACGAGAGTCATTTTATTCCAAAGCTGAGTATATAAACAAGGCGGTGGTTGAGTTTGCTGCACCATCCGCTGCAGTGCTAGAAAGGGATGGTCACGTTAAACTGACAATAATGAGACATGGAAAAACGACCAACCAGGTTGTGTTTCAGTAAGTGATTGATCTTCTTTGCTCGAGGAAGTATGCAGTATCGTTATTGAAAATTGCCTACATGCCTAACGACAAACTAGTCTTTAGAAAAAGATAAGTAAGATAGAATTAATAAAAATAACAACAACATTAACAACTAAGACCAAGAACAAGAAAAATGGGGAAAAACAGTAACATCCTATGACCCTAATTAATCTAAATGTCTACTGTTTTCATAGTTGAAATTCATAAAAAAAAATCACTTAAAGTACTATCATTAAGCAGATTAAGCAACCGTTTACCAATTTGAATCTAGATACTGTTTTTTTCCCGAAATACAATGATTTTATTATTATTATTATCATCATCATCATATTTATGATTACCAGATTAGATATATCAACAATTCATCTTCTGTTTGGCATTCGTAAGTTAGAGTTATTCGTCCGATATCTTTTTGCACCACTCTTTGAAAGATTCAAAGTGCTTTTCACAGCTACTAGCCTTCATTTTCAATTTTCCTCGATAACTTATTAGCCCATTATCAGATTACAAAATATTAGACTAGACCGAGATATTGCAGACACCAATTTTTAGCTTGATGTAATTTTGAAATTCTTTGTCTTTTGGGGTATAATGATGATATCGCTTGCCACAAGCAGTTTACTACAATGCCTTACAAAGATTTTTTTCTTGGGAGGCGTAAAATAGTAGGATTGTGTTAAGAGATGAAGAGAATATTATTTGTTTTCATGGAGGTATGAACCGAAAAACCTAATCACACTGTATGAATACGCGAAGCGGATTCATACATTGTGTGATTAGGTCTTTCGGTTCATACCTCCATGAAAACAAAAAAATGTTCTCTTCATTTCTTATAATTTAATAGCATCGAGCGAAAAAAAAAATCCTTTACAAATTTTGATACCTTTTTGTATGGGACTATTTTGTGCGGAAGCATACAAAATTGATGCGTGATCAAAATTTTGTTCATGGAGTTATGAACAATTTTTCTCGACCAATCAGAACGTTCGTTTGTGATAGACGAAACTAGAAATTAAATTATTGGGAAATGTTAAACTCGCTAATGGTGCGAGAAAAATATCGACGAGTTTCCATTTTCAGTGTTGAGACAATAGACGGAACTGCCGAAGCTGTATCTGATTACATTCCAATCAAGAAATCCATGGTTTTCGATCCGAACCAAACAACCCTTGACTTGGAGATTGAAATTGTAGATGACAATATTTGGGAGCCAGATGAAGTATTCTTTGTAAGAATTAGCATAGATTCCAATCAAAAAGCTATTGTTGGTAAACGAGCGGTGTGTCAAGTTGTTATTCTAAACGACGACGGTGAGTCAGATAAAATTCACGGATCGCTGATGTCACTCAAAAAATCGATTAAGCAATCAAATCTTTCATTTAGACTGGATTTGAACTTCGAACTCCAACATATATGTTAAGCATTTCTGTTGGTTTAGTGACTTGAACGTCGTAACTTAAGCTTGTTCAAGCCTTTAGGTCGTCAACCAAAGATTTGAATTTTATTTAAAGTTCTTTGCCACGTACATGTATTTAACAAAACGATGTTATTTATTACCTCATTGGAAATGATATGTCAGAGTTCAGTGAGCATGGTGAGCAATCCGTCAATTGACCAATCGCTGGCCCGCCCACTTTCATCGTAGGCCACGCCCATTGGCTCAGACAGGAAGTCCCGCTTCGATTTTTAACAGCGTTATTTTGTAAAATCGATGGTCAGTAGTGTGTAACGAAAAAGTAGAATCGTTGTTTGGCGACCTAAACGTCGAAACTGGAGCTTGAATAAGCTATAGGTACGACGTTTAAGTCGCCAAGCGACAAAATACATGTATTTCGCACTAGGCGGCCAATGCCCAAGTTTAAATCTCAATTTCTGGCTAAATGAATAAATTGATTGATCGATATATTCACTGATTGATTGACTGATTGGTCGATAATGGCTTCGATATTGATTTTAGACGACATTTATTAGACTTTGAGCATGGTCATTTTCTTATAATCATAACTTCTACCTTTCTTTTTAGACATACATATTCAGTTTAAAAGTTCGTTCTAGATAGAGATATACAGAGATTAGAAATCGTTTTTCTTTGCACATATTGAACGAATGCAGCTAATAGAGCCCTTTAAAATGACTAGATGGTCTAATTAGAAAAATGATAAAAAAAAATAATAAATAAAAACAAATACAACAAAAAGCTGGTGCTTGTATACATGTATGCAACTATCGACTATCGTGCACGGTAAGCTCTACTTTTTTCACATAGCTGATAATATTAAATTGATATCATTTCTATTATCATTTAACTGATTTGAAGATTACAATTGACAAAAAGCCTACGTGTTTCACTAATTTCCTTTTTCAGAACCGGGTACTATAGAATTCGAAAAGCCAAGCTTCTTGTTTAAAGAGAGCTGTGGTGTAGCAAGAATTCCCGTGAAACGTTCCAATGGAGCCGATGGTCCGCTGACAGCTAAATGGAAGACAAAAGACATATCGGCTGTAGCTGGTAAAGATTACGACGAGAGTTCTGGTGTAATAGAATTTAAACATGGCGAGGTGGAGAAACATATCGAAATAACCATCAACGACGACATGGTGAGTACTGGCTTGGTAATCCCATTAACATACGACATGGTGAGTATTGGCTTGGTAATCCCATTAAAATACGACATGGTGCGTATTGACCTGTTTATCCCATTCACAGACGATATGGTGAGTATTGACTTGGTAACCCTATTTACAGAAGACAAGATGAATATTCACCTGGTTACTCCATTAACAGACGATTTGTTGACATTGACTTGGTTTCCCATTTAACAGAAAACACGATGAGTATATACTTGGTTATCCCATTAACAGACGACAAGGTGATATTGACTTGGTTATCCCATAAACAGACGACATGGTTGGTATTGACAAGGTTGTACCTTTAACAAAAAATATTATGGTTATTGGCTTGGTTGCCCCATTTACCGACGACACGGTTAGTATAAACTTGATTATTCCATTAACAAACGACATGGTGAGTATTGACTTCGTTACCCCATTTCAAACGACATGGTGACATTGACTAAATTACCCTATTAACAGACGACATGGTAACACTGGCTTGATTACTCTATTAACAAACGACGTGGTGAGTATTCACTTGGTTATCCCATTAACAAATGACATGGTGAGTATTTATGAGTCACCACACTAACTGACAACATGGTGACATTGACTGAGTTTCCCATTAACAGACGACATGGTAACACTGACTTGGTTTCCCCATTAACAGACGACATGGTGAGTATAGACTTGGTTGCCACAAATAACCGACGACACGGTTAGTATAGACTTTATTACCCAATCAACAAACGACATGGTATATATTGCATTGGTTACCCCACTAACAGACAACAAGGCGACATTGACTTGGTTACCCCATTTACAGACGACATGATGAGTATTGACTAGGTTGATCAGTTAACAGACATCATGGTGAAATTAACTTAGTTACTCCATTAACAAACGACATGGTGAGTATTGACTCGGTTACCCTATTACATTGACTAGATTACCCCATTTACAGATGACATGGTGATTTATTGACTTGGTTTCCCCAATAAAAGACTACATCGTGAGTATTGACTTAGTTATCCCATTCACCTGTCTCCACACAATGATACTTTTCGAAGCTTCCCCAAGAAACACGATTTGGGAAATATTGTGTAAAATGAAAAAATATGCATTAAAACAAGAATTTCCTCCATTTTACATAGTGTTTTCTACTCAGAAATTTTTAATTCTAAACGTTCATTAACTTTAAATTGTCGTCTGCAACGCCTTTCAGCTTGGATCAAACTAAATTTTGGGTCAACAGACAACAAAATTGTAGTCTGGTCAAAACAGAAAATAGTTACAGACGATAATTGTATTCGATGAAATTTTAAAAATAGGACTTTGTCTTTTGGGAAAGAAATCATTATTGGGGAAAATGCATATTGTAAGCAATTTAACAATTTTCTACAAACCTTTCAAAAACTGATGTAGGAGGTTGTTAAAAGCAGGATTATTTAAGAAATGAAGAGACTGTTTTTTGTTTTCATGGAGGTATGAACCGAAAAACCTAATCACACTGTATGAATACGCGAAGCGGATTCATACATAAGTGTGATTAGGTTTTTCGGTTCATATCTCCATGAAAACAAAAAATAGTCACCTCATTTCTTATGATTTAATAGTATCGAGCGAAAAAAGCAAAAGCTTTGCAATTTTTGTTACCTTTTTGTATGGAACTATTTTGCGCAGAAGCATTCAAAATGGCTGCGAATTCAAAATTTTGTTCATGGAGGTATGAATTAAATTTTTCGACCAATCAGATCCCTCGTTTTTGATAGACGAAACTAACAATTAAATTATATGGGAATGGCTATCTATTTGAGCATCATTAATAATTGACATTTTGATACTTGTCATTTGCGCCATCCAAAATATTTTATGAACTTCATACTGAAACACACACAGAGGTCTATCACCAAATTACCTTAAAGTCTTTAGACCAGGCATTGACCAATCGAGACTCCAAACTCTTACCCAATTGGCCCCGTCGGTTGACTTTAACAGAAGGTTCCGCTTCGATATCTAACAGCGTTATTCGCCATTTTTTATGGCTAGGAGCACGTACAAATTGTAAAATGGTTGTTTGGCGACCTTAACGTCGTAACTACAGCTTGAATAAGCTGTAGTTACGAGGTTTAAGTCGCCAAACCAAGAAAAAGCTTAACAAAACGGAGGCCAACGTCGAAGTTTAAAACTCACCTCTGGTCTAACAATGGTTTGATTAGTCGACTGATTATTTGATTGACAGTCGCGACTGGCCAATGCTCTTCTATACACTGATCATATTATCTTCTAGACAATAGAATACTCTGCAAAATACCTTAGTAACCCATACATATCTATTAATCCATTCCAACACAACAAAATTTTAGACTGGTCCAAATTGAAATAAACTAAATGGGAATGCAGAGGACAAATTCAAGTTGATAGTCTTTTATTTATCTATTTTCCGTCGTTTTGGATAGAAAACATTGTGGATGATACAGAAATTGTTGGAAACGAGCTATTTCTTTGTTTTCCACAATATTTTGAAAAACATTCATCTTGAGGGGCGTAAAAAGGAGAGATTGTGTAGGAATGGGTTAAGATGTAAGGTAATATTCCTAAGCCATGACGAAAAGGGGGCTTCTCCGTTAACTCATTCCCACACAGTGACCCATTTTGACGCCCCCCCCAAAGTAAAAATAATTTCGAAACATTGTGTAAAATGAAGAAATTGCTTGTAAAAAGCAATTTCTTCATTTGACACAATGTTGTCTATCCATTGGGTTGCAATACAAAAATTAACTTAACTAAATCCCGAAGTCATAAACTGTAAATTGCCGTCTGCAACTCCTTTGAATTCGACATAATTTATTAAAAACCTAACCACGCTGTATGAATACGCGAAGCGGATTCAAACATAAGTGTGATTAGGTTTTTCGGTTCACCTCCACGAAAACAAAAATATTCTCTTCATCTCTTAAATATTCTAAAAATTTTACATCTAGTAATGGGTTAACGAGTTCATCCTGAACTCGGGGCAGCGTAGAAAACTTTTCGCTCTACAATGATTTTCTGTTAAACTAGAATTGCCACTCTACCTTGTTACACGTTTTCTTTCAAAATATTACGCCCAGTCGACCTTTTCCGGATCATTCTCTTGTTAAAACGTTATTCCAGGAATTCGAAAAAGATGAAAACTTCGAGTTGATATTGGAGTCAGTTAGTGCAGGTGCTAAACTCGGTAGATTGGCAACAACAGTTGTTACAATTGTAAACGATGACGGTAAGATAGTTCACATATACAGTCAATCTTGTATCAAGCGACCATTCAAGGGACGACCAAAATGCGGTCGCTTAAAAGAATTTCGCCTGATATACTTTTTGGCGAAAGATATGAAGGATTGGTTCGATTCAAACATAAATTAATAGAGAACCTATGGTAATGGGCCTCATTAGAATCGTCTCATTGAGACGATTCTAACGAGTTCAACCAACATTGGATTTAGTTTAGCCTGTCTCCCAGGCTTGCAGTAAGTGTGTGTTTGAGAGTAACTAAGGTACGCCAATCATGTTTTACAATTCAATCTCTGAAATTACCTCCCTTATGTCTCACAAACTGACATCAGCCAAACAGAGATACAGGAACTAGAGAGAGAAAACTTTGAAAGTAAAACTGTACGTATCTAGCATTTAAATAACAGTGAGACTGGGGCGAGTCTATATTTAGTTATGACTTTACTTTTATACGAAAAGCCTTCACTACTGAAGAGATACTGAAGGGATTTAATTATGGTCGCTTAATGGACGTGGTCGCTTTATACGCGAGATCGCTCGAGAAAGATCGACTGTACATTAATGTAATAAAATCTTAGGTTCGTCTATCACAATATCTGTTTCATATCTTCATGAAAACAAAATGAATACGGACTATTTTCCATACTTACTCGCGAAGTAGTTCAGTATGAAAGCTATCCTAAACTGATTTTTCTGGTGTTTTAGATTTCATCTCCTACAAAATGAAGTGAAAGTCTCTTGTTTTTATTGAGGTGTGACAAGTTTTTCGCTTCATACCTAATTGAAAACAAAAAATATTCTCTCCACGTCTCAACTGATTTGATTACATCAAATATGCAAAGGAATCGGCTATCTTCTTTATGGACCAATAATCCAGTCTCATCCTGCATGATTTCTATGTGGTTGTTTCTAGGTCTTTTAACTAATTGTGTAAACTACTACGTGAAGCATGGATCTAGCATCACTTTTGGGCAAGGATGTCTATTTCTTTCAAGTCTTTTGCATTATTTTAAGTAGCCTATCTGATTTTTGTTTCTTGAACTTTCCTTCAAGCTCATGTAATTGTTTTTTAGTGTAAGTACTTGTATTTTGATTTCCTGAACTATTTGTTTCATAACTTTGTGGGGGAAAAAGCAGGGAAATTTATAGTATACTTAAGCACAAAGTAGATTCTTTAAACCTTAACAGACGACAAAATTATAGACTAGTCCAAAATGAAAATAGTCACAGCTGACAATTCAAATTTATGAAATTTTAGATTTATTCAAGTTTCTGTGAAGAAAACATGGTAAAAAATGAAGAAATTGTTGCAAGCAATTTCTTCATTTCCACAATGTTTTCCCAATTGTTTTTCTTTGAGGGCGTGAGAAAAAGGGCATTGTGCGGTAATGAATTAAAATTTGTCTCAAAAAGATGTTCGCTTACTTGATGTCGTTTTATGACCTGTGACTTAATACTACAAAATTATAGTAAATTATCAAATTTCGAAATATTCTTTTTCTTTATCGATGTTTAAAAGTAAAATCTACTTACGCTCTATGTTTTGGCTACATACCTTATGAGTAGAGTCATAATTTCAAATGAAAAAAATATTCTCTGTATCTTAAATGTCTTTCATAGATGTGATTTCTCATTATCATATTTCAGAATTTGACGGTTTTGTAAGCCGTGTAGCAGATCTAACAAATGCCAACCTAGATTCACTTCGTGTCCAACGAAATACATGGGGAAAACAATTTGAAGAGGCGATGAATGTGAATGGCGGTGACCTCGAGAGCGCTACAGTATTAGACTATGTGATGCACTTTTTAACTTTTGGTTGGAAGGTAAGATGTCGTTGGTGGTGACCTTAAAAACGGCGAGAAAAATCCATCTTTCTCAAAAATGTCAGAGTATTATAATATTGTCTATTGTTGTATTATTGGTTTTACCGCAACTTCAAACAATCAAAGGCAGCAATCAATAAAAGTTCCCCCCCCCCTCCCTAAATTTTTTTAAAGTAAATACTTGAAACCCCATTAAAACATTTTCTGCTCGTTACTATAACGTAAATTTGACATAATAATCTTATCTAAAAAAAACTCGTTTTTACAAGGGATGAAAATCATAATGTTTCTTTTTGATACACGTATTTGTGGTCAGGTAGCACCAGATGAGCATTTTGGTTTATTTCACACAAAAGTAAATAAATAAATAAATAAAAATGTCTACAATGACAAAGCTATACAAATACAAAAAATCTTGTTACTAAGAAGTTGAACCAGTGTAACGTACCAAATACAACATGCAGTGCTCGTAGTCAAAGCTCATCCATTTAGGGAAAAGAATCCTCAAACCAAGATTGAACACTAATACGGTGGTCTTTTTTTAATTAAGGATTTTTAGAAACTGCATTTTGGAGAAATTTGCGATAGCAAATAGCTCTTACATGTAAAAACCATAATTTTCCATCGTTTCAGATGATTTTTGCCTTTATTCCACCTGCTACAATCTTCAATGGATGGTTGTGTTTCGTTGTGGCTATAAGTATGATAGGGTTACTGACTGCCATCATTGGCGACCTTGCCTCCATATTTGGATGTCTTATTGATCTCAAACCCGCAGTGACGGCAATTACTTTTGTCGCTCTTGGTAAGGCTTTGAAATATTGTAGGAAAATAATTTGTAAATATACTCACTATTATTTTACAACTATGCACACATTTTTGTGTTGGTAAAAAACATTTACAATTGTTCAGTTATGATGATAATTAGTGAAAGGCTGAATAAGACGACGGAATCAAATAAATGTACACTAATTACAAAATACATGTTTCTCAAGTCTCAACCTTTTTCATGCAAAATCACTTGTTTTACGTCCTTGTGATTCTAAACTTGTGGAAACATTGTTGGAAAAGAAGAAGTTTCTTGTGACAAGCAATTTCTTCTTTTCACACAATGTTTTCTAACCTTTAGGCTAGCTACTTTTCAAATTACAGTCATATTTAATTGTCGTCTGCTTCTTATTTCAAATTGGACCAGTCTAAATTTTGAATAACGGGAAAGGGTTAAAATAGATCTATTTACAGATTCATTTATGACAATGCAGAACTAAATTGCTTTATCACGGACACGTTCATATAATGAATCAAAACGGTAGATATCTAAAAAAAACCTAAGCAACGGTATCGAAAAGTACATTTGTAAAATAGTTTTATTAGGATTGTTCAAATCCATGTTTTTGCCAACCTGAATCGACTGTAAATTGGGTTTAACGCCACCTTTAACAGTATTTTTGTCGTATCACGGCGACTGGAGCACCTAACAATGGATTTCCGGTATTTCCCACACCAGTACTACCTTTACGTCCTTTCCTAGCCTCCAACTGCTATCCCACTTAGGTTTATGATTATCCAACAATAGGTGAGAAACAAATGTCGGCAAGGATATGTACCGCCGCCGTCCATCGAACTTGACATCCCATGATTGAAATTTAGGAGTCTGATGCTCTACCGACTGCGCTATGACGGCGGCACAATTTAAATCGAAACGGTGCATTTCTTTTCGTTTCTGCAGATCTTGCGGGATTGAGTTATTTTGAAACGCGCTTGTTACTAAATTTTTGCTTCTATAATCTTATCAATTTATAACTAAATTAGAAATATTACAAACATATTTACTACAGGTACGAGTTTACCAGATACATTTGCTAGCAGAACTGCAGCTTTACAAGAAAAATCGGCAGATAACTCTATCGGTAATGTGACGGGTAGTAACGGTGTAAATGTTTTCCTTGGTCTTGGGGTTTCCTGGACAGTTGCCTCCCTTTACTGGTCTGCAAAGGTAAGTGCATGTGATCAAATAACAACTTTCATATATTTGAAGTAGGGGAGGGGGGGGGGTTAGTAATATAGAAACATGATGTGTCCAGCACATATAATTTTAATCTTATTTCAACGTGAGAATGGACAAATCGCTGTCCCCGCCCATTTACTCCGCGTTTGCCCGCCAATTGACTCCAATAGTAAGTCCCGCTTCGATTTTGAAATCGTTATTTTCAAAGTAACATGTAACAAAAAGTAGAATTAACATGTAACAAAAAGTAGAATAGTTGGCTGGCGACCTAGATGTCTTAACTATAGCTTGAATAAGCTGTAGTTAGGACGTTTATGTCGCCAAACCAGCAAAAAGGCTAAACAAAAAAGGGTTCAATTGTTGGAAAACAGAAGTCATGTCTGGTCTAATTGGATGATTTCATTGGTCAACTGGTTATTTGATTGACAGCCGCGAAGGGACAATTATGTGGTTTCTAACGATTTTATTTAGATTGCATTCATCGGGCCAAAATAGTACATATGTATAAAACGAAATACCTGCACAGATATTCGCACAGTTCGCACGATGAAAACCGGTGCATGTTAAAGGTTCAATGGCTTTAACACTTTTGTTTGAATTCATTTTGCGCCGCCGTCATAGCGCAGTCGGTAACGCGTCAGACTCATAATCTTCAATCATGGGATGTCATGGGTTCGATCCCCGACGGCGGCACATATCCTTTCCGACATTTGTTTCTCACCAATGGGTGGATAATCGTAAACCTAAGTGGGATAGCAGCTGGAGTATAGGAAAGGTAGTAGTGGTAGTACTGGTGTTGACTGAAATACTGTTAAAATGGCGTTAAACCCCAATCAATCAATTGAATTCATTTGGCGAAAAAATACTAGCACTTAATTGATCAATCGCGTCTGTCAATCAAATAACGAGTCTACCAATGAAATCGCTCACAGAGACAAGAAATGAGTTTTGATCTCCAACATTTTCCACCACTTTTGTTAACCTATTTTGTTGATTGGCGACTTAAACGTCGACATTTAGGTCGCCAACTAACTTTGCTACATTTTTGTTACATGCTACTGGCCATATTTTTTTAGATTGAAGTGGGACTTCCTGTTTGGAGTATATGGGTGGGGCTACCGCTCCAAATAATAAATATGAATAAAATTGACAAAACATTGATTAACACATGTAGAGAAATATTGACCTTCAAAATAAATTCAATACATTTCCTTTGTGGGAGACATAAACGGCTTAACAACAGTTTATACAAAGTCTAGGTCGCCAATCAACGATTTGCTTTTTGTTTTATGTCTCGACCATTTCTTTCTCAAACTAACGTCGTTTGATAACCCAGTCCACCTGAGGTCAGGCGGCGTGGCAAACAATCTGTTAACCCTTTCCTGTTTAAACCCGGGATTTCACCTTGCCATGATTTTATACTTGAGAAAACATTGTGGAAAAAGAAGAAATTGCTTGTGACAAGCAATTTCTCCCTTTTCCACAATATTTTCTACCACATAGGATGGTTTTATTTCCAATTGCACCCAATTTTTTATTGTTTTAATTTTGACCAGTCTAAAATTTCTAACAAGAGGACCATGATGGTCCTAAATCGCTCACCTGAGGCATCTGCAAATTACAGTACTTTTTGTATAAAAAGACACAACTTGAGCAAAGTGAGCAAAGTCAGCCCGATTAGCTCAGTTGGTAGAGCACTTGACTTCAAACCTCAAGATCACGGGTTCGAGCCCTGGGCTGACCATATCAACTAACAAAACTAATTGTCTTTCGGATGAGACGTTAAACCGAGGCCCCGTGTGACGATGCTATCCATCGAGCACGTTAAAGAACCAGGCGGAGCTCTCAGCAGTTTCGTCCTGTATCCTTGCACTATCCCCCGTAACAACTAACCATCTTCTGGGGGGCGTCGCTCATATGGGCATGTGCTACGGTAGCGACGATAAATAAACGGAAATAATCAATTAAGAAGTGAGCAAAAAAATAAAACAAATATAAGATTTTGGGCTTTGTACAAAACAATCCAGTAATGCTTTACAATAAATATGAATGTCTTTGGCTTTATTGTTTAATCCATTACCAAACTATCCCAGAATTTGTCACCCTCAGGGAAAATAGGTTTAAAAAAGCATTGTGAGAAAGAGAGTGACAAGCAATTTCTCCATTGTTATTTCAGACGAAATAGTTAATTGTGCCCTAACCCTTACTTTCCATTTTTAATTTTCCCTTTATTTTTTTCAGGGAAAAACATTCGAGGTTCCAGCAGGCGACCTAGGGTTCTCAGTAACCATTTTCACAGTGTGTGCTCTTACAACAATAACATTACTCATGCTCAGACGTTATATCTCCTGTTTTGGAGGTGAACTGGGCGGTCCTAAAGTTCCAAAAATAGCATCCGGTGTATTTCTGATTGGTGTGTGGATATTTTACGTTTTGATGTCGTCATTCCAGAGTTATGGTCATATAAAGGGATTCTAGTTAATTGAACAATCGCTGGCCCCGCCCTCTGGCTCCCTAGGCCCCGCCCATTAACTCCGAAAGAAAGTTCCGCTTTCGATTTTTTAACGGCGTTATTTTGCAAAAACTATGGTCAGCAGCATGTAGCAAAAAAGTAGAATCGTTGGTTGGCGACCTAAACACCGTGCCAAACCAAGAATAAAGGTTTACAAAAGCCATGTCGGACATGGCCATCCCCCGCCGTAAAAGCTTGATAGTAAACTGAGTTGTGATTCTTGTGCACTGCACTTCTCCCCAATGAGATCTATGCACCTATGAAGTTTCAAGTTGATAGCTTTATACTTTCAGAGGTATGTCCCGGTCAAAATCTAAGTCTCTTAAAATAACAAAGGACAATAACTCCAAATCTATACAAGCAAGAAGTGTGGTTCTTGTGCACTGCACTTCTCCTCAAGGAGATCTATCCACCTATGAAGTTTCAAGTTGATAGCTATTATACTCTCAGCGATATGCTCAGGACAAAATCTAGTCTGTAAAATAACAAAGGACAATAACTCCAAATCTATGCATGCAAGAGTTGTGGTTCTTGTGCACTGCACTTTTCCTCAATGACATCTATCCACCTGAGAAGTTTCAATTTGATAGCATTTATACTTTAGGAGATGTGCTCCGGACAAGCTTAGTGACGATATGACGGAATGACGGAAAGAGACCATTACTATATCCCCTTCGCTGAAACGGTGGGGGGATTAAAAAAAAATCACGTTCCTCGGTAAAATCATATAAAATCTTGTCATCCTGAGCCTGAATTTTTTCCTCTTTGGCAGGAGGTACAGACTAAGTTAAGCCTGCACATATGTACAGTCTAATCTTAGACAACTCCACCTGATTGACTTTTTAAGACAGAATCGTTTATACAATTCAATATCAAAGAAATATTGACCCACATTTGGGCATTTCAGTGCTTTCAGCCCTTTGCTTTTAAAGCAATTATGAACAAGTATTTTATTCAGCATGACAAGGGTTAAATCATCAGCTTTAAAGTTTATCTATTTAACCCTTTCCTGTTCAATTCTTGGTTTTTACATCCCTGTAATTTTATAATTTAGAAAAAATGGTGGAAAAAGAAGAAACTGCTTATAACATGCAGTTTCTTCTTTTTCACAATATTTTCTACCCAGTGATTGTTTTTCAAATAAAATGGACTTTAAATTGTCATCTACAAAACAATATGGACAGGTCTAAAACTTTGCAATACAGTTAAGTTTTTCTACCTAGACAACAATTGCTGAGTACATGTATGTTAGACAATAATCAATCCTTAGAATCCAAAAACATATTTACAAAAAATAATTATTATCAGTGCAGTACCAGTATAAGACATAACATGCGATTGTTTTCATTGTAAAATTTCATTTGTATTTAATATGTATCATTTGCAGGGAATATCGCCAGAATTTGCCAAGCATAAATCTTTTTGCACATTTTTCCAATGCTCACACACACAAATGTCATAAGAATAGCTGTTCTCAAAATATTGAGTGCAACTGACGAATCACGGCTGTCAATAAAAAAATGGATAAACCAATCAAATCATTCATTTATTTCGGAAGTTAATTTTGAACTTCACCATTGAAGCATGTTTGTGCGAAGCATTTTCGTTGGTTTGGCGACTAAATCATCGTAACTATAATTTATTCAAGCTGTGGTTACGGCGTTTTGCTCGCCAAGGAATCATTCCAGTTTTTTACTAGTAACTGGCCATACATTTTGCAAATTAACATGTTTAGTATCTAATTCGAACTGCCTGTTTGAGTCAGTAGGGTGACCTGAATTCATAAGAAACAACAAAGTTTGATAAATTTCTTACTATTACATCATAGAGAGTTGGCGACCTCATTGTGATAACCACAGGTTGAGTAAGCTGTAGGTACAACGTTTAACGCCAAACCAATAGAAATGCTTAACAAGAATGGTGGCAAATGTTGGAGTTCAAAGTTAACTTCCACTCTCTATGAAAAATTTCAATAGTTGACCGGTTATTTGATTGACAGCCGCGATTGGTCAGTAACGGTCGCAAAACTATGACCCATCAAGCGAAGAAGGGATCGCACCGCTCGAGTGTTCCGTAAAGCAAATACTAAAAAGAGAGAACGGCCCAATAGAGGTCACCTAGAAGTAACATTTCGAAATCATATGAGCGTGTGCGTGACATTTCCAACCATTACACATGTGCGCCAAGTAAAGACTCAGATCAGCCTGTGCATCTGCACAGTCTGAACAGTCTTCACTCTGCGCTCTGTAGATAGATACTGACCCAAAGCATCTTTAAACAATCAGCGAATGTTCTAATTGCCCCGAATGGCTGTCCAGGGTGCTCAACGTGTGCGAGTCACGCACATGCCAAATGGTTGGAAATTTCACCCATAGGCTCATATATCATAGTACCTCGGTAAACTAAGCAATAATAGTTAAACCAGATGATAAAATTTTGGTCTGGTCCAAATTCAAAGTCGTTGCAGATGACAATTATTAGCTGACGAAATTTTTAACATCTTTTTCTTGTGGGGATAAAATATTGTGGATAATGAAGAAATTGCTTGTATCAAGCAATTTCTTCATTTTCCCACAATGTTTTCCAAAACTTTTTTCTTTAGATGCGTAAAAAGACGTAATTGTTTGTAAAGGACTTAAGTAAATCTGCTCCTAAATTCGACCAAGTAAAATAAGTATTTCCGAGTATATCCCGCGCAATACAACCAGGTTCGATACTTTTCACTTTCATGGGGGTCCTTTTTACCCGTACTGGTCACAATTAATACTGAGAACTACTTTCAACGCGAACGAATCTCGTTTGACTTCTCAGATCTTTACACATTTCATCCTGAATGTTTACAGTTGACTGTTTTTGTTTCATGTTTTTTTTCTAGTTATTTATTTGTAATTCGATAGTTTATCTTGTAAAAAATATGCCTTGCTTGTTAATAGAATGATATAGATGAATAAACTCGTAGACTCTTAAGTATGGATGGCATTGCTTTTTTGTGTGTTGTTCTGTTAGACATGTACGGTCTAAATAAAAATTTAAATTTGTTAGATCCTTTTATTCGGGGGGGGGGGGCGGCGGCGAATGCGGGATCTGGCGTTTGTTTTCTGGTATGTATATATACAACTATACATCTATAATACAACGCGAATTATCAAGGTCAATTTTGTATATACTTGTAAAGACAAAATTGACCACAAATCAAGACAACAAGAGACCCATAGGACCCTATCGGTCATCTCAGTCCAAAGAGCTCAAAAACAGATAAAGTCCACCAAATGATGCCATATACCAAATATCAATATTTGGGAAAAGATTTTTTTAAAAGTTTTCACTATACAAGCCTATGTTAAACTTTTCACCTCCGGGGACGGGCTTACTTTGGCCCTGTGACCAAAATGTATGCAATATTTATAGAGGTCCACCAGATGATGCTGTTTACCAAATATCAAAGCTCTATGCCTTCCAGTTTGGAATAGTAGGCTTTTAAAGTTTTCACTATGTAAAACTTGTGAAGTCCGGGGATAAGCTAATTATGACCCTCTAGCCATACTTTAAACAACCTTGATAGGGTCCATCAGATGATGTTACATACCAAATATCAAAGCTCTAGACCTTTCCGTTTGAGAGAAGATGTTTTAATGTTTTTACTATATAAGCCTATGTTAAACTTGTAACGCCTGGGCTAATGTTGACCCTGGAGCCTTAATTTATACAATCTTAAAAGAAGTCTACTAGATGTTGCTGTATACAATATCAAAGCTATAAGTCTTCCTGTTTTTGAGAAGTTTTTTTTAAAGTTTTCATGATATAAGCCCTATGCAAAAATTGTGATGTCTCCGAGGCCATGATTTACACCCCCTCCCAGCATGGCCATTTCTTGACTGTTTTATACAAACTTTATAGTCCTTACCCAGCGGATCCATACATTGTGTGATTAGTTTTTTCGGTTCATACCTCCATGAAAACAAAAAATATTCTCTTCATTTCTTTTAGTTTAATAGTATCGAGCGAAAAAAGCAAAAGCCCTACATGTTTTGATACCTTTTGAATGGGACTTTTTTATGTGGAAGCAAACAAAATCGCTGCATGGTCAAAATTTTGTTCATGGAGTTATGCATGACATTCCAAAAATTTCGCAGGTGCGTGACTCACACACATTGAGCACCCTGGATAGCCTTTCGGGGCAATTAGAATATTCGCTGAATGTTTAGAGAAGCTTTGGGTCAGTATCTATCTACAGAGCGCAGAGTGAAGACTCTGATCAGACTGGGCGGATGCACAGGCAGATCTGCGTCTTTACTTGGCGCACATGTGTAACGGTTGGCAATGTCACAGACGCGCTAATATGACATATAGAGCCCCAGTCCAGTTTTGGTGATACCAAGGAAGACCATCGTTGAGTCAACGCGAAACAGGTTTGACTGCCTATATATTTATGGGCAGTTACAACTGTTTTACGTCCGATCATTGACATATAAGTGAACTTTGGCGTGTATCGTAAGCTTATCAAAATGGCAATGTGAACAATTCTAACAAACAGACTAAAGTTGGATCGTGAATCCAATGTGTAGATGTCAAAGATTTCATTCTATATTCTCCGGGATAGCATAGAAAAGGACTAATTTTTAGTATACGGTAATTCATTCAAGTATATTGTAGAGGGTCAATAGGCATCGAAACATATCAAATATCAAAGCTCTAGACCTTTAGGTTTGTGAGAAGAAGATTTTCGAAGATTTCCTTCTTTATTACTATGTAATGGGGAAATTTTCAATTACGGTAATTCTTTAAATCATTTTGAAAGAGGGTCAATAGATGATGATATATACCACATATTGAAGCTCTAGGCCTTAAAATTTGGAAGAAGATTTTTAAGCTCTCCCACTCGTTCTTCATGGATTTTGTTTTTTTGGAGTCTTTTGAAAGAGTATAAAAGGATAATTTTTGTGACGTTTGGTTGGAATTCGATGGTTAGTTTAGGAGATTTTTTTTGAAATTGTGAATGGAAAGACAGACGGACAGATGGATTGATGCAGGATGATGACCAATCACAATAGCTCACCCACAGCACTTTGCCATGTCATTGAGATATGTTTGGACGAGAGATACCTTCCTACCATAAATTTGAATTCTATGAAACTAGAGGGAAAATGTTACTTTTGACTGTTAAGTTTTTGACTGAAAGTCGGACACAAGTTAAACAATAAGGTCAGTCTGGATCATATTGACGTTGAGGCAGTAAAATAAGATTGCTACTGCACCTTCTCAGCTTGCACTCAGAATTATTTGTAGACCCATGGCCATGACCTTTGAAGTCCAACATCGCAGCCAAATTACTTTAATTTGCAAATCATATGGTTGGGGGACATAAAACAAAATTCTAATTACCTGTGAGCAACTTAAACATGGCAACAACATCTTCAGTTAAATAAGCTGTAGTTACAACATTTAAGCTGCAAAAATACCATATGTAAGACAAAAGTTGGAGTGCAACACTACCTCCAGTCTAAATGAGTGATTAGATAGGTCAATTATTTTCTATTAAAAACGGGATGGAATTGAATAAACTTCAAATGCAAAAGGGAACAAAATGAGACAAACATATAGAAACATTTGTTTTACTTTTGACATCATGTAGCACATAATTAATCCATTTCACGTGAACAAAAATTTTAGACTGGTCTAAATAAAATGAAGTTGCAGAAAACAATTCTAAGTTTATGAAATTCAAATTCTTTTGGTCTTCATGGAAGGAAACTATCATGGGAATTGAAGAAATTGATTGTTACATGCCATTTCTTCATATCCCACCATGTTTCACAAAGCTATTTTTGCCAAGGTTGGATAAAAACGGCATTGTGTGGGATTTTGTAGAAAAGACGAATTATGAATACTCACTCAAAAATCATCTAATAATCATGATAACTAACAAACCTTTTTTTGAAGGTCACTCACTTAAGTCATTCCATATAACATAATTTTAGACTGTCAAAATTCTAAGTTTGTGATACTTTAAAAATCTTCATCTTTTTTTGCACAAAACATCATGGAAGAAAAAGCATTTTTTTCATTTGCCACCAAGTGTTTCCAAGTTTTTTCTCAAGGGCATGAAAAGGATTAAGTGTGAATGGGATAAAAGCTTTTAAAATGTTATATAATGTAACAACTTTTTCCATTGCCCACAATGATTTCTACCTATTCTTAAACAATTTGTTCAGCATGAAAAAGAATTGCCTCTGACAAGTAATATATATCCTTTACCTACAGTTTTCCTTATACAATATACTATTCTTAACCCATTCCCAAACGATTACGCTTTGTGATGCCCCTCAAGAAAAACATTTGAGGAAACATTGCGTAAAATGAAGACATTGCTTCATTTTACACAATATTTCTACCCAGAAAGTTAAAAAAATCTAAAATTTCATAAACTTTAAATTTTTGTCTGCAACTCCTTTCAATAAGGACCAATCAGAAATTTTGCCGTCTGGTAAATGGTTAAGATTACATTAACCCTTTCCTGGATAAACCCGGGATTTTACGTCACTGTGATTTTAAACCTGAGAAAACATTGTGGAAAAAGAAGAAATTGCTTGTAACAAGCAATTTCTTCTTTTTCCACAATGCTTTCTACCACATAGAATGGTTTAATTTCAAATCACATCAAATTTTCATTGTCGTCTGCAACCTCTTTCAGTTTGGACTAGTCTAAAATTTTCAAAAACAGGAAGGGGTTAAAGTAAGCCACTTGTGCACTTAGACTCTATACAGTTGACCTTCCTTTTTGTTACTTATTAGAATTTGCAGAGAAAATTCAAATGAATTCAAATAACATTGGATTAAGTTACAATTATGAATAATTGATATTAAAAGCAACTAAATTACTCAGTCTTATGTAACAAAAAAGTTATCAATACATAACAGGATAAAATTCTAGGCTGGTCTAGATTGAAATCAGTTGCAGACCACAATTCAAAACATATGAAAATTTGAAAACAAATACCAGCTAGGGTGAAAACAAAGTGAGAAAAGAAGGAATTTTTTATTGACTCATTACCAGACAACAAAATTTTAGACTGGTCCAAAATTAGAGAAGCGGCAGATGACATTCTAGTCGATTGAATTTAGAAAGTCTTTCCCTCATAGGATAGAAAACATTGTGGACAATGAAGAAATTGCTTGTAACAAGCAATTTATTCATTGTCCAGAATGTTTTCCTAAGCTGTTTTATTGAAGGATATCAAAAGGCGTCATTGCATGGGAATGGGTTAAAAGCAATTCCTTTTGTTTTATATCTGCTGAGTGGTAGCTTAAAACTAGTTTTGTAGTACTGTAAATTCACATTTTCACAACTCTCTTTCCTTTTTTCTTCTTGTTTTTCCTAAACCCTATAGCTTCTTCAGTATCATCATCATCTCCATGCTTCCTTTTCTTAAAATTCTTCCCTTTTTCCTTCTCTCTCTCACTCAGCTCAAGTTTTGCCTGTCTCTGAGCTTCCCCTACTCTCTCCATCAAGACCATAACTTCATCCTCTTCTGTTTTATAAAGTGGCAGTTGTTTGCCAATCAAATGTTCAATTCGCTGATATAATTCTACATCATACTGAGTCACAAATGTGATCGACTTTCCTGCTCGCCCGGCTCGAGCTGTCCTGCCGACTCTATGAATATAATCTTTGGAGTGTGTTGGTATATCAAAGTTAATAACCACATCAACATGGGGGATGTCTAGACCTCGACTAGCAACATCGGTTGCAATTAAAATAGATCTTGCTTTGCTTTTGAATTTTCCTAAAGCTCCAAGTCTCTTAACTTGACTCATTTGTCCATGAAGCGGAATTGCCATTAGACCAAGGTTTCTGAGCATTAGAGCTACTCTCTGGGTGTTCGCACATGTTGCACAGAAAACCATGAATGAGTTTCCAGCCAGTTCATTGAGAATGTATACGAGGTAACAATCTTTAAATTTGACTGGTATGAAGACATAGAACTGTTGAAGTTTGTCGACTGTCTGGTATTTAGATGATACAGATACCTTCACAGGGTCCTTCAAAGATGCTCTTTGCAGTTTTGCAACTTTCTTAGTCATGGTTGCTGAGAAAAGGTAGGTGTTTCTTTCTTTTGGAATGACCTATAATATACAAAATAAGTATGGAAATACATTTAACTTTTCCCAGTAACCCATGCCCACTCAATCCCATTTTTTCACTTGTAGAAGACAAATACTACAAGGAATCATTGTGAGAAAAGAAGAAATGGCTTGTGACAAGCAATTTCTTTTTTTCTCCCAATCTTTGAGCCAAAATTGTGGCCTCAGGAGCTGAAAAAAGGCAATCGTCGAATAAGGCCCATTTTCCTGTGATATTAGTCAGAATGTTACCATACTAAATAGGATTCTTCCTTATTCATACATTGCAATTAACCCTTGTCATGCTGTATAAAATGCCTTACTGAATTGCTACAAAGTCAAAGGGCTGAAAGTTCTGATAGAATTTGTTGTTCAAAAATCAATATTTCTTGTAGAAATCATTTTCATAAACTAGAGCTGTCGCCCTCAAGGGCTGACGAGAATACCCCCCCACATCGTTAAAAAGGCTTTTCTATGAAGGAGTGGAATTTGAAGGGGCATTTTATGACCCCTTTTTAAGTAGGAGTGGAAAAGTAGCAATTGAGTATGTAATTATGTTTTCAGCTTCTCCCCCCCCCCCCCCGATCGCGTCTTTCTTTTGCAAGTCACACTCTCCAACACTTCTGACCCTTGAAAGCTATGTACCAAGTATTAGAGAGGACGGAATTGTTCAGTTAATTGTTAATTGTAAATGACTTACAGCGTTTTGATGTCAAACATGTATATATATACAAGATGATGTTACTTACCAAATTTGGTAACTCCCCTTATGGTTACTGAGTTTTGCAATTTTAAATTTTGACAACTCCCCCCCCCCCCATTAAAAAGTTCAAAATGGCATAACTCTGAAACTAACGACTGGATCAAGATGAAAATTGCAGGTGCACAACTTCATATGATAGGAAACAACCTGATAAAATTTCAGCAAAATTGGTCAAAAAAATGTGGGAGGAGAAGAGGACACAGAATTATGTCCCCCCCCATTAAAAAGTTCAAAATGGCATAACTCTGAAACTAACGACTGGATCAAGATGAAAAATGCAGGTGCACAACTTCATATGATAGGAAACAACCTGATAAAATTTCAGCAAAATTGGTCAAAAAATGTGGGAGGAAAAGAGGACACAAAATTATGTCCCCCCCCCCATTAAAAAGTTCAAAATGGCATAACTCTGAAACTAACAACTGGATCAAGATGAAAATTGCAGGTGCACAACTTCATATGATAGGAAACAACCTGATAGAATTTCAGCAAAATTGGTCAAAAAATGTGGGAGGAGAAGAGGACACAAAATTATGTCCACGGACGGATGGACGGACGGACGGACAACCTGATTCCAGTATACCCCCCCATAACTTCGTTGTGGGGGGTATAATAACTCTGGCAGGAAAAGTACAAGTAGGAGGTGTAGACCAAGATCAGACTGCACTTATGTGCAAGCTGATCTTGGTATACACCTCTTGCCATAACTGGAATATTCCGGGTTCAGCATGACAAGGGTTAAGATTTTAGGTTAATACCTCAATGAAACAAAATATACTCTCTTCATTTCTTTATCGTTTTAAAATTTTTGGAAGGACAAGCTGTTTGACATAGGCTTTCTTCTTGCTTACAAGTATATTTTTCAAGGCTTCTTGTCCCTGGACAAGTCAAAACCAGGGCAAATCTTGGCAATGTGCAAAAATGGATCTGAAAGATATCCCATTATATATTGGAAAATATTATGATATTTATAACTTTAGACAGGTAGAAATTGTTGTAGTTAATGCCAGGTTCCAGCATTTTCTGCATTAGCAACAATATCAGGGTGCCCAGTGACTTTTGGTGGCAAAAATATTGGTTTGTCCCACAAATATAGATATATATTAGCCATAAATATATATAATATAGGTTGCCTTTACAATGAAGATAACACTATACTGTACTAAAGTGTTCAAGAGAATACTATGAACAATTAAGGAAAATGAATGTTATTAACCCTTTCCTGTACAATCCCTGGTTTTTAAGTCCACGCAATTTTATACTTAAGAAAATATTGTGAAAAAAGAAGAAATTGCTTGTATCAAGCAATTTCTTCTTTTATCCCAATATTTTCTCCCACATAGAATGGTTTCATTTCAAATTACACTCACTTTTCATTGTCGTCTGCATTATCTTTCAAATTGGGCCAGTCTAAAATTTCAAGAAACAGGAAAGGGTTAAACATCTTGGCTGTCTCTCTGACACACATAACAATACAAGCAACTTCATTTAAGAGATGAGGAGAATATTTTTTGATTTCATGGAAGTATGAACCGAAAAAACTAATCACACTGTATTAATACGCGGAGCGGATCCATACATTGTGTGATTAGTTTTTTCGGTTCATACCTCCATGAAAACAAAAAATATTCTCTTCATTTCTTATAATTTAATAGTATCGAGCGAAAAAAGCAAAAGCCCTACATCTTTTGATACCTTTTGAATGGGACTTTTATGTGGAAGCATACAAAATCGCTGCATGGTCAAAATTTTGTTCATGGAGTTATGAATAACTTTTTTCGACTAATCAGAACCCCTGATTTTGATAGACGAAACCAAATATTAAATTATATACATATTTCAATAAGACTTTGTGACAGCAACATGAAAATTAACCCTTGTCATGCTGAACCCAGAATATTCCTGCTGTTGTTGGAGGTATAGGCAAAGATCACGCTGCACATATGTGCAGTCTGATCTTAGTCTATACCACTTATTTTCCTTCTTAAAACAGTAAAGTAAATCAAACAATGACTCACAATAAATGCTTCCAGTGCTCTTGACACTTTGACTTAACAACAATTTTGTGAAGGTTGTTATTCAGAATGACAAGGGTTAAAATATTTCTAAGTAAATTTGGCATGTAGCTATTTCTAGAAGTAAAAGTGATAAGAAAAAATGTTCTTGATTTGTTCTGAACTTAAATGGAACACTGGTACACAGACTATATGACTTAACCCATTCCCACTCAGTGACGCTTTTCAACGCCCCCAAGGAAAAAAGCTTTGCAAAACATAGTGGAAAAAGAAGAAATTGCTTGTTACAAGCTATTTCTCGATTTTTCACAATGTTTTCTACCCATAAAGTTGAAAAATTCAAAATTTCATAAACTTTAAAATGTTGTCTGCAACTTCTTTCAATTTGATCAGGTCTAAAATTTTGCTGTGTGGTAATGGGTTAAGGACAGAAACTCACACTTTGCTTTGTATGTAGAAGCAAAACTGTCATGTTTTAGGTTAGAAGATAAACTTTCTTTCCAATAGCTTAAGATTTCCTAAATAGCTGGGCTGGGCAGGGTTGCTAGTCCTGAAAGGAATACTAATCTCTACTGTGTATTTTGATACATAACAGTTTGTTACTTTTAAATGATAGAAAACTTCTTTTGGGAAAGTATTTGTTTTAAATATCATTCCTTGTTTACCCAAGACACAAAAATATAGGTATTTATAGGTATTTGGGGCAAAACAGGGAAAATAATAGGTTTTTATAAGGTAAGTTCCAGATATATAGGAAAATATAGGTACTTATAGGTAAATATAGGTTACTTGGCACCCTATAGTACAATCATTCTGTGAAAGTTTGAAAAGAATCTGATTAAAACTGTGGACTCTAGAGTATTAACAAGGGTTTTTAATAGATTTATAATTAAATTTTCATAGTGCCCCCTTTCCCATGTTTCTTGATGGATCATACCTACTTCCAAAAGGAACAATCCAAATGATGGTACAATCATTCTGGGAAGTTTGAATAGAATCTGATGATAACTGTGGACTCTAGAGTGTTAATGAGGATCTTTTAATTGAATTTTTATTTGGCCCCTTTTCCTGTGTTTCTTGACGGATCTGACCCATTTTCGAAAGGAATGATCCTTATGATAGTACAATCATTTAGAGAAAGTTTGAAGAGAATCTGATGAAAACTATGACTCTAGAGTGTTAAGGATTTTTAATGGATTTTTCAATTTAATTTTCATAAGGCCCCTTTTCCTGTGTTTCTTTATGGATCATACCCAATTTCAAAAGGAAAAATCCTTATGATGGTACAATCATTCTGAGAAAGTTTGAAGGGAATCCGATTAAAACTGTGGACTCTAGAGTGTTAACAAGGAAAAGTTAATGGACACACATGAAAAAGCCATCACAATAGCTGTAGTGGCCTTCGGCCAGTAGAGCTAACAAAAAGTATTTGATTTTATCTGAATTTCATAAATTATTATGGTACATGTGAATTAATGATCAGGTAAGGGGTTGGGCTTTTTTCAGAATCACTAGTACTGAAAATCGGCAAAAAAGGCCAAATCATTAGGTTTAAACCTATTTATTTTCCATCGATTGGGAAACAAGTTCTTCCAACTTAGATTACTCCCTCTCAATTCTGCTTCCTGGAGAACAAACCAGTACACCATTTTATTGATGGACAATTATTAGAGTATCAATGATTATTTGAATAAATATGGTATATTACCTAAACTTTTATCATGGTTACCAAGATGTTTTCACAGAAAAAATGGATCCCTGGTTCTACATGGCCATAAATGATGACATAGAAACCTTGAAAAGCAGCATGCCCACTGGGTTTTCATTTTGGGGGAACATGTACCCCTTACCTTTTGAAATGGGGGGTACATAGAAAAATCTGGGGGTACAGTGTACCCTTTACTTTCAGAGTAAGGATACACCATACGAAACTGAACCCTTTAGCAAATGACAAAGTTTCAGTTATATACACTAAAACCCCTCTTTCCGACCAATACAGAAATATGGGCATCCGGCTATTACTACCGAATTTTTACAGAACAGATTTTTTGTTCTTTATTTCAATGGTCGCAAACCCCTCTAAAATGGGCACACCTCCATTCCGAATTACGACCACTAAATTCAGAATCACATATAGCGTACCAGCTATAGCTGATACAATATTTTGAACCCCACTAAAACAACCAGTAACTTCACACCTTGAGACCGACCACCCGATAAGAGTGACACTAATTGGGTAGGAATGCATTGTCATTACAATATTGGATATTTCAATAGTTATATCGAACCCTTATTATGAGAGGCGTTATTTCTATTAAATACTATACATTAAAGTGGCCGATCACTTTTAGAAATAATGGCTTGTATTATTTTTAATTGTTATTTGAAAAAGTCAAGGGTTTTGACTCGAGTAATAAAGTAAAAAGTGAAAAAGTATCTATTTGTTTATGGCATTCCGAACAGTTAATTAGCAATTAAATTTTGATTTCAACTTAATTGATGTTTGCTATTCACATTAAAGAAGATATGATATCAACTGTTTGACACTTTGAACCTGTACTTCCGTATAAATAATCTGAGGTTGGACTTTTGAATCAGATCAAAATGGAGAAGAGAGAAAGTAGAACTTATCAAGGATTGTAAATTTTAAAATGACTAAGATTCCGCTGTAATACAGGTTTTTATAGTTCTACTTTTTGTATGTATAGTATTAGTATGGTCAAATAACGTAGATAAAATAAACATAAATTACTTGACAACAAACGACCAAACCTCAGTATTACGACCACCCCGCTATTACGACCACTTTCAGAAAGTACGCAATTGGTCATATCAGAGGGGTTTTACTGTACTTTGTTCATAATCAGTAAATAAGTGCCCAACGTCATGTGCAGGTTACAGATAAATTTAGAGCAAAGGACAGCAAACTTTTCTGAAAGGCTGATTTTTGCCAATTCACTTTTTCTTGATGATTGGATTTTGGAAGGGTTGAATGGGATATGAGAGCAATGGCTTAACAATTCTAACAAGTTAATTATGATTGTGGGGATGGCATTTTGGAGCAGGCTTTACCAGGCATGTCAGCTCATTGTTAGTTCAAACTCTTGTATTGAAACGATTCTGGTACTTAAAATATCAAACGGCCTAATTACTGTCCAAAAGTCACCATTTGTGGAGAAATAGGTTTTGTTATGACATTTTGCAGACAGCAAATTATGTAGCTGAAAGAAAACTACAACATTAAATAAACGGCCCTATTTTGTCATACCCGATTTACATGTACAACTAGCATGTACAACCTAACTAATGAGAGAAACTAATTTCAAATTCAAACTCTATAGTATGAATTCTTGTCAGTTTCTCACTAAAAGTCGTAAATATCTTGCGTTTTGTTTGAAAATTAGCGCAACTTTGGACTTATTTCAAAGCAAACTGGTGATGCCATCAGGATCTGCAATATACAAACCTTTCCAACGGATGGTTTCCTGGTTCTCTTTATAGAAAAAGAAGCAATGGTTTCTGTCGCATGAAAGGGAAATCACTTGATCCTGATGTGATTTTTCTCTACTTTGCTTGCAATTTTTTGTTTTTTCAGAAAAATACGCACATAGTTTCTTGTTTAAAACGCTAATAATTTTAAATGCACACACACATAATGGCATTTTTGTTTCTATGTTCATTTATTTTTCTGTACATTCATGCACTTCTTTGTGTTAGAACTGTACATGAACCGACGTAATTTAATGTGAATTACGTACTGCAGTACGTGAATGAGCACCCTGAATAATTGCAAACAGAAACTTGAAACACAGGAATGGACATTTACACTAGTCCTTTAGCCCAAGGCAAAAGATTTAAAGGGACAACTGGCACAGTTCTTAAGCTTCAAGTCTGTTGGACCAGTAGTTTTTCTAAGTCAAATCAAACCTATATAAATCTCCCCTTTTTGCCCCTACCCAATCAATTACTGGTTTGCATTAAACATTGATATCAGAAAAACAGTAAGGGAAAAGAGTAAATGCTTGTACAAGCAATTTACAGTAAAATCTGAGTGAGCAGCCAACCCTGAACAGCAGCCAATCTGTGAACAAAGGCCAGTTCAGCTCCCCCATGCAATTTCATTCTTTAAATATACTGGAAACAGCAGCCAACTGTGAAATGCAGCCAGAGGCCACCCTCAATGGTCAAGTTTCTTCTTTGTATTACACCTGTATAGCAGCCAGTTTAATTTATTCAGACCAATTTTCACATCTAACAATCAACAAGGTGTGAATTTGTTAGTTACTTACACACCCTGTATATCATCAATGTCCTTATTTCCCTTACCATATACATCGTATATTTAATTACCTATTTTTTTTATTTTCTTTAAATGCATATTTTTCCAAAACATGGTAAATAAGAGTTTTTTGTGTGTGTGTGTTTTTTTTTTTTTTTGTCAAAATCTCTTTCCTTATAATCTCCACTGTGTGAGCAAACCTATAAAAAATAGCCACAATTTCCATTTTCCAAATTTGGATACATATGTGAAAAAACAAACAAATCAAAGAAAAAATACTTATTAGAACTAAAATATCTCACACAATTGAAACAGTAGATGTGAATAGAATTACAACATCTTTCAGATAACTACTGTGAATAGCAGCCAATCTGTGTACAGCAGCCAGTTTGGGCACCTCCCTTTGGTGGCTGCTGTACACAGATTCTACTGTACATTTTTCTCTAACCCTTTTCTAAACATTATTTTGCTTTCAATCACCTACATTACACACTATTTATTGTCTGGTATTGGGTTTACACATAAAGTGGTTGAGCCAACGCTGTCTTCTTTCGAAACTGAGCTAAGGCTATGTCGACAATAATTGCAGGGTTCTCCCCAGGCCATTATGGCGTATCGGCCCCGATACGCCTTCATTAATTAAGAGAGTCTGCCGATACGCCTTCAGATCGCCGATACGCTTAAATTTGGTCACCGATACGGCTTAATTTCAAGCAGAAGAAAGGGTAAAGCAAACCATTAAAATTGGCTGCAGAAGCGCGGACACCAAAGGCTCTTTATCTATCATGTTGTATACCACGTATTACATAACATCTCTATTGATAAGACCCTTACACTCTTACTAATTGGTGATTATCGATTTTAGCTCGCGTTTCCCACTGGTACCTCGCTATCAGTCACCAAGCATGATAGGTACCAATATGTAAACAATGAATTCAAAATGGCGACCCGGTTCCGGAAAATTGTCACTTCGGCTGAGATTGGTCTTGTTAAAAGTAAAAGATGTGGTTATTTGATGTGACAACTATTAAACTAAAGCCACAGTGGTTTAAAATTTAATTTTTTGAAGGAAAGATTTATTGGGTCAGTTTATTTCATACATTGATCGCTGAAAACATAACCTTTTCGCGATCTTTTTTCCTTACGAGAATTTGTCAAAATGATAAAGACAGATTTGTATAGAAGCCATCCTAGTTATACTAAGCTCTTGTTTTCAACTCAGTTTGATAATTACACACATGTATCTTCTGGAATAAGTCCATTTATTTTTTATCCAACATGGAGGGCATTATCTCAAACATTCGTACCCTTGTTTGTTCAACCCATTTTTTCAATAAATTTGTTTTAAAAGTTTGATGAAAAAAATTATTATACTTTTAGTAATCATCTAATAATATCTCATCCTCTAATGTTTTTACCCAAAAAGAAATAATACCCCCATAAAAATCAAAGTGCTGAAAGCACTTCAAGAAAAGAATGCCTTTGACCAATAAGGGATTTCTTTTAAAAAAAGTAATGGTTTAATAATTATTTAGAATCAGGAAAAGATCATTCATGCTATAATATTGTATAATATTATATAATCCTCTTTTGAAAATCAAAGTGCTGAAATCACTTAAAGAAGAGAAGAGTAAAGACACTTGTTTAATAAATTTGATCAAGTTTCATGTTATAATTTGAGAAATAAGGTTGGACACTGCTGATATATTATACATTTTTTATTAACTTATTGAAATCAAATAGCTGAAAGTACTGTTAGAAGAATAGTTATAGTGTCAGACAGTCGAAGGCTTCTGAATGGGCAAATAATGAGCATTTCAAATTTTACACAGAGAATCTAATGGAGCTCTTTAAGATGCAAAATTTGAAAATGAAACCAGGTATTTCACACAGGAACCTTATAAATACATTTTTGAAATTACTGATAATATTTTCTATTTTTTTTTTTTTTTTTTTCTGATGAAGGGCATTTTTCCCCAATCCAACACTCCATGCTTTTTTAAAGAGTCCTCAAGGATATGATTTTTGGACAGACTTGATAAAATGGCCAAGCATGAAAAGCTAATCCTGTCTAATAGACAAGCACTTAACACTTTTTTTTACTCATGAGACTTTTGGGTATATTCTTTCATTATCTTTCCTTTTCACATCCTTTTTATGAGACAATTTAGTGCCCTTTCCAACAAATAGGATAGAGAGTTGAAGTAAGCTGAGTAATGTCACAATTGGTTGGTATCAAAATAAGCCTCAGACTAGATAAATCAACTTATAATAATTAAAAAGTTGAAGAATATAATTCAAGAATAACTCTCAATAAAAAAAACAAGTTGTCAAAAATCAAGCACTTTTAATGACCTTTATTATGTATAGTCATACCAAGATGTTAACAGACAACACACCGCGCATTTGCCACTACGCCTTCAAAAATTTCTGGGGAGAACCCTGAATTGTCGGTGTGCTTCGGCATTTTTAACCCATTACCTGACAATTTTTTTAGAATTCTCCAAGTTTAAAGAGGTTGCAGTCATCAATTTTAAACAGATAAATTTTCAGAATTTTTTGTCTCTTGGGAAACTTTATGAATAATGGAGATATTGCTTCATTTTCCTCTAAGCTTTCCATGGCTTTTATTCTTGTGAGGCATCAAAAAGCAGTATTGTGTGGAAATTTATCAAAATTGACTTTAAAGTTTTTGAAAGGATTAGAAGTTAAAGTCATAATGCCTCTTACCTGTAAAATTTTATCAAGCTCTTTCTCAAAGTCCATGTTCAAGATTCTATCAGCTTCATCCATTACCAAAAATTTCAACATTCGAAGATTGAAGCCTTTAGTGTTCTCTAAATGATCCACCAGCCTGCCTGGGGTGGCAATTATCACATGCGGCTTCTTTGCTAGCATCATGGCCTGTGTAATCATGTCTATGCCACCAACTACGACACAACATTTCACCCCTATTGTTGCCCCAAGAGCTTCAAACTGCTCTGAAATTTGAAATGCAAGTTCTCGAGTAGGTGTAAGTACCAGAGCAAACAGACGTTGAGGGGTCTCAAGAAGTTTCTGTAGTATGGGAATTGCAAACGCACCAGTCTTCCCAGATCCTGTTTCTGCCAAGCCGATTACATCTTTTCCAGTCAAAGCCACAGGGAGAGCTTCTCGCTGAATCTTTGTCGGCGATTCCCATTTGAGATTTTTACATGCATCACACAAGACGTCTTCTACGCCAAGGGACTTAAACGTAACGTTGTCATCATCAGTTTTTTCCTCAACATCGCTATTTTCTGAGTCGTGTTCTACTTCATCGGCCATTTTGAAACTCACGTGGTTTCGAAAGCGGTGAAACCACACACGTGTCCTCTGAAGAAGTATCCTAGATGAAAATTATTTTCAAAACTTATTAGCTCTTGTAGAAGAAATCATCTTCGCAAATATCAATTTATTCATTTTTTTCTTCTTAGTAATCCAATATATTCTTATTATCGAAACGATTGATAAATCATCTAATTACATGTATAGACACAGAAATCGAAACCGAAAGTATAAAATACCTCCGAGCTAGAAATCGATCTTTTATGTTCTTGACGACGAAAAAGTACTGTCACGTAAGTTTGTACAATTTTATCAATTTGGATCTTTGGCCTGCTTATGTAACAGCTATAGGGCATCCCCGATATGGCTCACGACAATTTTGACGAGTTTTTAGGCTACGCGGTGAATGCTCGCAGGTATCGGACGACTGCCGGAGTGGGCGAGTGCAATTAGCGAATGTCGACGCCATTGATGGCCAGTTTTGGGTGACGACTGAGACCAAGTTCTGTCCACATTGAACCATGTCTTAATATTTTCATTGACGTGATTTAGATAAAGCATGCCCAGGCAGGGAATTTAGCCCATTGCCAGACGGCGAAAGCCTTAACTGGTCCAAATTGAAAGGCAGACGACACTGAATTTAAAGCTTTTTTTTTAAATTTTATTTTTGGTAAGAAAACATGGTGGACAATGAAGAAATTGCGTGTAACAAGCAATTTCTTCATCTTCCACTGTGTTATTTAACGCATTTTTTTCTCCGGGACACCTCAGAAAGCGTCATTGTGTGGGAATGAGTCAAAGCCAAACAGTATCTTGAAGGTAAAGTATTTGCCGGTACTAAAAGAAAGAAAGTTTACTCGGCATTGAAATAACATTACCACCACAGACTCTTTATGGTATACTCGACATCGTGCCAGGGGCAGGGAAAAGTTGAAAATCATACGCGTCAGATCATTTATTCTGTGGTTTTGTACTCCGGTTAAAATAGGCTAATCATCGGAATACAGTGCCGTGTAATTGAGTCCCAAAAATCGTCCGTTACATTTGTTGTAACGTGGGATTAAAGAAGGGAATGTTCTCCAAAATCATTTAGATTTGAGCTTTTAAATGTTGGATGTATCATTCACTTATTGTCCGCTATTAAAAGGATTTAAACATAAATCGAAGATAAAAGAAATAAAAGATAAAAGAATAATTATAATAATGCAAAATGTCCATAAGTTGTTGGATCGTGGATTTTACACAGGGATGTACGATAATTACTTTAAATATCTTCCCTCGAGATAATGAAGGAAAACTTTCAAGATTTTCTCTTCGACAATCCTTTACACACCCAAAGGTTTCGCATTTGCATGTGTACATGTAATTGACCAATCGCTGGCCCCGCCCACTTACATCTTTGGTCACGCCCACTGACTCCAACAGGAAGTACCGCTTCGATTTTAAGCGGCATTATTTTGCAAAATTGCTTTTTAATGAATAATATTTCATTTACATATAAATCTTGATGAGAGCACTTAATTTATGGGCGAATAAGGCCTACCATAAAGGTCAAGGTCAGAGCAGAGGGTACAAGGTCAAATTTTACATATATATCTTTTTTTTCATATCATTTAACACACTTGTACATCTTGGCCGCACAAGTGCTAAGATTGAATCCAGTGGCTACTGTCAAGGTTAAGGCCACACTAGGAGATTAATATCAATTTTTGACATTGACTTTATCTCACACGTTAATCTTACGAAGAGCACTTGCTTTGTGGGTAAATTATTCTAACGGATCCAATGTCAAAGTTATACCTTTTCTGTATAACTCAACTTATGGTCTAATTTAGATAATATTTCAGCCATTTGAACATATTAAGGACGACAATGTGCTATAAGCATATCGAAGGTCAGTATCACTATAAAGGGTCAGCGAGTTTGATCCGGAGTACACGTATCTGCTAAACCCGTTGAAAGATTTTGTTTGGTTTTTCATACTCTTATTCAGTATTATGTATCTTTAACTTCATCTTCAATTCGACCAATTGCGTTTGTCAATCAAGTAACCAGTCGACCAATAAAATCATTCATTGAGACCAGAAATGAGTTTCGAACTTCGACATTGGTCGCCAATTTTTGTTAACCTTTTTCGTTGGTTTGGCGAATTAAACGTCGTTACTACAGCTTATTCAAGCTGTAGTTACGACGTTTAGGTCGCCAACTTTTCTACTTTTTTGTTTCATGCTGCTGGCCACAAATCTTGCAAAAGAACTCAGTTTAAAATCGAAGCGGGACTTCCAATCGGAGTCTGTAGGTCAGGCCGACGGAGTAGGTGGGCAGGGCCATAGATTGGTCAGTTAGTAGAGATTATGATCGATATTCAGCATCAATAACCGAGCGTTGGCACTTGCTTCTGATGATTCTGTCAACATTCTTGTAAAAATGATGTTTTATCATTTTTTTCAGATACCCAAATGGTCAACATAATTCTTCTTGGTCCGGCTGGGACTGGGAAACATCGGCTTCTTGACCATCTTCGAACCCATTGCAGATCCTTAAAGCAACACAGCGTTATTCGTGGAATAGCAAAGAATGTACTTGATGAGCGCGAGATAACCACAGGAAGGGACTTTAATTGTGATGATTCCAAATATGGGGCGATCCAAGAAGAAATTTTGGAAAGGCAGTGCATGGCCGAGTTGAACTGCCGAAAGGAATACATTACAGACAATTGCATTATTAGCTGCCTTGTACATGCCCATATGTGTCTCGCAGATCATGAGTTGATCGACAAATTAAGTTCTACCACTGCCGCAAAGGAAGTGATAAAAAGATATCAATCAAGTTTAGTGGTCCTCATGTGCTATCAGTCGTCATATACCGAGCACTCGATTGGCTTACAATGTTTGAAGTCTGAAGATAATGTAGTATCAATAAAAAAAGCTTACAAGCTAATTTTGAAAAAGTTTTCAATACCGTTTATTGATATAACTGGAGCAGATATTGAAGAGCAGACTAGATATATTTCTAAAGCTATGGAAGGTAATATATCACTGTTTAGTTCCAGTCTTGAAAACTACAAAATACAAAAAAGAGTTGATGAAGGAAAGAATAGAAATAATGAAACTGTCGAAGTTCAAGAATCTTTTGTGTTTTATAAAAATCATTCTGGTTCAACTTCAAACGTTAAGATACCAACCATTAAAATGTATGAGCATTATTATGAGCAAATCTGGACAAGTTACTCTCCAGGGAAAACGAATCGATTTGTGAATGAATACGGTTATGGTGACTTAGCTTGCATTGAATTTTCAAATACAATTCGGTCTTCTCGTGTGCAAAGAACACTTTTAAACGGTATCAAAATAAATGGAGACCTTTATAGTTTCTTAGGATGCAGTTCTGGTGGTTTAAAGAAACGAAAATGTTTTTTGTTGAAGGGTACTGACAAAGATGTACAGTGTAAAATCAATTTTCTCGGAAATTTTGAATCATTAAAGACCATTTCCAAAAGACTTGCAAGAATATCATTGCTGTTTACAGAGGTTCAACTTACAAATATAAAGGTGACAGACGAGACTGTTTGTGAGATTGAAGATATAACAGATGCGAAGCACAATTTTTCTGATGGCTGTGGCCTTATTGGGAGAAATATTGCTGATCAAATACAAACACAAATCAAACATTCTTTGTACGATGAATGTTTACCGGTAGTTTACCAAATTCGTTTCCAAGGATACAAAGGTGTTCTCGCTCTTGATCCGAAAGAAAAGAACTTGAACAAAATAAGTGTTAGACCTTCTATGAGAAAGTTCGATACAGAAAAACTTCCAAACATAGGTATTTGTGAGTTTTCAAAAGCTTATACATACGGCAATCTAAACAAACAATATATTATGCTACTGTCCGGCCTTGGTGTAGCTAATGACGTTTTTCTACGCAAACAAAGAGAATATCTTGACCTCATAGGTCTGATGGTCAAAGATTCCAAGTCAGCAATAATGATGCTACAGTGGCAAGAGAACTTTCAGTATGCGCAATTCATTGTAAGAGCCGGGGGCATTGACAGAATACCTGGAGATATAGGCAGTTTGGTACACAAAGAATTGAAAATCCTGCAGAAAAAACTTCAGGGAAAAGTTGAAAAGCTTAATATTCTTATTCCAAAATCAAGAATCTTGTTTGGCATTTGTGACCCTTTTTCTGAACTTAAGTATGGAGAGTGCTTTGTTAGGTTAACAATGTCAGGTAAACCAACCTCGTTAAGAGGCAAAGTCGTTGTGTGCAAAAATCCATGTTATCTAATGGGTGACGTTAGAGTGCTAAATGCAATTAGTGATGCAGAAACTCCAAGACTGACAAGACTTAATCACCTTGTAGACTGCATCGTGTTTCCTTCTAGAGGTAAACGCCCACATCCGTCTGAGATAGCTGGCTCAGATTTGGACGGCGACAAATATTTTGTTACCTGGGATGAAGAACTCATTCCAATTTCAACAAGACCACCATACGACTATCCATGTGTTGAATCTAAACCAGAGGGTCCTGTGAATACGGAAAAACTTATTGAATATTTCGCAAGACAAAATGAATCCGGGAAATTAATGGGAAGAATAGATACTTACTACAATATTTGGGCTGATAGCAAGGGTGTTAACTGCAATGAGTGCGAAAGACTCGGTCAACTTTTTTCAAGGGCAGTTGATGCTGTAAAGACGGGAGAATCGCTCAATATTCCAGACGGCCTCATTCCACAACACACTGTTGAGGTATCACCTTCGAATGAAAATATGAAAGTATGGCAGTTAATGAAAGCTGAGGCCGAAAAGTTCAAAGAAAATGCTGTTACTTACATAATTAGGCAGCCAGATGTTGATATACCCGAGGAAATGGTTTCAGAAGTTGTCAATCAGAATAATGTGTATATACAAGAGTATGAAAAATTCAAGTTTGTATGGAACCACACCAAACAGTCGCAAGGCTTAGACGACGAAAGTTGCGTTGACTTTGTTATCGAAAATTTTTCTCAAAAAATAGACTTTTCAAAATTCTCAATGGAGGAAAAGCAAGAAGCACTTCGTGTTGGCTTTCCAAGACTTTTGCTTCAGAACGCTTTGATGAAATCATCAATTTTAAACCAAGAAGATGTCCTGTATCTTATGATGAATAGCTTTTCGTGGAAATGGAATGGTATTATTTCGAAACAGAATGAAGAATTTGATTGGAGATATATTTTGAAATCTCTTACAACTTACGACAATACCCTCATAGTCTTTGAAATGCCAGACGGGGTCGTCATACTAGTGATATTCCTTGAGAAGCAAATGATGGGCAAAGAAATGCAAATCAACCCTGGTACAATTTCTGTTGTGTTCATATCCAAACACTTCGGATACATTAATAAGTATGTTGTTGGTCCAAACTTTTATCTCGACCTTACGGAAGATACATTCCAACTGTATAGGGACAAGAAAGTTAACCTTACACTTCTCTGGTTAAAATCATCGGATCGAATTAAAAAGACTCGTGGATGGAACAAGTCGTTATCGGATGAAATAATGAACAGTGTAAGCATGGATATTCAGAGATACCCGTCTATCAATAGCAAAGGAAACCACCCGTTAATCAATAAAATTCCGTTCAGAGGAATCGAAGTTTATGCGCAGAATGTTGGCGACGAGACTGCATATTGGGACATGTGCGAGGCAAATAATACAGGTAAAGTGGAAGATGAAGTTGAATTAGAAACTGAAGAAAATGAAGATTATGATGTTTGTGTAGATGGTATAAATGAAGAAATTTGTTATGACGATTTGGTGCCGGAGAACGCTAGTGAGGAAGAAATGCATCATGCGTACGAAAAGGTTGCTGAAATGATTAACGCTCCTCTGTTCAAGTTAATGTGCGAGCGGTGCCCAATAAGTGCAACAGACACCATTCGATTTTTTATATCCATGCTGAAAAAGATTTTCATCAAAGTCGTACCGTTTAGACTCTCCACATGTACATCAAAGTCACTCCGAGTTATCACTACTATGCTGATTAACTCACTGGAAAATCAATCTATAGATCGACTAAGTCATGTAGATATTCTCTCTTTATTGTGCTGTCTTTGTACCCTTGGAATGCACAATGAAGCTGAAAAGATCCTTTCTGCTGTCAACGATAAGCTGGAATCAAGCGTTGAGTCATTCCTGGAAGCATTGAAAGGCTTGCCACGTTTCTGGATGCTTAAAACTGAGCTGAAATTAGAGATTATCAAACTGTTCCATAAATCTTTAGACGATGAAGTACCTAATAAAGAAGGTTGTGAACGGGGAAATCATGCTAGAGAAAACAGCAGTGAAGTAAGAGATCATCGTAACTCTCTTACTTTGAAAACGTATTTGCAGAGATATGGATTTCTACATGGACTGCATCTCGTTTATGAAATAAACGCTTGTTCAAAGAAAAATCCTGATTCGCGTTCTTTAGGACACCTGAAGCTAGATAAAACCAACAAAAAAGATTATTCGCTCGTAACCTTCTATAAAACATCAGCAGTAAGATTATCAGATGAGTTTATGCTAGGTCAGTTTGTTGTGATATCTATGCAGAAACTTGTCTATCACAGACCTTTTGTAGAGACAGTTTGTGCATTTGGTAGTATCCATGCGTTAATGAAAGCGCCATTTTCTGTAACGATAAAACTTGACCACGAATTACCAGATATTATCAAGTCATTACAGTCTAAGGAAGGCAATATGTATTGGCAAATTGACATAATTGGGAATGTAGTTCCTTACACTAGGGTTTCGTCAGCATTGGGATCATTGTGGGAGAACCGGAATTCAACTGACGTCACACGATTTCTGTCACCCGATACTGAATGCTTAGAAGAAAGTCATATAGACAATTGCGAAGACAACTTCTTCGGTAGTCGTGCTCTTTTGAGTGCCAACTTAAATCAAGAACAAAGTCTTGCAGTAGAAATGGCGACAAAACAAAATGTTTGTCTAATCCAAGGTCCTCCTGGTACAGGTAAAACAAGCGTTGCATGTAGCATAATAAAGCGAATCGTTGCAGAAAATATATACAATGGAATTTTGGTTGTTGCAGAAACAAATGCGGCTGTAGACAACTTGGCAAGACGTCTTCAGAACCATTTACTGATTGTTCGGCTGGGAACCACGAGTGATGCAGAATTGTTCGATATAACAATGGATGGACACTTGAAAAACATGGCTGCAAATAAGGCAATAAGATCAAGTTATAAAGATGAACTCGGGTATAGACACAGAAATCCAAAACTTGTCAGTCGCATCATTTCGTCTGCAGATGTTGTGCTAGCTACGTGTGTTGGTGCTGGTGAAACAATATTAAGAGACCACACGTTCGAGTTTGTCTTAATGGATGAAGCAACAAAAACCATGGAAACCTCGTTAATGTGCTGTCTGTCTCATGGCGTGAAACATTTGGTGATGATCGGTGATCAAAAACAATTGGGTCCCCTTGTACCAGAAGATAGAGATATACCAGAATTAGAACATCTCCCTGCAATCCAAGAATTATCACAGTCGTTATTTCACCGGCTTAGTGGCAAACTGAAATTTGTTTTGTTGGAAACCCAATACAGAATGCACCCAAAAATAATGGACTTTCCATCATCCGAATTCTACGATGGCCGACTGAAAGCCGCCGAATCAACCATGATCCGGGACCACGTAAAATTCGATTGGCCTTCTAAAACAGTACCGGTTTGCTTCATAAACGTCGATTCTATAGAGAAAAGGGTTGCGAATTCTTACGCTAACGAAGATGAAGTTGATATAGTTGTACAGGTTGTAAACCGTCTTCTTAATCCGGACTACGATCCAAATAAAAAAGATGACCGACCAATCAGTGTCACTGATATCGGAGTTTTAACATTGTATCAAGGCCAAGAAAAACTTCTGCGTTCTCGCCTTTCAAGAAACATCACGGTCAAATCAGTGGATGGATTTCAAGGCCAGGAGAAAGATGTCATTATTGTCAGTACAGTGCGATGTAATGATCGCGGCAGCGTTGGGTTTTCTGGTGATGCTAATAGGATCAATGTTCTTCTGACGAGAAGTAAGAGAGGATTGATTGTAATTGGTAATCGCAAAACATTAGAAAATGCTCCGATATGGAAAAAGTGGATGAAAAGAGCACCAGTTCTCGCATGGCGGGAAATAATCGAAAAGAAAAGCAGCCGAGGGAAAGCGAAGGTTGAAAAACGAAAGTGACGGATCGCTGGTCATGAACACTGACCCCCAAAACGGTTGTTAGACTGAGTTATCAAGCGACGGTAGTTTGCAAAGTTAAATGGTTATGAACATAAAACAAAAGTTGAATCGACGAGGAATTCCTTTTGACGAAAAAGTGACCAATCGCTGGCCCAGCCCTTTTACCCCTTTGGTTACGCCCACTGAATACCACAAGAAGTCATGCTTCGATTTTTAAACGGCCTCATTTTGCAAGATTTATGTCCAGTAATGTATAACAAGAAGCAGATTGTTATTTTCGCGACGTTAACGTCGGAACTACAGCTTGAAATAGCTGTAGTTTCGACGTTTAAGTCACAAAACAACAAAAATGTTTCACACATATGGAAGCCAATATCGGAGTTTAGATCTCAATGAAAGAACGATTTGATTGGTTGATATATTCCTTGATTGACATCCGCGAGGGGTTAATTACCCCACTTCGTGCTAGATACTTTTGTAAGAGATAAAAAGAATATTTTTGTTTTCATGGAGGTGTGAAACAAAATAACTAATGTCATCAAGCTGAAAAAAAAACACAAATATTTTACACATTTTTATGTAAGTATTTTATATGCAAGCATGCAAAATAGCTGCTCAAAAATTCGTTCATGAAGGTATGAATATTTTTGTTCGGTCATTCATGTCGCTCGTTTTTGATAGACGAAACTAAAAAAATATTTATTTTCAAATGAGCAATTTTTACCTGCCGTCTTAAGCCTCTTTCAATTTCGGCCAGTCTTTGGGATGTTTGTCTCGAAAAAATATAAAATGTTTGATTCAGACAACTTAATTGTAAAACGTGGAGGTAAGGCCGATATCGCTGTTTATGGGTACATGTATTAAGAGCATTTTTTACATATTCAAGTCTTTATGATTTATGATGTCATGAGTTAAAAATACTTAAGAGATGGAGAGAATATTTTTTGTTTTCATGGAGGTATGAACCGAAAAACCTAATCACACTGTATGAATACGCGAAGCGGATTCATACATTTTGTGATTAGGTTTTTCGGCTCATACATCCATGAAAACAAAAATTATTCTCTTCTTTCTCATAATTTAATAGCATCGAGCAAAAAATGAAACAACTTTACAAATTTTGATACCTTTTAGTATGGAACTATTTTGTGCGGAAGCATATAAAATGGCTGCGTGCTCAACATTTTGTTCATGGAGGTATGAATTGAATTTTTCGACCAATCAGATCGCTCGTTTTTGATAGACGAAACTGACAATTAAATTATATAAATGTGAGTTTCGGTGCATTTTGTAAAGTCTGTGAGTGAAGTCCGCCTGTGTTTGTCAGCGCATGCGAGCAAGAAATCCCTATTTTGAGCAATGGTCGTCTAGTAATCGAACAGTTTCCATTTTGCCTATATCGCCCGCCATGCTTTAACATCTCTTCTCAATTAAACAAAAGTGCGAATTTTGGTAAAATTTTGCGTAGATGTTCCTCGATTGAATCTGTGCTAAATGTGTTTAAGTATTGTAAATCCACTCTTAACTCAGCTACAAAAGTAGATGGGGAAATGGTGATATTCTCTGAAATCAAACGGCTTGGATATATGATTTGTAACATCATCTAAATTACCTCTACCAAGTTTGATTATCTATATAATTTAATTTGTAGTTTCACATATCAAAATCGAGCGTTCTGATTGGTCGAAAAAAAATCATAACAAAATTTTGAGCACGCAGCGATTTTGTATGCTTCCGCACAAAAAGGCCCATATAAAAGGTTTCAAAATATGTAAAATTTTTGCGTCTTTCGCTCGATGATATTAAATTATAAGAAATGAAGAGAATGTTTTTTTGTTTTCATGGAGGTATGAACCGAAAAACCTAATCACACACTGTATGAATCCGCTTCGCGTATTCATACAGTGTGATTAGTTTTTTTTCGGTTCATACCTCCGTGAAAACAAAAAATATTCTCTTCATCTCTTAAATGAATCTCCTGGTGTCATGATCGGATTTCGCTTGGGCTAACCGTTTTTTATACGCCGAAATAAAGAGGAAAATATAAAAAGTAAGAACTTGCCTGTGAAACCAGGAGTTCAATATATTTGATGTTGATAATAAAGCATCTCCTATTAGACCACCACCAAAGGGCTTGGTGCATTTAAGCGGTTTTGACCAATGTTTTCAGGAGAGAAAAAACCTTTACCGTGTTGATTCGTTATCCGTATTATAGGGCGGTCCCCCAGAAAAAGCACAAAAAAGTGATAAAAATGCTTATTTTCAAAGTTGGGGTGCTGCAGAACTCCTTCTATTTATGTTAACCCTTTCCTGTACAATCCCTACTTTTTGCGTCCATGTGATTTTACACTTCAGAAAACATTGTGGTAAAAGAAGAAATTGGCTTGTTACAGGCAATTTCTTCTTTCCTATCAATATTTTCTATCCTGTGGGATAGTAAAATTTTCCATAAAGTTCTCTGTACATTGTCATCTGTGACTTCTTTCAAATTGGATAAGCCTAGAATTTCGTAAAAAAGGCAAGGGTTAATATCCTATATAGTTTCAGCAAAATTTTAGTCCTACTCAGACAATCAATTGTCTGGCAAAGTTCGACAAACTCTCGGTTCTAAGAGAAAACAAAATGGCTGTTTATAAGTTCATTTGGAATATATATATACACAGAGATACATGTATATTAATATGTTAATCCCCACGGGGAGCTACTCTGTTACACCTATACTTCATTTAACCTGAGTGGTTTCCCTTATCGTGTGTAACCTTTTCGTGTATTACTGATGGATCGTTGCCATCAATCATAAAATGTATTGACCAATCAAATCATTCATTTAGACCTGGAAGAAATGTTGACATGTTAGTTTAGCAACTCAAACGTTCGAAGTTGAAGATGTCTGTCTCTGAAATGTTTGCTTAACGCCTTTTTGGCGGATTTGTTCAAGCCCCAGTTACGATGTTTACATCTAATTATTTTACTTTTTGGTTACATGTTACTGGCCACAGTTGTCAAAAGAAATAAAAAATGCTGTTTTATATCGACGTGGAACCAGTTCCTCTAGGAACTCAGTGGGCGTGACCAACGACATCTTTTAACCCTTTCCTGTTCAATGCCTGGTTTTTACGCCCCAGTGATTTTATGATTAAGAAAATATTGCGGAAAAAGAAGAAATTGCTTGTAGCAAGCAATTTCTTCTTTTTCCACAATATTATCTACCCTATATGGTTATTCTTCAAATTACATCCACTTTAAATTTTCGTCTGCAAACCCTTTGGATTTGGACAGATCTAAAATATTGCAAAACAGGAAAGGGTTAAGGTATTTCCAATGATAGTATTAAGTCATAACAAATATCGTTGAGTCATAACAAACTAAAATGTATATTGTTTTCTTTTCTTTATGAAAATAAAAACATTACCACACTTCTTTATAAATCCGGCTCATACAATGTGATTGGGTTTTTATTTTTATACCTCACTGAAAATAAAACAACAACAACAAAAATATTTATCTCTTAAATGTATCAAACTCTTCGGTATGACCCGTGAGTAAACATTATGAAAAAGAAGAAACAGTTCTACTGCACAATTTCTCCTTCTTCCACAGAATATCTAATCTTTAACCCACTACCACATAACCCCTCCTTTTTACGCCCCCCCCAAGAAAAAAATCTGGTAAAAAATGTTGGAAATAAAGAAATTGCTTGTATCAAGCAAATTCTTCATTATTCACAATGTTTTCTATCCAAAAAGACGAACAAATTTAAATTTTCATAAACCTGAAATTGACGTATGCAGCTTCTTTCAATTTGGACCAGTATAAAAAAATGTGTCTTAATGCGTTCACTCAAACACTAATACAAAATATAAATTAGAACCAACACATTCGAAATAGCTATATACACATAGCTAATTGCTGATTTATATATAAAAGGTATACGCACAAACTGTAGTGAAAACAGCTCGAATAATGCTTAATTCAAGAAATAGTGGTCACCTAAAGACAAAACAACGATGTTTGTCTCAATTGAGGGATCGCTGGCCACGCCCTGTGACCTCCGACAGGAGGTTCGTCTTGGATATCAAACAACGTTATTTTGCAAATATCAAGACAAGTTACATAAAACAAAAAAACAAAACAAAAACAACAACAACAAAAAAACACGATTGTGTTAGTTGACAACATAAACGTCGTAACTACAGCTTGAATAAGCTGTAGTTACGACGTTTATGTCGCCAAACCAACATAAATGCTTAACATAAATGTTCACTTTTACTCTAAATATCCATCAGTTGTTGTTTTTTTTTTTGTGTGTGTTTTTTTTTGTTAGTTTTTTTTACTGACATCGGTAGTGGTGGGTTAAGATCACTGGCCCTATCGGGAATTTGACAATATCATGAATATAGTATTCGAGAGTGACTTTATAAGCTTAAAACTTTTTCGAAATCGGACTAAACTATATTTGTATAAACTTCAACAGTTTGGTTGGGCCCATGATCTTCGTGAAACGTTTAATTTACGATAATTTAATTTCGATTTTATGACCTTTCCTTGTGATTTTCATCGCGACTTTATTCTTCTTTCAAATCTTACGATATTTATATTCATTTCAAATTACTATTTTTAGGAATTGCGATCTGATGATTCGCAAACCAAAGAAATATGCGACGCATTTTATTTCTAAACATCTTCGTCAGTTTAATCATTATCACCTATACGAATTACTGGAATTGGTTTAGTTCAAGGTTAACCCTTTATTGCCCATTTCTGGTTTTTGCGCCCCTATGTTTTTATACTTGAGAAAAGATTTAGAAAAAGAAGAAATTTCTTGGTTTAACCCTTTCCTGTACTAACCCAGGATTTTACGGCTAAGTGATTTTATACCTGAGAAAACATTGTGGAAAAAGAAGAAATTGCTTGTAACAAGCAATTTCTCCTTTTCCCACAATATTTTCTACCACATAGGATGGTTTTATTTCAAATTGAATCCGATTTTCGTTGTTGCCTGCAATCTTTTTTCAAATTGGACCAGTCTAAAATTTCGCGAAATGGGAAAATTTAATTATTTTATTTGACAAACTTTACATCACATACAAAATGTTTAATATTTAACAACAGCTACTATAGCAAAGAGGATTGGAACGAAAGCAACGCTTATATAGTTCCTATCTCGTCTGATAGAGACAAGTACAAGTCAATCTCTTGATCAAAAATGATAAGTTATGACAATAGGTAGGGAAGGACAGAGAATGAGAGAGAGGGTGAGAGAGGGAGTGAGAGAGAGGGTGAGCTAGGGAGAGTAGACTTATTTGTGTCGAAATGATTGTTCTTCGAGTAATGTTCACAATATTCATACCATTGCCTCCTTTGTGAATATTTTGATTATATTCTAATTATGGAAATAGAGTAGTTAAAATCTTTTACTATCTTTAATAAATATCTGTACATTAAGAAAAATCGTCTTATTATCCTCAAACGTTCAATTATCTCCCCCAAATAGTATCAAATCAGCATTAATGTGCCAAAACGAATTGACAAGTCTTACTCTGGTAGCATTATAAAGATTACATTCGAAGAAGTGTTCGCTTGTCTCTATTTCACCACAGGTACAACATGGAGAATCAACAATATTTTTCATGTATAAGTAGTGATTTAGAGAACTAGATTGATTTCCAATTCGTGTATATGTGACTTGTAGTTTCCTTTTTCTCACAAAGTACAACCTGTTTTGGAGAGGTTTGTTTTGATTAAGGTAGTTTTTAAACTCATATAATGAATCCTGTTCACGAATTTCTACGGGTAGATCGTTCCATTCCGTAATAACCGAAGGTTATAAAGTTCAGTTCTACATTTAGGAATACAGTGATTCTGAGACCCTCGAAGATTGTAAGATGGTGTGCTTCCGACAATCTGAGGTGTGATAAGGTTTTTCGGCTCATACCTCCACGAAAACAAAAAAATATTCTGTTCATTTCTTATAATTTAATAGCATCGGGCGAAGAAAACAAAAGCTTTAAAAGTTTGATACCTTTTTGTATTTGACTATTTTGTGCGGAAGCATACAAAATCGCTGCGTGCTCAAAATTGTGTTCATGGAGATATGAATATTTTTTTTCGACCAATCAGAACGCTCGTTTTTGATAGACGAAACTAAAAATTAAATTATATCAGAATCAATGATCTTTCGGGATATCCGTTCTTCGACATATCAAATCAACTTCTTAGGTAAAAAAATAAATCGTACAAGCAAGGCTGAACCATAAAGTTGTCATGAAAATCTGGTATCGAAAAAATTCCCTATCTTTTTTATGCGTTCCATTGGATTATCAACATTATTACTTGATAATATGTCTCACTTCTCTTTATCCTTGGTTAAAATGATGTCAATATCCCTCAAACAAACTAGGCTGGTAGTGTAATGCGTAAAAATATCATATAATCTAAGTTATTTCTTAGAATTCGGAATGAACCTGTTGAGAGAAATGATGACAAAAAAAACCCACTATGAACTCTATTTAGCCTTATGAAAATTATCTGGTTACATATCTACATCGTTCAGACCAGGAAAAAGTCGCATGATTAAGGAAAAACGAAGATTCAAAGATTCCTGCGAGTCAATCCTCTCCCTAAACTATTAAAAGGTTTCAACACGACAAAATTTAAGGCTGGTCCAAATTCAACGGAGCTACAGACAAGGATTTCTAAGGTTACGTTTTTTAAAATTCTATTAACTTTATGTACCTAACCGTATATTTCCTATCTAAGGGAGATTGATACCATGGTAAAACTACCTTGTTGGAGCTGAGACGCGTGTGAACCGACCGCCACACAAAAATTGTGACCCGCGTCACGTGAAACTGAATTGATCTTCCGGGAAGGTTTTAACCCTTTCCCGCTTATTGAAATTTTAAATTGTTCCAATTTGAAAGAGGTTGCAGACAACAATGAAAACTAGGTATCATTTGAAATGAAACCATCCTATGTGGTATAAAATATTGTGGAAAAAGTAGAAATTGCTTGTTACAAGCAATTTCTTCTTTTTCCACAATGTTTTCTCGAGTATAAAATCACAGGAACGTAAAATCCCGCACTTGAACGGGAAAGGCTTAATACAATCTGATAAATTGATCGGATAGAAACATTTAAAAAGTCTGCAAACGAAAGAGAGAAATGTTTATTTGGCAATTTGACATTGCGTAACGCATCGTCAGTACGTTAGAAATAGAAATGTAACAAGGTAAGGTGACAAATATCCCTATGACCGATATCGTGACAGGTTAATTGCAATGGAATTCCTCTACGTCATTGGGTTATTTTTAGAATGAAATATTTGGCCAATATTTGGGTGTTCCCATGTTAACCCTTTCCTGTTTTGCTAAAGTGAACACCTTTCAAAATTCAAAAGTTTTGCGGAAGAAAATTGAAAGTGGATTTGATAAAAAGAAATAAAATAACCATTCGGTAGGGTAGAAAATATTGTGGAAAAAGAAGAAATCTTTTCTTTTTTTTTACTATGTTTTCTTAAGTATCACAGGGGCGTAAAAACCAGAAATCTAATTTGAAAGGATTAATTCGTGACCACACTCTAACCGTCCATCACTCCGAAAAATCAGGACTATTGGTATTTATCAAAATATCAGAAAAAAATGCTTAAAAATCACGTTAAGCTTGCAAAGTCCAAGCAGCTTGGCAATAATCTGTACACATTTCACTTTAAATAGGGTATCTTTTGGCGTAGCCGTCAATTTTTTTAAGCACGACTGAACACACCTGGATACATCATTGATTCAATGGGTTTTAACGCCACTTTTAACAGTATATCAGTCATATCGCGGCGGCTGGAGCACATAACCGTAGATTCCTGGTATGTCTTACACCAGTACTTCCCCAGTACTTAGATACTTTCCGAGCCTACATCCAACTAAGGTCTACGATTAACCATCCATTGGTTGGAGACACATATCGGGCAAAAAAAGAGGACCGATATTATGATATAAATATAAAAAGATAACTATAACATATGAAAGATATTGGTAAAAAGATAGTATGATCTCACGGATTACAGATAATTTTGGAACATTCACACACTTATGGTATTCACTAATTAACCAATCGCGTTGTCAATCAATCAATCAATTTGATCAATCAAATCATACATTTAGACAGGGGTGAAGTTTGAACTCCAACATTGGCCACAATTATGTGAAGCGTTTTTGTTTGTTTGGTGACTTAAACGTCGTAACTACAGCTTCTTCTATTGTGTTACATGCTACTATTCATGAATTTGCAAATTAATGCCGTTTGAAATCGAAGAGGAGCTTCCTGTCAGAGTCAATGGACTTGGCCAACAGGCTGAGAGGGCAGAGAGCTAGCGATTGGTCATTAATCGTAATTGTAAATTTAATTGAGCAACAAGTGGTCAGACATTTCTTTATCAATTACTTTCGACCAAGTGTACGTTTTCTTCTTCTTTTCGATTATTTGTAGACATTGACATTATTCCGTATTCGACGATTTGTGTTTCCACGAAATGTCATTCGCCCAAATAAACCTGAATTTGTTAAATGGAATCTTAGTAAGAATTGTTGCCGTAATGAAATCTTGAATGAATATTTAGAGTCGTTGAGTCTTACTCAATCTTGAAAAACTGAAGATGCTTACTCAGGTCAACGGTTTTGACTAGTGTTGCCATCTTGTTAAACATTCCCGTACAATCCCTCCTTTTTACGCCCCTCAAGCAAGTTCTTCATTATCCCCAATGTTTTCTATCCAAAAAGACGAGAACTTTTAAAATTGAATCAACTTGAAATTGTCGTCTGAAACTCCTTTCAATCTGGACCAATCTAAAATTTTGTTGTTCGGGAATGGGTGACAAAATTAATTCGGCTGGCGAAATCACGAAAATGACAAAAATATCGTAGCTTTCATGTTTTAGAAGTACTCTAACATTATAAGTTTTCATCCTTCATTGCCTCTATAATCTAATCAAAAACGAGCTTTCTGATTGGTAAAAAATATTCATAAATCCATGAACAAAATTTTGAGCACGCAGCGATTTGTATTCTTCCCCACAAAATAGTCTCATACAAAAAGGTATCAAAATTTGTAAAGCCTTTTTTTTTTTCATTTCGCTCGATGCTATTAAATTCGCGTATTCATAAAGTGTGATTAGGTTTTTCGGTTCATACCTCCATGAAAACAAAAAATATTCTCTTTAATTCTTTACTAAATTTCAAGTTAGCCGTGATGCCCTATGTAACATAATTTGAACTAAGTTAATTAAATATATTTAAAAAGATCGAAATAAACATCTCGTTAGGCTACTACAGCCTTAGCCCATTCCCACTCAATCATTCCTTTTTACGCCCCTCAAGAAAAAAACTTTGGAAAAAATTGTGGATAATGAAGAAATTGCTTGTATCAAGCAATTTCTTCATTATCCACAATGTTTTCTATCCAAAAAGACGAAAAAATTCAAAATTCCATCAACTTGAAATTGTCGTCTGCAGCTTCTTTCGATTTGGACCAGTCTAAAATTTTGCTGTGTTGGAATGGATTAAATAAGCAGAGTTCAAAGTTCACCTTCGGTCTAAATGAGTGATTTGATTAGTCGATTGATACTTTGATTGAAAACGCGATCCTTCGAGTCACTAGCAAGAGTATCAGGTGATGGCAAACGTGTCAACACTGCTTAGACGGCGCGATTTGATTAATCTACAAAATAGCATGATTTTAATAGAACAATACAACGACGTAACACCCATTAGTCACACGCCCGAAACGGAAACAAAAACAACAACAACACATACTGGTGATAAAGACTTCGAAGCTGCAGAATATCCAAGCTACAATTATGATACCTTTTCCCCCACTATCACTATCAAACTTTTCTCGCGTAAGCCCCCCACCCCCACACCCAACCGACACGTACTACATATTCTTCGTTTTAGGGACTTATGCACCCTTCATGGAATAAATTAATTTCAAAACCGTGGATATGCTCTTATAAATTATTTGCGTATTGAAAATTAACGGCCCCAAATTACCCTCAAAATTAATCAAATAAGCCTGTTCGTGACATTTTTACGTGCGCGAGAAGAGTAGATATTGACTGGGCAACATCATTGGGCGTGAAAAGTAATCGCTGATCGCGAAAACAAACTTTTCGTAATAGCTAGCGTAATAGCTATCTGCATAATCTCAATTTTGGACGTCATTTATTTCCAATCTGAAAAAAGTATCGCATTGCCAGGACAGAAATCAGTAATATACCATCTTCAGGGCATAAAGTGAAGAATTTGATCAGAGTGTGCGGATGCACAGGCTGATCAAATTATTTTCTAGGTGCACACGTTAAATGACTGGAAGTGTCACACACACAGAGGTATGGACCGAAAAACTAATCACGCGGTATGACTACGTGAAGCGGATGAATACATAAGTGTGATTAGTTTCTTCGTCTCATACATCCACGAAAACAAAAAATATTCTCTTCATTTCTTATTTTAATAAAATCAAGCGAACCCCCCCCCATATTTTGATACATTTTAAGGAACTATTTTCTGTGCAAGCATACAAAATAGCTGATAGTTCAAAATTTGCTCACGAAGGTATGAATAATTTGTTCGGCTTATCAGAACGCTCTTTTTTGATAGAAGAAACTTATGATAAAATTATACGGTGATTTTGTCAATAGGCAGCATGCGCATTGAAAAGTGCACATATTGAAAATTGTGGTTTTGAAGGTCTTCAGTTCTGCATGTCGTAGACGGCAAAAATGATTAGTCTGATATTATTATAGTTCTGTTGTTTGTTAAATGTGATGATAGTTATTACTTCTTTAAATGTCAGATGATATTTGAAAAAAAACCTAATCAGTCTGTACCATTAATGACTCGTATCAAAGATCGAGGCCAGCACTGGGTGACGAAGGTTAATGTTCTCTCTGTTGCTTCGATTTCTCTGTGATGGATTAGCCTTTTTTTAAGCTAGCAAAGCATCAGCTTTGATAGCTGAATTTAACAGATAAAATTTTGAGGTTTTCTCAAAGTTTAACGAGTGCAAACTGCCACTGGAATCTTAACCACCAAATCCATGCCTACGCCATTAAAAAGTTCTTATGTATTTCAGGAATAATAGAAAATCTTTTCAAAATGTAAAGAACTCTGTCAAAGGCATGCTAACCCATTCCGCTTTTTTATGCATTTAAAGAAAAAAACTTTGGTGGAAAAAATTGTGGACAACGAAGAACTTTCTTCAATGTCCACAATGTTTTCTACCCAACAAGGGAAAGTTTTTCTAAATTCAACCTTGCTTTGCTAGCTAACAGTACTTTCAGTACTTTGATTACATGCTTTCCGGTAGATTGTTGACAGAGATTTGTCGTTGGATTATCACTTGATAAGTTCACCTAAAAGACAGTGACCTGATCTCACTTTCTTTTGTGTGTGTGTGTGTAAAAAATAATCTCACTCTATTTTATTTTTTTGTATTTTCCACTTCTCCGGAAATTAATCGTTTTGATTGATTTAGCCAAACTTCGTTCAGTTCGCAAAACTTAACGTCATCTCAGCGGGCCCAAAGTCGTAATGACGTCACCAGGTTGCCATGTAAATCACGCGCACAATGAGGCGCTCAGATAATATCACATTTGTCTCTTTTGCATGAAGTAAATAGTCATTTGTTTTAAAGGTAGGTATCGATGTTTTTCTCATGTAACAGATTTTAATTATTTCTATTTCCTCTCGTATACTATTTGAATACAATATGCCGAAAAGTAGTTTTGCAAAAATCTGATGTCGCTTATCAGTAAAAAGCAGGGTATTTCCTTAGGCTATTAATCTATTTTTAGATTAATCCGATACCGTTGCAAAGATTATATAATCAATCACGTGGTGCGAATAACTGTTGTAACATTGAATTTAGTTTAAATTACACCACACTGACGTCATCAGGAGTAATGTTCGCTGGCCGGTCTTTAATTCTGTAAAGATCAGTGCAAAACTGTCGTAAGCATTGTTAGGAATATGAACATTTACCGTAGTTTTGTGCTAACCCTTTCATTTGACATGAATAAGGACGTTGGCTGTTTCGCTAGTAAATTTGTTACCTCCAGTTGACTTTGGGTCATATGCAAATGAGGTCATTCGATGTCGACAGCCGAATTCCGTGATATCTAAAAATAACCTGTATTTCCCCTGAACCTTTCCGATATAGCCACAAAAGCCACTTTAGGCCTATTAGATTACTACCAAGACAATTCCTGACCCAACTTAAAGTATGAAATATTCATTTGAGTGTATTTTTCGGCACTTTGTACTTTTTTCTTATCTAAGTTTGAGGAACATCGATACCTCCCTTTAAGAGATGAAGAAAATATTTTTGTTTTCATGGAGGTATGAACCGGAAAACTAATCACACTGTATGAATATGCGAAGCGGATTCATACATAAATGTGATTAGGTTTTTTCTTTTTTGTCTAACCTTCATGAAGCCGTCGTCATAGCGCAGTCGGTAGCGCGTCAGGCTCCTAATCTTCAATAATGGGGTGTCATGGGTTCGATCCCCGGCGGCGGCACATATTCTTTCCGACATTTGTCTCTCACCAATGGGTGGATAATCGTGAACCTAAGTGGGATAGCAGCTGGAGGCTAGGAAAGGATGTAGTGGTAGTACTGGTGTGAGAAATACCAGGAATCCATTGTTAGGTGCCTCAGCCGCCGACTGAAATACTGTTAAAAGTGGCGTTAAACCCAATTCAATCAATTAAGTAACCTTCATGAACTCAAATAAATTCTCCTCATTTCTTACAATTTTATAGCATTGAGCGAAAAAAGCAAGAACCATACAAATTTTGATACTATTTGTATGGAACTATTTTGTGAGGAAGCATACAATTGCTGCGTGCTCAAAATTTTGTTCATGGAAGTATGAATATTTTTTCGACCTATCTGAACGCCCGTTTTTGTTGATAGACGTAACTAAAATTTTTTTTAGATATATCTTTCATTTCGAGAACAACAAGAGTTACATTAACAATTTATTCATCCTTTTCTAGTCTGTATCATATTACACGGACTTTCAAAAATATCCTTAACCCATTACCAGACGACAACAATTTAGACTGGTCTAAATTTAAAAAAAAAGTTGCAGTTTATGAAATTTTAGATTTTTCAATTTTATGTGTAGAAAATGCAACAAGCAATTTCTTAACTGTACACAATTTTTTCCCAATTATTTTCTTGGGTGACGTCAAAAAGATTGGTCGTGTAGAAATGGGTTAAAGCGTGCCAAGTAAAAGATTCTGATCAGAATGAGAATAAGCACAGTCCGATCATGGTCTCATTGCCTGTTATATAGATAGATACTAACTCTTCTCTATATTGCCAGCGAATATTCTTAACTCATTACCATACTACGAAATTGAAGACTGGCCCAAATTAAAAGGAGTTGCAGACGGCAATTTTAATGTTATAAAATTTTAGATTTTTCTAGCTGTCTAGGAAGAAAACATTGTGGAAATGAAGAAATTGCTTGTCGCAATGATTTCCCATTCTTTTTATTAGGGGGTCAAAAAACGTGATTAAGTGGGAATGGGTTAATGCACTAAGCGTCCTTCTAGACTACCCAAAATCTGCGCTTTACGTACGTGACAAAATTTAGAATTATTAATGTGAATCTCACGCACCGACTTATTTTTAGTAAGATAAGTCAACTTCACCCGACTGTAAATCATTCAATGTAAAAGTCGAATGCTTTTGGCAGTCGTTTTGTAGGTAATGGAGCATATCGTCGCTGCCGTTCAAAAACGTCGTAACTACAGCTTGAATCAAGCTGTAATTACGAATTTTTAAGGACGACAGCGACAATATAGTTAAGACGTTATGACGATTACACTTTAAATATAATGTCACTGCTAAAAGGGACCACCCATAAACCTAACCCGTGTCCCCACGACCCAGCTTTATAACATCCGTCAAGAAAAAAACTTTCGAAAACATAAAGGAAAATTTAAAAAAGAAAAAAGAAAAAAAAGAGTGTTACCTGTTTCGAAATTCATCATTGTAATCATGTATGGCGTCTTGTTATTCTATTTCCTCTACGTGGGTCCGTCTAGAGGTCCCGGGTTCGATCCCCGACGGCGGCACTCATCCTTTCCGACTATTTGTCTCTCATCAATGGGTCGATAATCGTAGACCTATGTGGGATAGCAGCTGGAGGCTAGGAAAGGATGTAATGGTAGTACTGGTGTGAGAAATACCAGGATTCCATTGTTAGGTGCTCCAGCCGCCGCGATTTAACTGAAAGATTGTTGAAAGCGGCGTAAAACCCCATTCAAATAAATAAGTCTACGTAGGTCCAAAAAATACATGGAAGATAAAGATTTGCACAAGGGCCCTTTAAACCTAAATATCGAGTGCTTAGTGCAAAAACAGAGCATGGCCCTATACATTGTATAGAGCCATACTATGTTTTTGCTCTAAGCCAACGATATATAAGATCTTTTTGGTAACATGGTGCAATAGGGTTTAGTTTGAAATTTCATGCTATCACAGTTATCCTCAAACGGAAACAAGCGAAGACAAAGTGTGTGCGATTGAAAAATCAAATTGTTCATTTAGATCGGAAGTGACATATCGAACTCGGACAATTATTTCAAAGAATTTGAATCGCAATAGCTGAAGTTACGGTCTCTCTTTCTCTGTCTCTCTTAATCTTTCTCTCCATCTTTTACAATAAAGAGAAATACCACAACTTAGACGGATATGAGAGGTTTTTTTTATTCGTTTTACGACAATGCAAATTTTCAATCACTCGGTTTGCAGAAACGAAAAAATAATACAAATGATGCAAATGTTTATCATAAGTCAAATACACCATAAGGATTTCTTTATTTATAATAAGTGTGAGAAATGCACTGACATCATTTACCCTTTCTTGTACAAACCCAGGGAAAGGGTTAAGCTGACATCATTATGCATGCAGTCGTTTTATACTTGAGAGACGCTAGCGATAAAGGTAAATGTTTCTAAAATAAAAAAGATCGCTTTAGATTTTTATACAAATCGTTATTTTTACTAAACGAAGGCCTATATTTTAACCCATTACCAGACGACAAAGTCTTAATTGAAATAAGTTGCAGACAACAAATCTTTGCAGAATATTCTTTTGGGATAGAAAAACATTGTGGATAATAAAGAAATTGCTTGTAAGAAGCCCTTTTCTTGAGAGGCGTCAAAATGCGTGAAAGTGTGTTAAGCTGTCCGTTTCAAATTGCTTACCCTGATCACAAAAAAAAGGAACGATAATTCCTCTGCATGAACAGTCGATCTTGCACCAGCGACTAGTCTACTAACCCTTGTCATGCTGTATAAATGACCTTATTGAATTGCTGTAAAATCAAAGGGCTGAAAGCACTAATAGAACTTGTAGTTCAAAAATCAAAATTTATTTTGGAAATCAGCTTCATTAACAACTCTGACAGGAGAAATACAAGCAGGAGGTTTAGACTAAGATCAGACTGCACTTATGTGCAGGCTGATCTTGGTCTATATCTCCTGCCAAAACCGGAATATTCCAGCGACCACGTCTATTAAGTGACCTCGTCCATTAAGCCACCATAATCGAAATCCCTATAGTATAAAAGCAAAATCTTTTAAGATATGAAGACATTTCCCCAAAAACGTAAAATCAAAACTAAAATGTGTGTTGTTGGAACTCAGAATCGTCTCAATGAGACGATTCTAATGAGTTCAGACAACATAGGATCAAGAGATAATTCTGTATTAGTTTATGTATGTAATCGAACCAGTCCTTCATATCTTTTACCAAAAAGTGTATTAAGTCACCAGTCTGTAAAGCGACCACTTGTGGCCTGATAGTCGCTTAATACAAGATTGACTGTACAAGTATTTGCTTGAGTAAATTGTAGTTCCGGCGTTTTGGTCGCTTAATTAACAAAAATACTTCAAATTAAAAATGTTTAATCTGTTCTCAACCGAAGTTCGCTCATAGACCTTGCAACTTCGCCCCCTATCATCGAGTTCTAACTCGGCTGATAACAGATGGCGCGAGGGCAACCACAGCAAATTGGCTTATAACCCTCATGTGTACCCATTTATACACCTGGGTGGAGAGAAGCAATCTTGGGCTATTTTTTTGTTTAAAAAAATTTCCGTGGTTTCGGGATTCGAATGCGGGACCCTCCGATCTCGAGTCCTGCGTCATATCACTAGACCGCGGACTCCGCAATACATAGATACAAGTTATTTCTATTGGTCGTAAGGACTGTCTTTTTACATTGATGTAACGAAATACAGTATTGTGTTCACGTGAATATGAGGACACGTGGTTAATTTTATGACATCGCATTTCAACGACATGCTAGATCTTTGTTCGAAAGCCACTACCGTGAATGTTATAGACATATATAGAATAGTATTTTTTTTCTTTTTTGAAAAAGAACCCTAGTTCGCAAGCCGAATACGCGCGGGATGACCTTGGTCGATGTCCTTATGAATGTCGAAATAGCCCCTTTACGCGAGACAAGTCATTTGTCATCGACGAAAGATCTCTATCTGGATGAACTGAAATAGCACTCGGTGATACAAGTATGTCCACTGTCATTTAAAATATAAAATAGCCAGACGCCAAGACACGTGACCATTACATTGGATATGTTCCGAGCATGTGATCGTCTTTAATAAGAATCTTGGCCTTTAACCGATTCCCATACAGTTCCATTTTATACGCCACAGAAGAAAAGGAAAAAACGTAACAAAACAAAGCGGAAATTGTAGAAATTTCTTGAAACGAGCATTTTTTTCCCATTTACATCTGTGTTTCCTACCAAGAAAAATAAAGATTATCTAAAATTATATTAACTCTAATTATCGTCTACAACTTCATTCAATTTGGACTAGTCTAAGATTTAGTTGTCAGCATCTTTGTGTGCGTCGTCTGCATCAACAATTTACCAATCGCTGGCCCCGCGCTCTGACTTCTTTGGCCCCGCCTATCTTCTCCGACAGGATGTTCAAATTATATTTTTAACAGCGTTCTTTTGCAAAATTTACTGCCAGTTGCATGTTACAAATAAATAGAATGATTGGTTGGCGACCTAAACGTCGTAATCCACAAAAATGATTCACCAAAATGGCGGCAAATGTCGGAGTTCAAACTGAACTTCCAGTTTAAATGAATGATTTCATCGGTCGACTGATTTTTTGATTGACACACACGATTGTTCAATGCAATGCAACTACTCTTCAAATCTTATTTTCTGTCTAATTTAAATATCCTGAAAAGATTAGTGTGGTTTCCTGAAGAGTGTGATTCCAATCGAATATTCTGTCCAATGAAAGGAAATGGACCTTAATGAAGTATCCCCCTTTACCGAATTAGAAGTCACAATTATGCACTATCTGTCTGTAGCTTGCTGGAAAATGTCTGTATGTTTTTGAGTACGGTTTCTTTTTAATATGAATACGTTTCAATTCAATATCAAGGGAAAATGGGTCTTAATGAAGATGTCCTTGTTACCGCTTTAAAGGCCGCAATTAAGGCTAAGTCTTTCTCAAACTTGCTGAAAACGTTTGTATGGTCTGTAGGCAAATCTTTTCTGTGAAAAAATCTTTATGGCATTTTTGTTGTTGTTAATGCTGTTGTTCTCTACAGGTCACTTTTTATTTTTTTGAACATGCCCCCCAAAAATGTCTTTCTTGTTTATTTAGAGTTGAAAAATCACCCAAGAAAGTTTGTGTTGAATATAATGACCATCCATTTATTTACAAGTGAAAAGAGGGGCAGCCTGTTTTCTCCCTTTTCACATTACTAAATCCATGACATTTGTAGACATCCATGGTTATGAAGTTGATGTGTCTAAATGCAAGAGAAACCACGAAAAATGTTTTCGTTTCTAGTAAAGCTTGTGCTCATTGAAAAAAATGCTAAAATTCGCTGCTGCTTAGATGATTTATGCAATAAAAGTTGTTTGCTATACCGATAACCGCCTACACAAGGTATCTTGAAAAGCTGAAAGCGGTAGCAACGCTGTTAAAGGCATCCATGCACACTCCAAATTGTTTTAAAAACAATAGCCTATCAGACTTGAAATTGCTCACCCGGCATATATGAAAGATTTGGTAGGTCCCTTGAATTTTAGATTGGCAGCAGCGATGCGTCAATGCAATCAACTTTGGTGACGAATATCTTGTTTATCCCTCTGCCGTTTTTCAAAATTTTACCCATGACTAAATTCAAAGGATTAGTAGATGACATTTTAAAGTAAGTATAATGCAAAAAGTAGCCTTATATCTTGTGAAAAGATATTGCGGAAAAGGGAGAAATTGCTTGTTACAATCAATTTCTCCTTTTTCCACAATCATTCCTCGAGTATAATAAAGGGTCGTGAGAATCAGGGACTGTGCGAGAAAGGGTTAACGGTTGGGAATCGGAAACTCTTTTAGTATGAGTTAAACGTTTTCAAATGCATATGCTATGAGGTAAAATTATTAATCAATTCCCTCACAAGCCCGGTTTTTACGTTCTTCATTGCGAACGGTTTGTAAAACATTATGGATAATTGAATTTATAAAACTACAACAACACGTAAATAATTAATATTTTATCCACAGTCGATGTTGCGACAAGCGCCTTTTCAATGAGTGCTTTATAAAAACAAACGTGACGTCATAAACGTTACGCTTTCTTCCCCCAAAATACCAAGATTTGTGTGTTTGTATTGGGGGTGGGGGGTCAATCAATCAAAACGTGTTGTCTGCAACTTCTAAAAGTCTAAAATTTTGTTGTCTGGTATTGGGTTAAGGTCATGACAAGCAGAACAAAATAAATCTTTTATTTCACCCGGAGTATGAAATAATTTATACATGGTTATCACAAATTGTCCCATGACTGCCAGGAAGGCGTTTATCCTTTCGTTATCGATCCCGCGATTATACGTTCCTGTGATTTTTATTACTGAGGAAATATTGTAGAAAAAGAAGAAATTGCTTGTAACTAGCAATTTCTTTTTTTTCTACAACAGTTTCTATCCTACTGAATGGTTATTTTTCGAATTAAATCCATTTTAAATTTTCATCTTCAAAACCTTTGAATTCGGACAGGTCTAATATTTTGTAAAAGTTGAAGGCGTTTAAATGTCATAGGTATAATTAAATAGGTTTGACAAATTTTACGTGTTTACCACTCATTTCCCACCCTATTAATATAGATTTATCATCACGCCCTGACGCTCACATGTGTTGAGAAATAATCATTTTATAAAACATGTCATAGATTGTAAGATATAGGTTTTAATCCATATTCACAAAAGACCTCTTTATGACGCCCCGGGGAAAAATGGCTTTAGAAAACCTTATGGAAAAAGGAGAGGAAATTGCTTATAACATTCTCGCAATTCTTTCTACGTTAATTTGCACTTATTTTTCAAATTTAATGTCGTCTGCACATTAATTTAGGTTTGACAAGTCTAAAGTTTTGACGTTTGATAATGGGTTAACCCTTTCCTGTACAATCACTTGTTTTTACGTCCTATTGATTTTATATTTAAGAAAAAAATGTGGGAAAAGAAGAAATTGCTTGTAACAAGCAATTTCTTCTTTTCCCACAATATTTTCTACCCTATAGGTTGGTTGCTTTTCAAATTACATTCACTTTTATTCGTCGTCTGCAACTTCTTTCAATTTGGACCGGTGTGATTTTTTGAAAACAGGAAAGGGTTAAATATATTAAAGGTGCTTTACATCAGTTTCTGAATGTATCACCCCATCACAAGACAACAGAATTTTAGACAGGTCCAAATTCAAAGATGTTGCAGACGACAACATTTAGTTAACGAAATTTAAAAATTCTTTGGAGAAAATGAGAAAATAAAGAAACTGCTTGTAACAAGGATTATTGAAAAAAATGCTCCTGCTTATACAGACTATCACCCGCAAGTACAAAGACGGGAGGAATCAACACTGTTTCTATTAAATAAATGATGGTTCAAAGAACTGCATTTATTTCGAATTCTAGTGTGAATGACCTGAAGCTTCCATTCTCAAATAAAGTTCATCTTTTTGCGGGGCTGGTTTATTTCTATTTAAATAGTTTTTGAAAAGAGATATTGGGTTCTTTTGGTTGTTCCATTCCTCGACAACCGATGGATGTAAAGCTCCGTTCTACATCAAGGTATTCTGTGATGATTGGATCCGCGAAAACTATATGAAGATGTAGTTTAAATACTTTAACGAATATATAGAAATATATGTTTCTTTTCGATTTAACGTGTATATCCAGAAATGTTTAGATTAAATCAATAGTTGTGCAAATCAATGCACAGAATGTAAACTTGCGACACTTGACCATAACCCCTGTAATGATGATCCCGGAATATATCTTCTTTGAGGCTTTGGCAGGTGTATAGACTAAGATCAGCCTGCACAGATGTGCAGTCTGATCTTAGCCTACACCACCTGCTTATTGTTGTTGTTCGTGTTGTGTGACAAATCTTCGAATACAAAATCGAGCTAATTATGTCAAAGTTTACAAATATAGTGAAAAGAGGAAAATATTCAGCAGGACAAGGGTTAAGAGAAACATCTAGGGTAAGCGAGGGTCGTTCTGGTGAGACTGCATGTACTGTGCCCATTGACTATTGGGGGATTACGATATCGATAGACCAATCATATCTTACATTTGAACCGGAAGGGAACTTCGAGCTCCGAAACTGGTCACCATTTTTTGCGAGGGTATTCAGTCAATGTGGCTACTCAAACGTCTTAACCATGGCTTATTCAAGCTGTATTTATGTCGTCAATGTTGCATATAGACCGTTCTATTGTTGTTATATGTTACTGATTAAAATAATGAAAAGTAACACCGTTTAATATCTCAGTCGATATTCTTGACGGAGCTCAGTGGGCGGGGCTAGCGATCGTTCAGTTACAAAGGTCTATGTTTTTCGATCTCGGATTTTCCGTTGAAAAGTGGCAATAGATAGGTCTTAGCAATCAATTAAAACCCCCGAACACCTTATTTAGACTGGAAATGAAATGATGACATCCATGAGGGACTTAAACGGAGTAGCTATAGCTTGAATAATCTATAGTTATGACCTTTCGATCGCCCACAACCATGTTTTTCATCTTGATTTACTCCCTTTATATATATGAATATTTACACTTTAATGTGGGTTGATATATATGCTGAACTCAATGGGCGTGGCTAACTAACCGTCAGTTGTACGATAATCCCAAACTTAGATTAAAAAGAAAAAAAAAACAATGATAATAAAAACCCTGATAAGTTAGATATTGATCAGTTATATTTTGCAAATGTATGATCAGTAACGAAACAAAAGAAGTAAAATTGTTGGTTGGCGAGCTGACTGAATAAGCTGTACTTTCGACGCTTATGTCGTCAAAACAACAAAAAATGGTCCAGACAAATGTCGGCATTTGGAGTTCAAAGCTCATTTCCGGTCTAAACGAATGATCTGATTGGTTCTTTGATTTACATTTTCTATCCGTCAATCGCAATCCACTGCCATAAAATAAAGAAATGTTTTGTAACTGTATAGAAATAGGCAATTTCGAGATAAAGACAAGCGATGTTTTTCCAAACATTAATTTTCAGGTATTTCACAGGTTATCGTACACTAAATGGAAAACGACTCTGTCACAATCTATTTCGAAATACATGTCGATATTAGAGACAATAAAACATGCCAAATATAGAATATAAAACCGGTAATAAAAGTTCACAATTCTTTTAATTAACACTATCCTGTTTTGGAAATTTATAGGCCTGTCAAATACAAAGGTTTTTGCAAACAACGGTTTAAAGTGGATTTTATTTGAAAAACAATCATTCAGTAGGGTAGAAAATATTGTGGAAAAAGAAGAAATTGCTTGTTACAAGCAATTTCTTCTTCTACAATGTTTTCTCAATTAAGAAATCACAGGGACGTAAAAAACAAAGACTGAACAGGAAAAGGCTAGTATACATATTTAGAATTTGGAGAGAAATGTTTTACTAGTTAATTTACCATATATAAAAGGTAGAAAAATACCGAATCTTTCTAGAATTTCAACAGTAATCCTTCGTTTTGTGAGTCTCTTTTGGTGAATACTTTATGGTTGATTTAACAGTGAAGTAAGAAATTGAATTCAGTATACATGTATAAAAGGAGATGCCCAACATTTTAGTTACTTTAATGATCTCGTGAATAATCGTTATTCATGTCATGTAGGGGGTTGGGGTTGGATTGAGGTAATATTTCGAATATTTGTGACCCGTCTAGCGAAAAATGATCTTGCGGGAAACACGTCAAACACTGGAAAAGAACCGGTCATTTACATACTTTTGTTCGAGTATAAACCTAGGGTTATGTGGAATAACTATTCTAGGTTCAGAAAACCTAAAAACCTACTAAAGGCCCATCTATTCTCATCAACATTCATCACAGTTCCCAGAGGAATCACATTTGTTGTTGAAGCTGTTGTTTTATAAACTGAAAAAGCACGATATTGAAAACTCCTTTTTGTCTAGAAGATGCGTGATTTCGACTTTTCCAAACACAAAACGACAGTTTGCCCTTAACCCATTCCCACTCAACCAAATTTTAGACTGGTCCAAATTGAAAGAATCTGCAGACGACAATTTCAAGTTGATGGAATTTTAATTGTTTTCATCTTTTGGGATAGAAAATATTGTGGATAATGAAGAAATTGCTTGTAACAAGCAATTTCTTCATTTTCAACAATGTTTTTTAAAGCTGTTTTATTGAGGGGCGTAAAAAGCGGGGATTGAATTGAAATGGGTTAATGTAAATTAAAATCGATTTCTTTACGTAAAATCCCCATTTTATGCCCCTTGGTGACATCAAGGAAATATTGTCAGAAATCGAGGATTTGCTTGAATCAATTAATTTTTCCTTTATCACGAATTCCTTGATTGACAACGCGATGGGTCAATTAGAATTGTCGGCTGCAACTTCTTCCAATTTGAACCAGACAAATAAATGTGTTGTCTGATGATGAGTTTAATGGCAGAAAACAAATTTTCATTTAACCCTATACCCAAACGGCAAAAGTTTAGACTGGCCGATATTGAAGGTGTTGCATACGACAACTCCAATTTTATGAAATTTTGTATTTTTTCAACTTTCTGGGAAGAAAATATTATGGAAAATGTAGAAATTGCTTGTTACAATGAACGGGCCAAGGGTCAACTTGTCACGTGATGGGTCGTTTCTGTTAAAATACATGAAAATATCGCGCGTTGCTTTTTGATTTTCACACATGCAACGAAATTTACAACCCCGCGCGTCAAGTAATCGCAAACAGAAAACCTATCTGATTTCACATATACTCATTTCACTGAGTGAGTTCCTGAAATGTCCCTTTTCGCATGACAATTTCCATATTAATTACCTGAGTATACATTAAGTTTTTAATGTCGATCAAATAAAAATGTATGACGCTATGACGTCATAAACGAACTCTAGATATCACCCAATTGAAACTTTTCCTCCTAATTTACCTGTACTTATTTATGAGTTTATACACAGGTGTCAAAATCTACATGTGTGTGAAATGTACATGTTTGGCATGTAATCTGTTACCTTGTTTCAATTTATGTGGTCGACCCTTTATACTGTAAAATGTGAGGATTTTTTCGCAAAAAAAAAAAGAAAAAACACCGGCCCTGAATACATTCCGGTTTGGGCAGGAGGTATAGACAAAGATCAGCCTGCACATAAGTGCAGTCTGATCTTAGTTTACACCGGCTATTTGAACCTTCCCTGTCAGCGTTGTTTAAATTAATTTTCAAAAGAAATTTTAATGATTGGAAAATAAGTACTACAAGTACTTTCAGCCTTTTGATTTTAAATATCATTCCAAAATGGATTGTATACAGAATGACAAGTGTTAATTACAGGAGCTTGACATTTGTACCATTCACGTGTAGACTCAGCCGATTTCTTATCCACTCGGTAGGTTACTTCTGACACCCAAAATTGACGGGTTGCTGGCCACGCCCACTGAGCTCCGACAGGAAGTTACACTTGGATATCAAATAGTAAAATGTAACACAAAGAGAAACGTTTGGGTACTTGTAACAAAAAGTTAAAAGGTTACTTGACGACCTATACGTCTTAACTACGACTTGAATAAGCCGTAGTTACGATGCTTAAGTCGCCAACCAACAAATATGCTTCAGATAAATGTTGTCAAACGTTGGAGATTAAAGTCAAATTTCAATCTAAATGAATAATTTGATTGGTCAGTTGATTCATTGGTTGACAGTCACGATCCGTCACTTCTACAAACGACAAGCGAACTTTCTAAATGCACTCTTTGGACGGTTTAGTGTAACCGCTTTGCTGTCTTCGGGTTTCAAAAATTAATTGTCGTGGAAACCCCAAAACGCAACAAAATTAGACTTACAACAAGTGTAATCTGGCGCTTCGTAACACCTTTATCTTATTCTATATAAGTTGAATAACCTTCTTATACAATTAAAGCATTACCGGACGGAAAAGTTTAAACTTGTCCAAGCTGACCGATAGCTGGCTGAGCTCTTACAGGATATTAAACGGCGATATCTTGCAAAACCTATGGTCAGCGAAATTTAACAAATAAGGTAAATTTGTTTGAAAAAGCTGTAGTTACCACAATTGAGTCTCCAAACCAACAAAAAATCTTCATATAAGTGTCGACAAAGGTTGGAGTCAAAAGTTTACTTCCGGTCTAAATGAAAGATTTAACCTTTACGTAAAAAAAGTCATAAAAATGTAGGAATTTAATTGGTAGTCGGTTGAAACGCATATACGGTTCGTAAAGCGGAGATACGTGTTTCCCTGATGAAAAAAAAACAAAAAAAAAAAACAGAAAGTATTTTGCATTTCCATCAGTTTCAATTCTTTGAAAAAGCGTTGTATAGAAAGCCCCAAATTAACCAACCGTGACTGTCAATCAAATAACCAATCTACCAAGTAAAGTATTTCCCTGAGACCAGAAACGAGTTTTGATTTCCCAATATTTGGCCCCATTTAGTTAATCATTTTAATTGGTCTGGCGACTAGTTACGACGTTTAGGCCTTCAACCAACTATTCTACATTTCGTTACATGCTAATGGAGCTAAATTCGACAAAATATCGGATTATAAAAGCGGGACACCCTGTTGGAGTAAATTGGCGTGGCCTATGGAGAAAATGGGCGGGATCAGCAGTTTGTCAATTAGATAATGTGGCAAGAAATGGAAAGGATCTGTCCTGTATTTGATGGCTAACCGTAATCATTGATTGTGATGGATATCATCGTGCACTTATTTCATTCTGGTGCTCGTCCGTAACTTACTTATATTGTAGAGGAAAACCACTCGAAATAGCATTGGGAAGAATGACGTAAATCTATCACTGAAATGAAAGGTATAAGAATTCTGAACGTTTTAAACACTTTGTAAAGGCGTGAAAATCGTTTGAAAAACCGTGATGGCTAACTGCATAACGGCATAATGTGCATGTACAATGTGTCGATGAATTTCATATCGCTTTTATTTACCGGACAAGGTTTACTTGCAGAAATTTAAAGCATTTCTAACTCCTTATAAAGGTGTGTGAGTCATAGTTTCTGTCGATTCCCATTCCCACACAGTGACGCTTTTGAACGCCCCTCAATGAAAAACAATTTGGGAAACATTGTGCAAGATGAAGAAATTGCTTGTAACAAGCAATTTTTTCGTTTTACAAAATGTTTTCTACCCAGAAATCTGAAAAAATCTGAAATTTCATAAACCTTTAATTGTCGTCTGCAACCCCTTTCGATTCGGACCAGTCTAAAAATTTTCCGTCTAGTAATGGGTTTATCATGTCTAGCATTTAAATAAAGCAAATTTTGATACGAGTAGGCTGGATTTTCATATGATTGATAAAGACGATAGTAGAAACGTGATTGGCTATTTTGAGATGCGATAATTTATTTGGTTCAATAACATTTTGACGATATTCCGTCACAATAGGATGTGATGGTTAGCCATCATATAGCCGCCGTCATAGCGCAGTTGGTAGCGCGTCGGACTGTCAATCTAGAGGTCCCGGGTTCGAACCCCGACGGCGGCACTCATCCTTTCCGACTATTTGTCTCTCACCAATGGGTTGATAATCGTAGACCTATGTGGGATAGCAGCTGGAGGCTAGGAAAGGATGTAATGGTAGTACCATTGTTAGGTGCTCCAGCCGCCGCGATATAACTGAAAGATTGTTGAAAGCGGCGTAAAACCCAATTCAAATCAAATTAGCCATCATATACTAGACTCGTGATAAAAGCACCGTTCGTACAACTACAACCACGTTTCTAAAAGCCGTAGAGATATCACGGTAAAAGTTGCTACCAAGGAATAATGATGAATGAGATCTCGAGACCATATCTCTTCAATCCATTACCAGACAAAAAAAAATGAAGCCTGGTCCGAAGCCAAAGAATACTAAAACATTTATTACAAATAGGTTTGAAATGACAATAAATTGCTAATTTGGATACAAAACACTGTGCAATATTTTCCTTCGCTTATTTTCAACACCGCGCCAAAACGCGTAATTGTATGGGAGAGGATATACAAACGACACTGAGATTGATCTTGTAAGGAATGAGCATTAAAAAAAAAAATAATAAAAATAACAACAGCAACAAAAACTTGAACATTTTCCTTAATCCCTACTACCACTGTACATATTGACCTCATATTTCACATGTCTTATACTTGTGACAAGACATTTTTGTTGTTATAGAGTCAGGGTCATTGTCAAAGGTCATATTCCAAGGACATCTATACTTAAGTTATAAAGCGCATTGGCGTCCGCATGCATTTCTCTTGTTTTCTTTAGTTTGTTTATTTATTACATTTGCTTATGACTTGGTAAGAAAGACCAGCACCAGGCACTATTTTCATGATGATTGTGATCGTTTAAAACCCAAATCATTGCAAGCTTGAAGAACGATGTGGAGGTGGGTATTGTCCGTTTGAACAGTGTTTTCTTTACTTCAAATTTTGGTTACTTTTGGCTAGAATTAATTAATTTCAAAATTTCTTTTGAAACGAATCTTATATAAATATTCCAAGTCGGAGAGCGTTTTTCTTAAACCCATTCCCATACAGTGTCGCTTTTAGACGCCCCACTAGACAAACAACTAGGAGAACATTGTTTAAAATGGGGAAAAAATGCTTGTAGCAAGCAACTCCTTCATTTTTCACAATGTTTTCTGTCCAGAAAGTTGAAAAACTAAAATTTCATAAACTTTAATTTGTCGTCTGCAACTCCTTTCAATTTTGGACCAGCCTAAAATTTTGCCGTCTGGTAAGGGTTTTAATCACGTTTCCTGTCACTGCGGTAAGTGTATGTATGTATACAACACATGTATTAAATATCATGAATGGGAATTCCCATTGGAATTTCCAAAATACTTGGTGGTTAAGATTGATTGGTTCAGAGGAATCCCCCGATTTCTATCGGATAACCACGATCTTATCAGAAAAGGAAACTGTAAACTAACCAGTGACGACCAACTAGGAAGAAATCTGAGATTATTTCTATTACCCATTGTCTAAAGGTCTCAATTTGTATATGCAAATGGCCAATTGTCACTGTTTTGATAGATTGGCCAATTGAATTCTTCATTTTGGACTGAAGGCTAACTTTAAATTCTGAAATGTCTTTATATCAACGTCACACATTTCTTTTGGTTTCGCGACTTAAACGCCGTGACTTATACCAAGCTATAGTTACGACATATAGGTCGCCAACCAACGAATTACCTTTTCTTTAACCCGTTCCCAAACAGAAACACTTTTGGACGTCCCTATAAGAAAAGCAATTGAGAAAACCTTGTGTAAAATGAAGAAATTGCTTGTAACAAGCAATTTCTTCATTTTACACAAGGTTTTCTACCCAGAACGTTGAAAAAAATCCAAAATTTCATCAACTTTTTATTGGCGTCTGCAACTCCTTTGAATTTGGACCAGTCTAAAATTTTGTTGTATGGGAATGGGTTAAATGCCATGAACCACTTATTTTGTAAAATAACGCTGTTTGATATCTCATCGAAAAGTCGTGTGAAGGTCAGTGGACAGGGTTAGAGTTTAGTCAGTTGATAGATTGATTATTTGTGTTTAACACCACTTTTAACTATATTTCAGTCATATCGCGGCGACTGGAGCACCTTACAAAGGATTCCAGGTATTTCTCACACCAGTACTACCACTACATCTTTTCCTATAGCCTCCAGCTGCTATCCCACTTAGGTTTACGATTATCCACCCATTGACGAGAGACAAATGTTGGAAAGGATATGTGCCGCCGCCGGGGATCGAACCCAGTTTAGTCAGTTAAAGGATCGGGATCGGATATTTCTAAATCGAACTTCCTGTCGGAGTCAATTGGTCAGGTACACCTATGAACAAATTAGACCCTTTTCATCAATCAAAAGGGATAGGACCAAAAAACGGATCAATCTGGTTTTATAAAATATAGCCCGTCAAGAGGAAAGGGACAGCCTACGCAAACCGCAATATTACCAGGGATCTTTGGCAGGTTGTCAGGGTTTAAAATGCACGTATTCTCAAATGCTTTTTGGTGAATTAACCCACTCTCACACAGTGACGCTTTTAAACGCCCCTCAATATGAAAGCTTTGGAAAACAATTGTGGAAAATGAAGAAATTGCTTGTTACAAGCAATTTCTTTATTATCCACAATGTTTTCTACCCCAAAAGACAAAGATTTTAAAGATTTCATCAACTTAAAATTGTCGTCTGCAACTTCTTTGAATTTTGACTGGTCTAAAATTTTATTGTGTGGGAATGGATTAACCCGTAACTGTTCTCAAAATTTAAGGCAGTGGCCATATCACAGTCATTATTGCGTAGGTCTCTTAATCATAAGGTCCCGGCTTCGATCCCCGGCCGCGGCGAACCGCCTGTTTGACAATTGTCTCTCACCAATGGATGGATAATCATAAACCTTAGTGGGATGCGCAGCTGCAGGCTCGGAAAGGATGTTGTGCAAGTACTTGTATGAGAAATACCAGCAATACATTGATAGGTAGTTAAAAGTGGAGATAAACACCATTCAAACAAATCTAAATGAAATTTTAGACTAGTCCATATCCAAAGGGTTAGCAGACGACATAATAAGGTAAGTAAAAAAAAAAAAAAAAAAAAAAGCACACACACAAAAAAACAAAACACACACACACACAAAAAAAAAAACAAATTTAACCCCACAATTAACCATCTAGTGTGAAAGAAAATATTTGGGGAAATGAGAAATTGCTTGTCACAAGCAATTTCTTCTTTTTACAAAATGTTTTCTCAAGGATTATATACAGGGACGTAAAAATCAGTGATTATATGGGAAAGGGTCAATGTGATTTCTCGGTGGTTTATCACTACATAATTTCAGTCAAAACGACAAGTTCACTGTTTCGATAGATTTAACCCTGCTTTCATTCTTTACACACTATAAAACGTCCTCTCTGCCAGACCGAAGTCATGATGACGTCATCGGGTTCTCACGTAACCCTGTCATGTGCAAAATTACGCGCTTTGAGAGATTCATTCCGAAACAATCAATATCTTATCCTTTTTTTGCAACGGTTATTCTAATGTAGGTGTATCGTGTTACTCGATATTTTATTTACGCTTCGGCATAACATTACCGCGACGGAAATGAAAATCACATGAAAAGCGGAGACGGAAGAGAAAAAAAAAAGGGGGGGGGGCTTAACGGGGTATTCAAATATGAATGGTCATTCTGCTTTTCTGTTCAGAAATACCTGAAATTCTAAATCCGATTTTAAATATCTGATGGAACATTTTGCAGATATAGGAAATTGGCGGCAGCGGAGTTATGTGGGAGCTTCTAAACAGGTTCTCCATAGCGGTTCACCGTCACACCCGTCCTTGATAGGTGCTTAACCTATCACCGACAAAATTTTAGACTTGCGCAAATTGAGAGATTTGTTTGAATGGGGTTTAAGCCACTTTCAACAATCTTTCAGTTATATCGCGGCGGCTGGGGCACCTAACATTGGAATCCTGGTATTTCTCACACCAGTACTACCATTACATCCTTTCCAAGCCTCCAGCTGCTATCCCATATAGGTCAACGATTATCGACCCGTTGGTGAGAGACAAATAGTCGGAAAGGATGAGTGCCGCCCGCAAATTGAAAGAGGATACAGACGACAAAAAAAGTTTGTTTCAAATTAGGGAAAATAAGGGTCATATGGGATTGAAAACATTGTTAGAAAAGAAGAAATTGCTTGTCACAAGCAATTTCTTCTTTTCTCACAATTTTTTCTGAAGCCACATTTCTTCGCGCAAAAAAAACAATAGGAGATAATTTGGTAATGGTTTAAATACACCCTAGATGATACCTGTTCGCGTGACAAGGTCACGGGCGTAAATCAGGTTGCAATTTGCCATAAAACGTGCAAAAAAATTTAGATAAGTAAGCAATTAGGTCAGAAGAGTAGTTTGATAGGTATATATCACTTCATCATATGCAATTACACATGTTAAATGGTAGGCCATGGCAAAATGACACCCTCAACGGATTTCACAATCCCAGATAATGTAGTGATTGGTTTGTTTGAATGGGTGTCAACGCCGCTTTCAACCGATTCCCACACAGTCACGCTTTTTGACCCCCCAAGAAAAATAATTTGGAAAACATCGTTTAAAATGAAGGAATTGCTTGTAACAAGCAATTTCTTTATTTTCCACAATGTTTTCTACACAGAAAGTTGAACATTATCTGAAATTCCATAAACTTTGAATTGTCGTCTGCAACCCCTTTCAATTTGGACCAGTGTAAAATTTTGTTGTGCGGTAATAGATTAACAGTATTTCGCGGCTAGCAGTATTTCAGTCATATCGCGGCGGCTGGGCTTAGATTTACGATTATCCACCAATTGATGGGAGACATATGTCGGAAAGGCTATTTGCTACAACCAGGCATCGAAACCGGCCTAGCGTCGAATGATAAGTAAGACGCCAGAGTGAGATGAGTAGATGGTGTCTCTGATTGAATGACGTGGCTTTGCTGTCAGTCCCGATTAGCTCAGTTGCAAAAGCAGTCGAGTTCAAATCTCGAGATCATGAGTTCTATCCACAGACTGACCAAATTAACAAACTAATGTATTGTCGTTCGGATGAGAGGCCTATGTGACGGTGCTGTCCGTCGAGCATGTTTAAGAACCAGGCGGGGCTCCCGGCAATTGACCAATCGCGGCCATCAATCAAGGAATCAACAGACCAATCAAATAATTTATTCAGCCCGGATCTAAGCTTATCAACTCCAACATTAGCCGTCATTTTGCCTACCTTATTCAAGCTGTAGTTACGACGTTTAGGTCGCTAACCAACCATTTCACTTTTTTGGTACATGCTACTGTCCATAAATTTTGCAAAATAACGCCGTTAAAAATCGAATCGGAACTTCCTTCATATTTCGCAAACTTCTAAATCGAACTGGGCTACTGGGATGCAAAAGGACGTGGAAGACCAGTAATCCAGTGTTCCAGTGGTAAATCAAGGATTTGTGATGCCCGTGGTCATGGGGTAGAGTGTCGGCTACGGTACCAAGATAGCATTGGTGTAAATATCCTTTGTATTTTCCGGGAAGCAGATTCGAGAGGGATAAATCTAAGTTAGAAGGACTTGTTTCTAGATAGATGCATGATTTAACCAATGATTTTTACCATAGAGTAATTTGTTTGGATTACAGAAAGTCGTAAAATACAGGAACATTTTGATTTATGCTTCCGTGGTCCTTTAATGAAGTTAGGACTAACACATTCAAAAAGATATTATTTTGAGAAAAATGACCGAGAAAAGAAGAAACAGGTTTATTTACTATAGTGTATGTATTGAATTCATATTTATTTCTGCTAAAAAACACATTTATTCTAGCTATCGACTTCAACATACTGTCCAAGACGTAATTCGAATGGAACTCCCCATGAACATTTTACCCATTACCACACAATGGCGCTTTTTGACACCAAGAAGAAATATTATCATGGAAAACGTTGTGGGGGAAAAGAGAAATTGCTTGTAACAAGCGATTTCTCCTTTTCTCACAATGTTTTTTACCCTATTTGGCGCTAATTTTCCAATTTAAGCGTAATTTGAAATGTCGTCTGCAACTTCTTTCAATTTGAACCAGTCTAAAATTTTGTTGTCTGGTTTGAAAAATCACGATATTAGGGATCGGGATCCTCCAAACTCATCCTCTTCTAATTCCACCCCTGCACGTTTATTAAGCCAGGTTGGCGTGTAGGAAAAAACTCTCTTTCTTTTTTGAAAAAAATATGTATTCATATATGTATAGAGAGAGATAGAGGGATACATTTTTTGGTAGGCACTGCCAAACAAAACTAGGGCTGTGTTTAACTGATTGCTGATTAATTCAGATAACTGCAGATTTTCAGGTTTAAAATACATGAAATAGTAACAAAGATTCGCTTCCCCAAAACTAGTTTACCCAATATATCATGAATCTTCTAGAAAGCCTGTTATAGCTCGAGACGCACATTTCTCAGTATATAGTAGTTCTGGAGGAGGAAAAGCTATGAATCTATAAGCAGTTCTCTTTGTGACTAATGAGTTTTTTTTTTTCGAGCGCACGTGCAAGTCAAGTCAGTTTTGTTCACCTACTCCCGGGAAAAAAGCTATATATCGTTTCTTCGAGGGTAGTCGGATTTGTACTCAAATCTCGGCCAACTAGTGCTGTTTTAATCCTTTCCTGTTTTTCAAAATTTTAGACTTGTCCATTTTGAAAGAAGTTGCAAACGACAACTAAAAGTGGGTGCAATTTGAAAAGTAACCAACCTAGAGGGTAGGAAATATTGTGGAAGTAAAAGAAATTGCTTGTTACAAGCAATTTCTTCTACTCCCACAATATTTCCTCTTGTGTGAAACAACAGGACCGCAAAAAACAGAAATTGAACAAGAAAGGGTTAAACCGAGGCGTGGATATTTACAGTCTCCTGTTCTTGATCGTGAACGTGCAACAAAATTCTCGTGCATCATTTTGAAATGTCATGCGCGTGCATTTCATCCGCTATTCGAAGACAAAACAACCTGTTTATCTAGTTATTTCTCGATATAATTATCTCTCATTCGTCGAGATAAGCTAAATATTGCTTTTCTCCTGGGTCGATAAAAAGAAATGTCAGTCACGTTTATAAAACGTTTGTTAATACGAGAGGATATTTACCTACACGTTAAGTGTAGGATTTCACGTTTAAAAGTGCATCAGAGCAGACTTGTTAACCCGTTACAAGACGACAAAATTTTAGACTGGTCCAAATTCAGACGCAAGTTTCAAGTCGATAGAATGTTATTATTAGTGTTATTATACTTGGGTAGAAAACATTGTGAATATTGAAGAAATTGCTTAATTGTTGTAACAAGCAATTTCTTCATTATCCACAATGTTTTGAAAGGATTTTGTTTATCTTGAGATGTTAAAAAACGTGTCTGTGTGAGAATGGATTAATTGTTGAAAGCACGTGCACATTGATCCTAATCGGTCTGATTATTTTCACCCTTTGCTAGAGAAATTGATTGATTGATTGATTGAATGAGTTTTAACGCCACTTTTAACAGTATTTCAGTCATATCGCGGCGGCTTGAGCACCTAACAATTGATTCCTGGTATTTCTCACACCAGTACTACCACTACATCCTTTCCTAGCCTCCAGATGCTATCCCATTTAGGTTTACGATTATCCACCTATTGGTGAGAGACAAATTACTAAAACAATGAAGTGTTTAAAAGTCTTTCACTTAATATACATAGTAAAAAAAGTTTTGCAACATTTTTCTTTTTAATAGAAAATATTAACGGTATCTGTTGAGTAGATAGGTTTTTCATTTTATGATGTGCCTATCGTTCAGGTATACACACCACTATGTCAAACACGGGTATAACGGTTATGCGGGCGTCAGGTGCGACATAAGGCAATCACGTCGATACACCTTATACACATGTTATGGTCAGTCTGACTGATTCATACGATACTGTATACATCGCTCATTGACTTCACTAGAAAAAGGTCACAGACCATACGTCAGGATAACGTTAACTCCAAGACACGAGGACGCAAGGCTGGATTGGGCCAGGGAACATCGTCATTGGACACAACAACAGTGGAACAACGTTCTTTTTACGGATGAGTCGAGGTTTTGTGTGGATTTTGGCCACAGACGTATCCGAGTGTGGCTGAGAAAAGGCGAACGTTTTGACCCTAGTAACGTGTTACAGAGAGATCGCTTTGGTGGGGGAAGTGTTATGATATGGGGAGGCATATGTAAAGATGAACGAACAGACATTGTTGTTTTTCAGGGAACGTTAACATCGGTGCTTTATTGTGATGAAGTGATCGAACCTTTTGCTGCTCCGTTTATTCGACAACGTATTGGCATGATCCCGCAACAGGACAACGCTCGTCCGCATTCAGCCCGACATACACAAGACACTCTTAGACAACATGGCATCCAAACCCTGAATTGGCCAGCGAAATCCCCAGATCTCTCACCCATTGAGCATTTGTGGGATGAGCTGTGACGACGTGTATGTAACCGGAATGACGTCAACAACGTTCGCGACTTAGAGAGGGATCTTCGGGAGGAGTGGCAGAATATTCCGGATCGTACAATTAACAAACTTATCGCCAGTATGAGGAGACGATGCATGGCTGTAATTGCGGCTACCGGCAAACATACCAGGTACTGACTTTAGGAACGATAATTTTGACGTGATATTTCTTGAAATTTGGATTGAACTCTTAGAATTTGTTGTTATGATGTTGAAATTTATTTTGTACTTTGTTATACAATCATATACGATTAAATGATCATTTTATAGCTACATACTTTCAGTGTTGCTAAACTTTTTTTACATGGTATACTTCCGGGAAAAGCTGAAATTTAAACACAGCAAAATGCAACGTCTTCTTCTACTTTGTTCTACCTTAGTTAAAATTACAATCCAATTCGGTTTACAATAATTTAGAATTTTTTATTCTTGCACATACTTTTTATAGCCAGATTTTATTTGTGAAGTAGAAATATCGAGTAAATTTGAAAATTATTTTTTGTTGGTTGTGTTTTTGTTGTTGTTGTTGTTGTTTTTTTTTATGCCATCGCATCGAAAGATTGGGGCATACTGTTTGACCGTTGTCCGTCTATCCGTCTGTCTGTCTGTCTGCAAAACTTAACCAAAAGACTTCACATTGCAAATTACTACCAGCCTATTCTAGATACAATGCTCATATTTGGCATGATGATACATCTCCATGGTTAGCATCTCCTCATGTCAAGGTCAATGTCATGTGATAAGGTCAAGGTCACATACCAAGGTCAAATACCCCCATAAAAAACCATCATGTATTTTTAACAATTCTTTTCATAGTTAAGTCCTGTTGCGGGGGAAGTGTGTTTAACAAACACATCTTGTTATGTTCTTGTTGTTGGTGGTTCTTCTTTACACTCGAGCAAAATAGCTCCATAAGAAAACGAAGACAAGTATTTTCGCATTATACTGCACTATACTTATGCACCGTTCAGTCCAAACATATCTTATTGCCAGATTAACATAATGGATCCCATGTCAATATCACACATTACAAAGACATATTGTCAGAAGGGTCTATCCACAAGTTCTTCCGACTCAGATCCGGCCGTTCCCATTATAAGTTTACATAGATGACATCTTTAGTTTGTATCGATGCCTCAAGTGCCGAAAGACCGCAAGTGACAATACAGTGTATAGACACTTACGACCCTTCTGTATTGGCACGTCGATAAGTTTAACCCTTTCCCGTACAATCACTGATTTTACGTCCCAATGATATTGCACTTGAGAAAACATTGTGGGAAAAGAAGAAATTGCTTGTAATTTTCTATCTTATAGGATGGTTATTTCTTTTTCATTCAACTGACTTTATGATGCCATTTGCAACCCCTTTGATTTTCGACCAGTCTAAATTTTTGATGAACAGTGAAGGGTTAATACACGTATTTCTAATTTGAAAATTTAGAGTATCGCTATTCAACAAATGTTTAGACTGGTCCCGAAAAGTAATTTCAGACGATAGTTTCAGGTTGATAGAGATTCTAAATACTCTGTCTCTCTGGTTAGAAAACAATGTGGAAAATGCAGAAATTGCTTGTAACAAGCAATTTCTTCATTTTCCACATTATTTTCCAAAACGATTTATCGTTACGGGGCGCAAAACGGGACTGTGTGGGAATGAGTTAGAAATAAAGAATTTGTATTCCGGTTATGAAGGTGTTAGTCTAACGGACAATCGACGAATCGATAGACCAATCAAATCAAACATTTAGATCGGAAGTGAACTTTGAACTCTGGGATCTGGTTGCCTCGCGACTTACTCACTCAACATCACGCAAAATAACGCCGCGAACCATCGAATTTCTCGTAGGGGTTGTCGTCGAGCAGCGCCTGCCGTCTGTCTATTTACGGCCGCTGCCATAGCGCATTTGGTATCGCGTAGGACTCTCATGTATTAGGTCCAGAGTTCGATCCCCGGTCGCGTAAAATATCCTTTTCGACATTTGTCTCCTACCAATGGGGGGGGGATTATCATAAATCCATGTGGGATGAGCAGCTGGAGGATCGGAAAGGATGTAGTGGTAGTACTGGTGTGAGAAATATCAGGAATCCATTGCTCCAGCCGCCTCGATATGACGGAAATACTGTTAAATGTGATGTTTAACCCAATTCAATCGATTTTTCAATTCACGGTAAGCCGCCGTCATAGCGCAGTTGGTAGCGCGTCGGACTGTCATTCTAGAGGTCCCGGGTTCGATCCCCGACGGCGGCACTCATCCTTTTCGACTATTTGTCGCCCACCAATGGGTTGATAATCGTAGAACTATGTGGGATAGCAGCTGGAGGCTAGGAAAGGATGTGATGGTGGTACTGATGTGAGAAATACCAGGAATCCATTGTTAGGTGCTCCAGCCGCTGCGATATAACTGAAAAATTGTTCAAAGCGGCGTAAAACCCCATTCAAACAAACAAACCATTCAATTCACGGTAAAAGGGCATTCCTTTGTACATTGCACATTTTGGGATGCCCTCTGCTTTTACTTTAACTCGGTGTGTAGTCAAACAGATATAAATTTTCTTGTTCGTTTTAAATACTTGATAATTATTATAGGCATTATCAAGCGGACGAGTCCCTTACCCGTTCATACTTTTGGCTAATCGTCGTAGATCGGTCAGACGGCAGCACCGTCAAATTAAGCAAAGATATATTTGACCAATCGCCGTTGTCAATCAAATAACCAGCCGACCAATGAAATCATTCATTGAGACCTTAAAATAATTTTAATCTCGCACATTGACCGCCATTTCTGTTAACCTTTTATTGTTGATTTGCCGACTAAAACGTCGAAACTATACAGCTGAATTGGAGCAAGTGGGCGTAGCTTAAGGCGTAAGTGGGCGGGGCCAGCGATAGGTCAATTGATATATTTATACTTGTACAAACATGGGTAACATTTCACAATAATCTTCCATAATGACGTCTTTAACTCTTTACAATACGTCAAATTTTAGACTTGACCAAATTCAAAGAAGTTGCTATTAACAGAAACAAATGCAATGTATAACGGAAGAAAATATTGTGGTAAAAGGAGGAATGGCTTGTTATGAGCGTTTTCTTCATTTCCGACAATATTACAGTAAATAGTTATATTTATTGGTCGTAAAACGTTGTATTGTGTGGTGACGGGTTACACCGATGTTGTTATAAACTGCTAATTTTATGAACTATATATGCATGTTGACTCCTACATAGTTAGACATAATATTCATTTGAAAGGATGATTTGTCCCTATTCATGTAAAAGACTAGCTGTATTATCTTTTTTCCTCGTAGAATTGAATCCATAGCCCCATTCACTCACCTCCGACAGGAAGATCAGCTTGAATATGAACCCATTCCCACACAGTGACGCCTTTTGACGCCCCTTATGAAAAACAACTGAGAAAACATTATGGAAATTGAAGAAATTGCTTGTGACAAGCAATTTCTTCATTTACCACAATGTTTTCTACCCAGAAAGTTGAAAAAATCCAAAATTTTGTAAACTGTAAATTGTCGTCTGCATCTTCTTTGAATTTGGACTGGTCTAAAATCTTATCGTGTGGGAATGAGTTAAAGGCGTTTTATACAAATTTATGGTAAGCGACATACAACAAAAAGGTTAAATGGTTAGTTGGCAACCTTAGCGTAGAAACTACAGGTTGAAGTTACGACATTCAAGTCGCCAAACCAACCAAAAAGCTTAACAAAAATGTTGGACTTAAATTTCATTCTCGGTCTTAATGAATGTTTTGAATGGTCAATTCATCTTTTGACCGACAGAAAAATCCGTCAATGACTTGTGCTAAGGACACTGGGAAGTTTTATTTATTTTAAATATTGTTTGAAGTTTTAATTATTTTAAATATTGTTTTAACTTCGTCTTGATATAACTGAAAGATCGTTCAATACGGCATAAAACCTCTTTTCATAATTAAAGACAAATTTGAAACTGTCAAAAATCATGTCGCCAAGTACTATTAATAGGTTAAGTATTGTATCTTAACCCATCCCCGCACGTCAGAATTTTAGACTGGTCCACACCGAAAGATGTTATAGTGAACAATTTCAAGTTGGTGAAATTTAAAAAAAATGCCCTTTAGGGTGTAAAACATTGGGGCCATTGAAGATATTGCTCGTTTCAAAAAAAAATCTTCATTGTCCGAAATGTTTCTAAATCTGTTTTCTTGGGGTGCGTAAAAAAGCGGGATTTTGTGGGAATCGGTTAATCCATTACCAGAGTACAAAATCTTAGACTGGTTCAAATTTGGAAAGACGGCAGACGACAAATTCAAAGTTAATAGAATTTGAAAACTCTTTGTATTCTATGGTAGAAAACAGTGTGGATAATGTAGAAATGGTTTGTAACAAGCAATCGCATCCAGTTTAATTTTCTTGATGGGCTTCAGAAAACAGTGTTTCGTAGGAAGGGATTAAGTTCTAACGGAGGTCAAAGTAGTTTTTAAGTGTAAAGGAGTGTTGAAGTGATGATAAAAGTCAGATCATGAAGTGACAATCCTATGTTTTCGAAAAGTACCCTTCCTTGTTAGTACCGGTAAAGACTGATCACAGTGCCCCAGATTACAGGCTTGAATTAACCCATTCCCACACAGTGACGCTTTTGGACGCCCACCAAGAAAAAAATATGTTGGGAAAACAATGTATAAAATGAGGAAATTGCTTGTAACAAGCAATTTCTTCATTTTACACACTGTTTTCTACCCAGAAAGTTGAAATAAACGTAAAATTTCATAAACTGTAAATTGTAGTCCGCAACCCTTTTCAATTTGTGTTAGTCTAAAATTCATATTTCTAGAAATGAAAACCTTATTCTTCGATCTAATACTCAAATAGAAAATAAGATACCAAGAACAAATATAAACAGAGACAGTTTTGATTATAACAGGGCTGGGGATTAGAACGACAACCTACTTAATACAGTACTTAAAACGTTTGAGAACAATTTAAAAAATTGTTATCTTAGTATAAAATAATAGTGCTTTACCGATTTGTCAGCAATTTATAAGACAGTATGCTGCGATTGATTGCATGGAAATATTAATGACATTTTGTATAAATCTATATGTACCTTTTATGATTATTAAAATAATTGCCGATATGAAACAAAGAACAGCAGGAAATAAAGGGAGATTTGAGAGAGAGAGATAGAGAGAGGGGGGTAGCAAGAGAGAGATTGAGAAAGAATGGGAGAAAAGGAATGAGAGATAGAGAGAAAAAAGGAAGAAAGAGAGAGAGAAAGAAAGAAAGAGAGAGAGGGGGGTGACGTCTGAGTGTATCCTTGGATGACCACGAAATTATAAATGCGTTAAACCTTTCCCACACAAGCCCTCCTCTTACCCCCCCCGTCTGCAACTTATTATTTTGATCAGTCTTTTATTTTGTTGTGTGGGAATGGGCTAATATGTTTTCTTTTATAGATAAAGATATTAGTTTTATTATCATAGAAAGCGTTTGATGACCAGAGTTGATATACTTTTCTAGAAGAAGGTTTTCTCTGTTTAACGGCACATTTGGTCTGCTAATTTTTGGATCGTCACTGTCGTTAGAAATCGACTAACCAATTAAATCGATCAAGACAGATAGACAGGTCAAGACTGGGAGTGAACTTTGAACTCCGATATTTATGATTGTTTATTGGTTTGTCGACTAAGACACGGCTTTGATTCAAGCTGTAATCTATCTATCTATCTATCTATCTATCTATCTATCTATCTATCTATCTATCTATCTATCTATCTATCTATCTATCTATCTATCTATCTATCTATCTATCTATCTATCTATCTATCTATCTATCTATCTATCTATCTATCTATCTATCTATCTATCTATCTATCTATCTATCTATCTATCTATCTATCTATCTATCTATCTATCTATCTATCTATCTATCTACCTACCTACCTACCTACCTACCTACCTAAATACCTATCTATCTATCTATCTATCTATCTATCTATCTATCTATCTATCTATCTATCTATCTATCTATCTATCTATCTATCTATCTATCTATCTATCCATCCATCCATCCATCCATCCATCCATCCATCCATCCATCCATCCATCCATCCATCCATCTATCTATCTATCTATCTATCTATCTATCTATCTATCTATCTATCTATCTATCTATCTATCTATCTATCTATCTATCTATCTATCTATCTACAATATGGCAAAATTATAGACTGGTCCAATTTTAAATGGAGTTGCAGACAAGAAATTGAAAGTTATCGAAATTTAAGTTTTTCAACTATTCGGGTAAAAGACGTCGTGGTGAATGAAGAAACTGCTTGTTGCAATTTCTTCATTTTACACAATGTTTTCCCAATTGGGTTTCTTGAGAGGCGTCAAAATTCGCCATTGTGTGGGAATGAGTTACAGGTTATCTAAGCCTATCATATGATTATTTTTCGAGATACTAGTTAACCCATTCCAACACAGTGAAAATTTAGACCTGTCCTAATTGAAAGGAGCTGCAGACGACAACTTCAAGTTGATGGAATTTTTAATTTTTTCGTCTTTGTGGATAGAAAACATTGTGGATTATGAAGAAATTGCTTGATCCAAGCAATTTCTTCATTTTCCACAATGTTTTCCAAAGCTTTTTTCTTGAGGGGCGTAAAAAGGAGGGATTGAGTTGGAATTGGTTTAACCATCTCCTGTCCAATCCCTGGTTTTTACGTCCTTGTGGTTTTATACTTGAGAAAACATTGTCGAAAAAAAACGAAAGAAGAAATTGCTTGCTTTTCCATGACGTTTTCTACCCTACTGAATGATTATTTTTCAAATAAATTCGACGACTCTAAATTGTCGTCTGTAAAGTCTTTCAATTCGAACAGGTCGAATATTTTGCAAAACAGGATAGGGTTGATGATCGCCGGATTTTGAGCAGAGCTTTTTATAACATAGTTGCAATCAAGCGAAAAGGGGTGGTCTCTCAATGGTCCATAAAACAAAACAAAACAACAACCACGAAACTGGAACAGGAATTGGATATAGTAAAGGTCAAATAGCGATTGTTTGATTATCCCCTTTTCATACACATAATAACGCTTTGAAACACCCCTCCATTTAAAATATGTGGAAAACATTGTGGAAAATGAAGAAATTGCTTGTAACAAGCAATTTCTTCATTATCCACAATGTTTTCTACCTCGTAAAACTGAGATTTTTTTCAATTTCACAAACTTTCAAGTACTATCTGCAACTTCTTTGAATCTGGACTAGTCTAAAATTTTATCGTGCGGCAATGGTTTGAGTCGCAAACCCATTGAAAATGCTTCCCAACGTCGGAGTTCAAAGTTCATTTCCTGCCTTTATTATTTAATTGGTCTTTCGATTTTTTTTATTTATTATTATTTTTTTTGTTTTTACTTTTTTATTTATTTTTCTTTTTTTGACGGCTGCTTTCCGTCAAATCTCATTAACAGTCGACTAATTCAGTTAATAGCGTGACTTAATGAAAATTATATCATAAATTCGACAATGTTACCTATATGCAAACCATGTTTCAAAAGAGCCATTAAGTTTTCGATTTAAATAAAGGACATAATTTGACAAGTCATAAAGCATAACTCTGATTTAACTTCCTAATCTTATTCAAATAAGGAGGAAATTATATCAAATTTGAAAAAAAAAAAGCTGAGATCATCTTTTCAGCTGAACACTAACAAATTCATTAATAATTGTGAGAGAAAAAAAGACCAATACAAGCTTTAATAAACCTTTTTACCGATTACCAGACGATAAAACTTTAGATTTTTCCAAATTCAAAGTAGTTGCGGACGACACATCAGAGTGTGTTAATTTAGAAAGTAAGTGCACCATAGGGTGGAAAACATTGTGAGAAAGGGAGAAATTGTTTGTAACCAATTCAAGCGTTTTACTCCTTTTTCCACAAAACTTTTCAATACCTATATTTCTCAAGGACGTCAGAAAGCATCATTATGTGGTAATGTGATAACACACAATCTATCATGTTGACTCGCTGGTGAAACTTACTTTTTGTGTAAAAAAAAACATAGTGGGAAAATGAGAATTGCCTATCACAAGCATTTTTCCTTTTGCTCGAAACGTATTGTACACTATATGATACTAACATTTACAATTTCAAGCAATTTGAATTGTAGTCCACATCCTGTTTGAATTCGGACCAGTCTTAAATTAATGATTTGTCGTGAGAAAATGGGATTCAAGGACCATTTTAATAAAAGATGCGACCAAAATGACCTGGTTTTCTTAAGAAAAAAAAAAAAAAAAAAAAAACAACACAAGATCCTCAACCCTTGACCAGACGACAAATCTTTAGAATGGTACAAATTGACAGAAGTTGCAGACGATGTCTTAAAGTTCAAGAGAATTTTAAAATCTTTGGTTTTTAGTGTAGTTCGACGTTGCAGACGACAAGTCAAAATGCGATGCAACTGGAAAATAAACGCCAAACAAGGCAAAAGCACTGTGAGAAAAGAGAAATTGCTTCATCTAAGCAATTTCTCTTTTTCACACAACGTTTTCTAAACCTTATTTTCCATAGTCTTAAAAGCGGATTTTTGTGGCAATAGGTGAACGAGAAAGTTTATCAGATTTTTTATGAAGAGCTTTTTTTCTCCCGGCTTGATGCTATATTGTTGGTAATTTACACTTATGAAATATAAAACACACACACACACACACACACACAAAAAAATATACTTTTCTTCCTAAATAAAGATTTATTTAAACTGTATTTATCAACCTTTATAATTAAGAGTTTGGCCTTAAAACGTAAGGATTATTTGTCATTCGGTTATTTACCGTGTGATATTTTCATGTTGTCAAATAATAGAATAAAGTCCTTTGATACATTTAGATTAAAAATACGATAAGGCGCGAAAAATGAAGCTTTTATAGCCTTCTGTCTTTCGAAATGATTTTGTCGGGGACAGAGTGTTACCGGGGCTTTAAAGCCGTATCACTGAGGCGATCATGAGTGTCGATTTGGTCAGAATTGACCAATCTAGCTGGCCCCGCCCTCATACTCCGTTGATCCCAACCATTGACTCCGACAGGAAGTTCCGCTTCGATTGTCAACTGCGATATTTTGGAAATTCATCGCTAGTAAAATATAAGAAAAAAGTAGAGGCTTTGGCTTGCGACTGATCTAAACGTCATAACTGTAGGTTGATGACCTTGGGTAGGGCGTTTAAGTCGCGAAGCCATCAAAAATGCTTCACATAAATGGCGGCTAATGTCGGAGTTCAACGTTAATTTCCGATCAAAATAAATGATTATCAAATTGAATGCTTTGATTGGTCGTAATATATATTTTTTTTAATATTTTTGATTGACATGCGCGATCGTGCAATATTTTACCATAAAGTTTTCTAACGGTTCAACACGAGAAAATATTAGACGAGACCAGAATGAGAGAATTTCACGACAGTGTCTCAGAACTTAAGAATAAACCCATTCCCTCACAACAAAATTTTAGACAAGATCAACTGAAAGAATGTGCAGGTGACAGTTTACAGTTGATGAAATATTAGATCTTTTCAACTTTCTTAGAAGAAAACATTGTGTAAAATGAAGAAATTGCTTGTTTCAAGCAATTTCTTCATTTTACACAATGTTGTCCTAATTGTTTTTCACGAGGGGCGTCTAAAAGCATTAATGTGTTGGAATGGGTTCAACGCCATATATGATAGAAAACATCATGAGGAGACATTGCTGATCACACGCAAGTTCCAATTTTACTATGTTTTCTCTGCTAAAATTGACGGATCTCAGCTGCCAATAAAGAATCGTAGACCAATAAAATCATCCGCATTAAATCTGGATAGTTTTTAACACACCCCCCTTTTTAGTCCATTTGGTGAAAATCGCGGACACGAACTGGCTGTGGCGGTGGAAAGTGTAAAATAACGTGAAGAGCAGTCACATCTTTGCGAGTTGAACAGTTCAGAGAATCCCGGTCGAATGACAAACCTACTACTACCAAAAAAGGAAGAACCATATATATGAGTTCGTTCCAACGCGGGCGACAAATTTCGATTGAACTGTAAAATTCGCTCTAATCATTGTCAGGTCTAATTCATGCTAGAAATTAGGAATGTGTCATAACGGTAGGTAAATTTGGAACTTTCCTTAGAACCTTTTATAATTTTGCCGCATTCCCTTTATTTATCTTTCTTTTATTTGCTATATACTAAAGTCATATTTTTTGTGTGTGAAATATTCCTACTTTCATTGAAAAAATAATTCAGTTTTAAGCATCGATCTTTTTCGTAATACTTATTTTCTAGAACATTCGTAGATTTCACGATGTAAAACTAAAAATAGCCCAGAATACGTAATTTCCACGTTTAGAGAAATGTATAATTTCTAAATATAGCACGCGGGAATTCTCTTTCGATTTCGCAAAGAAATGAAATGACGGTAGAATGGCCAGCCAATATCACCAAGACCATGTTTATTTCGAAACAAGTATAGAAACGAAAGCTAAAACTATTGATACGAAATGACTCAAACTCAAACAAATCGGTTGGTTACCCTCTGTGTTCTAAATCAAGCAATTAACTGCTTACGTCACTGGGTCACGCTTGCACCTGCGCAGTGAATGTTTACAATTTCATTCCGTGTTGCGATATCGGCTGGTCGATAATCATATCGAAGCGGCTAGATGGCGGATCGTGTTTATATTGCGGATTATATCAAGAAAAAGCGACGGAGGAAGGTAGGGATTTTTTAAATCAATCACATATCATATTTTCTGTCTACACGTAAAATTTTATACCATGACATTTTGTACTTTCTTCAAAATTTTGAGTTTTATGCTAGCGGGTTTACGGCGCATTACCATTGTAATATGTTAACGAGGACGGATGTATAGCGGTTTATGGGGTGAAGGTCCCTCTCGATAGAATGTTTATATCGGCATGTAAACATGATCTATCCTTTACTCCAATAATATGTTTTTTGCATTTCTCTGAAAAATAACCAAGTTTTGATGGTAAAAATGGGAGGCTTGGTAAGAAAAGAGGGACTAACAAAACCGATGATTGGAAGACCAGTCTGCGTAGGTTGGGTAAAGCTGCAAATGGGCATTTTCCGAAACTGTCTCTGGACGACCAGAAGACTGCAACTACAGATTAATTAAGTTTTAGTTAGGAGGTTTAGTACGCAAAAGAAAGATTTTTAGTTTTTTTTTTATTGTTTGTTTAATCGAAGTGCATGGAATATGTCAAGTTTACCTATTTTATGGAATTTCATAACACTGACCAGCGCTCGTTAAACTTTAAAATTTACCGTAATTACGCAATTTACGGATTGCTTGCCACGCCCACTGAAACCCAACAGGATGTGTCATTCAGATATCAAGCGGCATTAGTTTGCAAAACGATCACGGCCTCAACGTCGCAACTGTAGCTTGAATAAGGTGTAGTTACGACTTTTACGTCGCTTAACCAATAAAGATACTTAACATTAGTATCGGCCAATATCGGAGGTTAAAGTTCATCTCCGGTCGATATGAATGATTTGACTGGTCGATCGATTCTTTGATTATTTTGTGCTGGTGATTATACGGAGCGCTAAATCTATGCCAAGATACAGTTACTATAAATAATGGAGTCTGGGGGCTTAATAGGACGTAGATTACAGAACGCAGAATTAACTTTTTTCTGTAACATAAGGGTTTCGGATTTCATGATGACTACCGGTTAATGCTTCTGCGCAGTTATTGGATTTTTCTGTATTTATTCAAGTCATACCTGTTATCTGGTTCTATTGGTTGCTATTGACGTATCGCTTGCCACGCCCACTGACCTCCGGCAAGACTGAGATTAGAAATGAATTTACTGAGTTACATAAATGGTCAGGGACTTAAAACAAAAAGACAAATCTTTAGTTGGTGTCCTAAACGTCGTAACTGCAGCTTGAATAAGCATTAGCTACGAGGTTTAAATCTCCAGAGCAACTAAAGTGCAAGTTTCACTTCGTGTCTAATCTAAATGAACGAATAGATTTCTGAAACTATTTTTGATTAATATGGGCGATCCATCCATTCCCATGGAAACTTATTTGCAAATTATCATGAAAACCATAAGTTCAAGATAAAACAACAGCAAAATCAATGACAACAACAACACCAATAGCAACACAGTTACCTTACTCCCCGATTACAGTGTTTCAGCTATGGAGTTTTTATGAGGAAGCACTGAGTTACCGAACTTAAGGATCGCTAGCCCTGACCTTTGACTTCCCTGGCCTAATCAACTGACTCCAACACTTCGATATTGAACGGTATTTTTCGTGAAATTATGGTCAGAAACATGGAACCAAAAAGTAAAATAGTTGTTTGGAGACCTTAAACGCCGTAACTATAGCTTGAATATAAGCTGTAGTTACGACTTTGAAGTCTCCAATCATGCATCAAATTAATATCGGCCAATGTTGGAGTTCAAAGTTCACTCCCGGTCTAAATGAATGATTTGATTTGTCGATTGGTTATTGGATTGACAGTCGCGATCAGTCAACTTCTCTATTGCACGCGCAATGTATGGTTTCGTTCATGCGCTCTTTAGCAATGAAGCATGGCAAACGCCGTAACACAGTTTTTAGGGACTGATCTACCAAATTCATGCTCTGCTAGAGCTTTTTCATAGCATTCGAAGGTTGGCGAAACACGGACGTAAGTACCTATATGAGTATAGGAGCTTTACCCTTTCCCGTATTTTAAGATTTTTGTTTGGTTCAATTTGAAAATTAGATGTATTTTGAAATGAAACTTCCTATGTCGTAGAAAATATTGTGGGAAAAGAAGAAATTGCTTGTTACAAGCAATTTCTTCTTTTTCCACAATGTTTTCTTAAGTATTAAATCACAGCAACGTAAAATCCCGGGTTTGAAAAAGAAAGGATTAAGACAATGTTGCACTAAACCATGGTATTAATCAATGATGGGACTAGTTCCTTTTATACATGTCTCAGTGAAACATGTATTTTTGCTCCTTTCACACCATTGCATGTTTTGATCAAATTGCAAAAATGAAATGCACGATATATCTTGCCCGAGGAAACAGTAATTAATTTTTGTGTACTTTGGTGATTTCCGTGCAAAAGCGTACGAATATCTCCGCAAACAAGACTAATCCAGTCTTTACACATACCTTGTGCGCCGCCGTCATAGCGCAGTTGGTAGCGCATCAGACCCCCAATCGTCAATCATGGGTGTCATGGGTTCGATCCCAGGCGGCGGCACATATCGACATTTGTCCATCACCAATGGATGGATAATCGTAAACCTAAGTGGGATAGCAGCTGGAGGCTATGAAAGGATGTAGTGATATTACTGGTGTGACAAATGCCAGGAATCCATTGTTAGGTGCTCCAGCCGCCGCGATATGACAGAAAAATTGTTAAAAGTGTCGTTAGACCAAATTCAAACAAACAAACCATTTGTCCTGTTGTATTTGTGTGGAGTTCGGAGGCATTGGCCTCGCCTATGTTTTATGTTTCTTGATGTTTGACCCCAAATTGAAGGATTGCTGGGAACGCAAAACAGACCCAATATCAAACGGCATTATTTTGCAGATCTTTTGGTCAGTAATATGATTTATGACTTAAATGTCGCAACTACAGCTCGAATAAGGTGTAGTTACGACTTTTAAGTCGCCTAGCCCCATAAATGGTTAGCACGAATGTTGGAGTTCAAAGGTCACTTCCGGTGTAAATGAATGATTTTATTGGTAAAACTTTGCTTTGATTGTCAACGACGATCCGTCAGTTTATATCAAGAGTAGACAGGCCCGTACAGTAAGCATTTCAAAATGTGTGTGGCTAACTTGGGATTATTTCAAGAATTAAAGATATGTCGGTGGATTACTTAGGAATTCAGATAATTTTACAGAGCGCGTTTTAGAATCAGAATTTGTTGTTTTCCATTACTATCATATAATTTGGGTAAGGCTTAGCGCCCCCTCCCCTAAAAAACCCGATTTCGTACGGGTATCGCCCTATAAATCGCGGAATAAGTATGCATTACAAGCTATTTTCTTATGAAAGGGGGAAAAACTCATGTGCGTTGCTAAGTTTAGCCCATCTCCCACACAACGACACCTTTTTCGCCACCAAGGAAAAAAAGCTTCGGAAAACATTGTAGAAAAAGAATAAATTGCTTGTTACAAGCAATTTCTTCATTTTCCACCACACTGTATTCGATCGCCAAAAGACGGAGATTTCTTTTTAAATGTCATTAACAAAAATGTCGTTTGCAGTTTCTTTCAATTTCGACCAATCTAAAATTTTATGGCCTGGTAATGGGTTAAAAGAAAACTGTCATTTTCGACTCATCTACATTGAGGGATAGACCGAGCATCCTACCAAGTTTCAATCGGGGTTGGAATCTGCTTCGAAAATGAGATTCGAGTAAGGTAGAATGGCTATGTCTGTAAAAGAAAGTAATTAATATCAATGAAACAAATTAAATTTTGGTTAGCCTGCGCTCACCGTATAATGCGCTTAAAGCGTCACATATGAATGATCCCATAAAAATGATAACGGTGAAGGGAGAGGTTTCTAGCCCCGGCCCCGGGGAAAGTCGGCGTGGAAGATGTTCGTTCATCTAACAATTTACCCATTACCAGATGACAACATTTTAGACTGGTCCAAATTGAAAGGAGTTGCAGACAAAAATTCAAAATATGTGAAATTTTAGATTTTTTCAACTTTATTGGTAGAAAACATTTTGTAAATTGAAGAAATTGTCTGTAACAAGCAGTTTCTTAATTTCATACACTGATTCCTCCCCTTTTTGGGAGAGCGTCTAAAAGCGCCATTGTGTGGGAATGGGTTACATGTTAAGTTAACGATTGAAGGAAAGTTTCGAAAATTTGACATTTTGCTGTAATAGTCAAACCGCAACCTCGATAATGAAGTTAATTTGTTAGCAACTTTTCTTAACCCCTGATTTTTACGTCCTAGTAATTCTATAATTTAGAAAACATTGCAGAAAAAGAAGAAATTGCTTGTTACAAGCAATTTTTTCTTTTTCTTTAATATTTTCTGAATTTTTTTTTTTTCAAAATAAATCCACTTTAACATTTACGTCTACAAAACTTTTGAATTTGGACTGGAAACAACCCCCCCCCCCCCGATTTTTCCATTATACCGCAAAATTTTGCAATTAATAGACTCAAGACCAATAGAAAACTGTTCCGGAAATAAAATTAGCTCTACTGATTAATCATTTTCAAAGTTTCAATTTAGCTTTTGATTTGAACTAGCAAAAGGCTTTCCTTTACACAAGTCTAGGTTTAAGGGGTGCAACGGAGTTATAAAACCGTCGTTTTGTAATGGAACCTAATAATGTGGCTTCTTCACTTATTTTGTAAGCTTAATCAAGCGCTGAAATGATCCGCAATACATTTTCACGATCTTTTAGCTCGCCTGAGCACGAATCGACGGATCGCTTGCCCGCCCACTAAGCTCCGACAGGAAGTTCTATTTCGATATTTATCCACGTTATTTTGCAAAAAAAAAATATGGTCAGTTAAATGTAACAAAAAATGTATAATGGCGTTACTTCAGCTTGAACAGGCTAACACGTTTAAGTCGCTAAACAAAAAAGTATGCTTCCCATGAAGGGCCAACAATTTCGAGGTTCAACGTTCAATTCCGGTTTATATGTATCATTTGATTTGGCTATCGATGTTTTGTTTAAAAAGAGGTTGCAGACGACATTGAAAATTAGATACAACTTGAATTTAAACCATCATAGGGTGTAGAAAATTTTGTGGGAGAAGGAGATACTGCTTGTGACAAGCAATTTCTCCTTTTTCCGAAATGTATTCTCAAATATAAAATCTCAGCATCGTAAGATCCCGGGTTTGTACTGGAAAGGTTTAATCTAAGGCCTGTCTAACATCTGTGTCGTCTGTTAAGGGCTTACATGAAATTAAATCCGTATGGATTGCAAGGGTTTTAAAAGATAGAATTTCGAGGATACTTTGTGGTTTGATGTCATGGCAACGACCGCGTGACATTTTAATCGGAAACTTCGACTGGGTCCTTGCAAAGTCACCGATTTTGCAGATATAAAAGGATTGTTTTCTGCTTTTATAAAGTGACCCGACAGACAAAGACACTGCAAAGGCAAATTGGGTCTCTCTAGGAAATGAGAAAAGTATCTGTCCCGTGTACCCTTGACAGGCTGGGTAAATTGATGTTAATGGTTTTTGCTGGTTCCCCGAAGGATTTGTTTGTTTGAGGTTTTACGCCCCCCCCCCTCAACAACTTATGTTATATAGAGACGGGGCCTCGGTTTAAAGCCTCGTCCAGATGCATGACTGGGGTCTGCTGAAACGGTGGATCGAACCAGGGACCCCTTACACTGGAGTCTGACGCGATACCGCAACACCATATTTTGCCCCAGGTCTCTGTTGGGAAAAAAACGACATTCCGAATCATTGTTTCTAATATTCGTTCTACGAAATTACCAATTAGTACCGGCTTACGTTCTGGAAAACTGTCCAACACAGGCATACGCAAAACACTTAACGATAGCCCTTATGCGCTCCATGCTAAAAACCGAACGTATTTCACAATTCTTTACATTTCGTCGTTCCATAACCCATTCTCTAACAATCCCGCTTATTTACGCTCCTTCATAGAAAAGGTTTGAAAACATTGTTGATAACGAAGAAATTACTTGTTATAAGTAATTTTTTCATTATCCACATTGTTTTGTACCTCAAATGGAAACGAATTTTAAAATCTCATCAATTTGAAATTGTTGTCTCCAACTCCTTTGAATTTTGCCAAGTCTAGATTTTTGTTGTGTGGTTATTGATTAAGAATTAACTGAGAAAAAACAGTAGACTTCAATAGCCGTGTGTAATCTTATTTCAACGCGTCAGGTCGGCTAAAGGGTCTTTGAGTGTGTGTACTTCCGTTTATTTTTCGTCGCTACCCACAGCACATGCCCATATGAGCGACGCCCCCAGAATACGTCTCATGCGAAAGGCAATTAGTTTTTGTAAGTTGATATGTTTAGCCCATGGCTCGAATCCGTGAAGTCATGCGCTCTACCAAATGAGCTAATCGAGCTGATAGGATCAACCTTCATTATGACCAAACGATATTTAAACCAAGACTAGAGGACAAAATTGGCCCAAATTCAAAGAAGTTGCAGACGATAAATTTTAGTAGTTGAAATTTTGAAAGTATTTTTTTCTTACAAGTGTGTGTGTGGGGGGGGGGGTGCTTCCAAAAACGTGATTGTGTGGTAATGGGTAAACCATTCAAATTGACCGGAGCTACCAGACCTCGCAACTAAGCTGTAGTTACGAGGATTTGGTACCCAGTGAATTTATGTCAAAAGTAAAGTTCTAGAGGAAAGTTATTACCAACGTTTTGTAATCCAGATAGCACCCCCATGCACTTGCTTAACCCATTCCCACACAATCCCGGTTTTTACGCCCCTAAAGAAAAAAAGCTTTAGAATACATTTTGGACAATGAAGCAATTGCTTGTTATAAGCAATTTCTTCATTTTCCACAATATTTTCCACCTTAAAAGGTATTTTCTTTTTGAAAGTTCACTAACTTCAGACTGTCGTTTGCACACCCTTCAATTTTGGCCAGTCCAAAAGTTAGTCGTGTGGTTATGGGTTAGATATGTTGTGAAGGTTCGAGATTGCAAATATAAAAAATCTATAAAAGCGACCTCTTGTTATCTTGTCGCACAATGGCTACGATGACGAACTCATACTCCGAGAAAAGTCGAGGGTTGTAGGTTCACATTCCGACCACGCCGCTGGTCACGTGTGTGTTTCCTTTATTTAAAAAAAAATCATTTCAGAAACCAAGGCTTGTGCCGATGGTACCTAGAAAGCAAATGAATAGTTGAACTTAGTCGGGGTTTTAGTGAAAGATGGTGTCTTACCCCATTCAAAAAAACAACAAAGTGTCTTACAATAACGTCTATTTTTCTATTAAAATTTGGCATTCTCCTGCAGGCGATTGTGGAAAATACATGGGACAGCTTTGTTTCCTTTTTTACTATTTTGAAAAACGAATAAACTATTAAGCAGAAATATGTGAGTAACAAAAGTTTATTCTTTAAGAAACATTCTGTCGAAAATATACGTGATCATCAGATCACGTGATCGAATATATTACGGATTCGCGACGCCATTTACATAAAGAAGAACCAGCACGTTTCTTGAATAAAATTTTCTACGCGCATGCGGAATGGACTTGTATATAAACGATAATCACATCCGTGCACGGCAATATTTTAGACTGGTCCAAATTGTAAGAGTTGCAGACGACAATTAAAAGTTTATGAAATATAAGATTTGTTCAACTTTCTGGGTAGAAAATATTGTGGAAAATGAAGAAATTGCTTGTTGCAAGCAATTTCTTCATTATACGAGTTTTACCTATTTGCAAAATATATTTTTAGGGATATAAAACCGTAGTAAAAGAAATGTTTAGCTTTTTTGTTGGTTCGACGACTTAAAATTCGTAACTTATCCAAGCTGTAGTTACGAAGTTTTGGTTACCAACTAACGATTTTCTTTTTGTTTTATGTCACTGACAAAACATTTTGCAAACTCATTGATAGTCGTTTGATAACTCCGTATGTATGTCGGTACTAAAGAAAAGCTTTACAGAATACGCAGAACTGAATTTAGTACACTGGAGGTGAGATTTGATACTAATCTGGCTGAATTAACAAAGTATTGCCACACTGTATAAAATTTGAATATATCAACATTTGGTTCGCTCCGGGTTAAATCTAAATTTATTGATCTTACTCATATAGTACTGCGGGGTCATTTCAGCTGAAACAGATATCCAATCAGAGGGGTGTATTTCATTTTAGAATTGAAGTGAATTGAAATCCATCCATATCCATGTTACACATTGGAATCGTCTATTCACTCACTGGAATCGACTAGTTAAGACAAATCTACTAATCACGTGTATAGGGTTTAGATTAGGATAATCAAAGTACTGGAAGTTTTATAATCTAGCAAAACATGGTTTTGTTAATTTCAATCTTCTTTGTCAAATGTTATCATGATAAATAAACTAGGTTAAAGTAACCCAGGAGTTAACCCATTACAACATGACAAAATCTTAGACTAGTTCAAATTGAAAAAAGTTGCAGAGGACAGTTTTAAGTTGGTTGAATTAACAAAAAGTTTCCCTTATAAGATAGAAAACATTGTGGACAATGAAGGAATTGCTTGTAACAAGCAATTTCTTCATTCTGCTTAGATGTCATGGGTTCGATCCCCGGCGGCGGCACATATCCTTTCCGACAGTTGTCTCTCACCAATGGATGGATAATCGTAAACCTATGTGGGATAGCAGCTGGAGGCTAGGAAAGGACGGAGTGGTAGTACCGTTGTTAGGTGCTCCAGCCTCCGCGATATGACTGAAATTCTGTTAAAAGCGGCGTTAAACCCTATTCAATCTATCAATTCATTCTCCACAGTGTTTCCCATGACTTTTTACCTTTGGATGCTTAAAAAACGGGATCGTGTGATAATGGGTTAAATAGAATGTTGAGCCGCCGTCATAGCGCAGTTGGTAGCGCGTCGGGCTGTCAATCTAAAGGTCCCGGGTTCGATTCCCGACGGCGGCACTCATCCTTTCCGACTATTTGTCTCTCACCAATGGGTCGATAATCGTAGACCTATGTGGGATAGCAGCTGGAGGCTAGGAAAGGATGTAATGGTAGTACTGGTGTGAGAAATACCAGGAATCCATTGTTAGGTGCTCCAGCCGCCGCGATATGACTGAAAGATTGTTAAAAGCGGCGTAAAACCCCATTCAAACAAACAAACAAACAAATAGAATGTTTTTGAGTTTTCAATATTCCCGAAATACATAAGAACTACTTCTTAAGGCGTAGGCATTCTTTGAGAAGACCTCAAAATTTTGTCTGTGAATGTAAGCTACAAATCTTACGCTTTGCTAGCTAAAAAGTTCTATTCAGGACATCTGAAATTGACCAATCGCTGGTGCCACACACTTACTCCGTTCGCCCAGCTTATTGGCTGCACCAGGAAGTTTCGTTTCGATTTGAACCGGCGATATTTTGCAACATTTATACCCAGTAGCATGTAATGAAAAATTAACATGGTAAGTGTGCGACCTAAACGTCTTAACTACAGCTTGACTAAGCTGTAGTTACGACGTTCAAGCGACAAAACAAACACAAATGTTTCAAACAAATGGCGGTCAATGTGGGAGTTCAAAGCTTTATTCCGCGCTGTATGCATGATTTGAATGGTCATTGGATTCCTTGATTGTGATTTGCGATTGCTCGATTGAGTACCCACACCATAGGGTTTTCAAAGAGAAATAACAGATTTAGACCGATGCGTCTCCCTTCTATCTCGAAGCCTCCTTATGTATAACATAAATAAATCAGTTTATGCCTCGTTTATCCATGGTGCTCTTCGAGCAATAAAAATGACGGAAGTCGGCGACAAAAATATCGTAGATAGAGCTGTCTTTAACCCAGTCCAACTCAATCCCTCCTTTTTACGCCCCTCAGGAAAAAAGCTTTGGAAAACATTGTGGATAATGAAGAAATTAATTGCTTGTATCAAGCAATTTCTTCATTAACCACTATGTTTTCTATCCAAAAAGACGAAAAAAATCAAAATTCCATCAACTTGAAATTGTCGTTTGCAGCTTCTTTCAATTTGGACCAGTCTAAAATTTTGCTGTGTTGGAATGGGTTAAGATATTGTATGTTCGCCCATCGACAATCAAGAGACGCCGATGAGAGTTGTGGTTTACGGAAAACTAGTTTGAACGAGATATTCACGATGCGTAACTCTATTAGTTTAAAAGATACTAGATGCAATGTATATACAAAAACTCGTGATTTATCATGCGTAATAAATACAACATTTATCGTGAGATATTGTTTGTGGTGTATTCAAGGCTTGTGAGGTCTCGCAGGTTTGTGGCATTGCATCCCAGCCATGTGTCCTCTGCAAAGGTTTTTCGAGACCTAGCAACTTTCTTGTGATACCACGGTAGCTTAGCACACACATGTGTTAACTTTTTCTTCAAAGCGGCTTCAAACCAAAAGTGTCTTGTCGCTGGCTTCAAGATCTCTTAACTACTAGCCTTCTCACAGTCCTCTGACGAGTTTACAAATGATAGGGGACCACTATAAATACATATAACAGTAGACCACAGCATGTCAAGTTTTTGTCAGCCCCCCAATTATCTCAGTTGATAAGCCATCGTCTTCAAACCTTCGGATAGAGGGTTCGCTCCCCGGACTGACCAAACTCACAAACTTAGTTACATTTTCTATCCAATGAGTTGTTCGGTAAGGCACCGTGTGACGGTGCTACCCCTCAAGAACGTTAAATCATTACCTGACAAAATATTTTAGACATGTCCAAATTGAAAGGAGTTACAGACGACAATTTCAAGGTTATGACATTTTAGAATTCTTCTACTTTTTTCGAGTCGAAAAACATTGTGTAAAATGACGGAATTGCTTGTTGCAAGCAATTTCTTCATTTTACACATTGTTTTCCCAAATGTTTTTCTTTAGAGGATTAAAAAGGCGTCATTATGTGGGAATGGGTTATAATTGGCTTGGCAAACAGGCTTGCTGTTTAGACAATTCGTTTATGATCGAATGACAATTAAATCATCGTTAATACAGCCTTGAGTTGCAGTAACTTTGTTAGATACAAGAAAATCATCGTAAGTACAGCTTGAATAAACTGTAGATGTGATGTTTTATACCACACGTTCGCAATTACCTTGTTATGCACATTTGCACCGAAACGAGGTCAATTTCCGAGAAAATGGTGTAATTATTTTGAACATTATCATTATGCCATCTCATAAGTCAAAGAGAACGGGTTTCTTTTGTAAATGGTTTAGAACCTTTATCTTATTGTCGCGTTTTAATTTTATTGTCTTTCTTTTTGCAGGGTCGCTATGAATTCTTGGTAAAATGGAAGGGATATTCTTCAAAGTAAGTCATTTTCTATTTACGACAAAAAATGACTTGTCCAAATCAAATGACACTACAGACGACATTATGAATTTCCTGGAAAATTGAAAAACTTTATCTTATGGGGATAGAAAACATTGTTCATAATGGAGACATGGCTTGTTATAAGCAATTTCTTCATTTTCAACAATGATTTCTTCATAGAGATAAATATTTTAGAATTTTCAACAGTTTGAAATTGCCGTCTGCAATCTCTTTGAAGGCTCTAATCAGAGTCATTTTCAACACGATGTGCTCAAGCGAAAAATACCTAGGATAAGCAGACAGATTTTTCAATATTCATTAATACATAAGAACTACTTTTTATGGCGTAGGCTTTTAATGGGTTTAGTGGTTAAGCCTCCAGTGCAGTTTGCACTCGTTGAACTTTGAGAAGACCCCAAATTTTGTCTGTTAACTTAAGCTGTCAAAGCTGACGCTTTGCTAGCTAATAAGAAATCTTTGTATTTCTGGATAAAGAGCCTGTGGGGTATGAAGAAATTACTTGTTACCAGCAATTTCTCAATTTTCCAAGGTGTTTTCCAGAGCCTTTTCTTTAGAGGCGTAAACAATTCGGGACTGTGTAGGAATTGATTAAGTGGAATACATTGTAGAGAAGCAAGCGAGATATTTGAATAAAACATCGCGAGAAAAGGAGAATTTGTTGGTACAAGCAATATCTCACTTTCCCTAGATGATTATTTTCTTCGTTTCAACAAAATACGAGATTTCTGGTTATTTGTGAAGGTTTTGTTAACAAAATTGATTACTAGATTCTTAGACAAAGAGCTTCTCTGACGAATTACCCCAAATCATGCTACAGAAATACTGCTTTGGAAAACATTGTGAGAAAAGAAGCAATTGCTTGTTACAAGGTTAAAAGGTCCGACCTAGCATACGACATGCAATTTCGTCCTCTATCACATTGTTTCTACCATCAATGGCCCTTATTTTCCACTTTCGCTGTACTTTGAAATACTCATTTAAATTAGTTAGTTTTAGACGAGTCTAAACTTTTGTTATCTACTTATGGGTTAAAAAGTTTAAGTGTTGTATCGACAAGTACCCTTACAACATTGTAGTCGGATAATAAAGACACCAATGACTTTTTGCACTCTAGTCACTGATATTTTAACGTCGAAATAGAATACAACGTTCTGTTGAGGACTCAGCTGACAGCGTCGAATCGTCGATGGACGACTAAAACATGGAAAACTCAGCTTATTGTAGCCGTAGTTTTAGAGATTTTGGTCGCCCATTGCCACTACAGATCGGCATCGGTCCTATGCGAAGATTTGCAATTAAGGAGATCCCGAACACCGAGGCAGGGCGAGTTACCGGTAGAGTGATTAAAGGTCAGTTAAGAATCCTCTCCTGCCATGAATTATCGGTTGTTTTCGGTAATATGATACTGTTAGAAATAAACATCTGCCTCGTGAACTAAATCAGCGGTAAAACTCACTGAGGCATGACGTCATTGTGGCATTAAAAACTCGAAATGGATGCCGAGCACGTGCCTATACTTTGTGTATTGACTTTTAAACTGTCTTAACACCATAATGTTTTTGTTCAGGAGTCTTTGACAAATTGAAACGTACTTTGTCGCCTCAAATGAAATCGGCTAGAGTTATTAAAGGTACCACTTTTTAAGCTAGCCTGAGCACATATGCTCAGGATGGGCTTATATGGTTGTATGATGTTCTTTTTCCGATGTCCGCCATGCGTCGTCAAGACACTTCAAAGGGCTTGTTTTCCGTCCAATCAACCTGAAAATTGGACAGACTGTTTGTCTTGTATTCTTTTCAATTTAAATCCGCTTTAAATTTTCGCCTGCAAAACATAAACTAGCAATCGAGTGCGATCATTCTGCTCTTAGATTTCCCTGGTTCTTTGTATTGTGTGATCATATGACGCACATTTGTGTTTGGAAATGCCACGTCACTCGCCAGTGTGCTATATTGGATTCCTTTATACTCTTTGTTTCCAAGAAATGCACCATATTAGTTAACATCGTTAGAGAGCCCAATCCACCCGGAATATATTGATATGCATATCTCCCAGTTATATTCTCTTAAATGCTAGAATTTTAGATTTTCCCATAATAAGAGAGTTAATAGATATTATTATCAAAAGTTAAAAGATATTATTATCAAATGATACCGTAGGCATCTAATTGCATACGACCGTCACAAGTATCCATTTATCCATGATCTTGGTTGAAAGGAGCAACATGCAGTTGATTTTCTCAAGATTCTATCGGTCCGTGCGGAATCGAACCCAGGGCCCTGCGATTCCAAGGCCCGCGTCTCCCGAGGTTGCCACTTGTAGAAAGATGCTATTCATACTTTGTTTTATTTAAAAGTTAATGCCAAGATTAACCCAGATGAAAACTGATTTATTGCAAAAAGAATTAGGTTATCGTATTTATAAAAACCCTCAAATCATAAGTATTTAATAGGGACTGTTGTATGTCTCTTTATTTTCTTACAAAACAGGTAGGCAATAGTCAGAGATACTCTATCAAAATTTCTGACATATTACAGTTTCTTCAAAAACCAAGTAACCGCTTTTTTCGGCCACGTCAGCTCTCTTGGTAAAGCACACGATTTCAAACTTCGAGATCGCATTGAAGGGCAAGGGGCAGACCCAACTAAAAGTAACTTTCTTTCGGATGAGAGGCTAAACCGAGGCCAGTGCTACGGTGCTATATGTCTAGCACGCTAAAGAACCGGATTGGACTATCAATAGTTACATTTCCTTGCAATACCCCTTGCACTACCCTTTTCCTTGGGCGACGCTGACAATGACAAATGCTGTGGTAGAAACGACAAAGGAAAATATTCAGTAAATAGGATTCAAGACCAATTGCGTATTTTGGATTTAGGATTTATCGTTTCAGCAAAATCCTGTGTTGTCGGTACTCATTGGAATCGTCTCGTTCAGAAAAAATGATGAATGTTGTGATAATGGCTTTCAATAAATGTTTATATATTTGATTTTTAAACTACTATCATATAGGATTCTCGTCTACAACATCTTCGAAATTTGGCAAGTCTAAAATTATGTATACTTGGGAAAAGGTATCTAAAGAAAGGACACATTAATTCATTCATAATGACATCACATAAAATAGAATAAATGGTAATTAGCGGTATATATTATGAACATCGCCTTACTTAAAAAAAATCCACACATTATGATCCAGAATTTGGTTCAAACGCGTTTAAGTTTGATCGATCGTATGGCGTTAAACGCTACTTTCAACTATATTTCAGATATATCGCGGCCGCTTGTGTACCTAATAATGTCTCCCTGTCGTTTCTAATACAATACTGCCACACATTCAGTCCGAGCTACTAGCTGTTTATCCTAGTTGACAGGTCTCTGGTCCCGCCCTTTGACCTCCTACATGGTAGACTAAGATGATAAACGTCTTTTTTTTGTAATAATTATTCTATCACATAACATCGCCCCACCCCACCCCCACCAAAACTGAGAGATGTTTCTGGTTCAGCATGGCAAGGGACAAGACAATGAATCCAACTCTAGTTTTAAAATTGAACATGTTTAATTAGGTAATTACGCAATCGAAGCACTTAAACTCAACGTCAAGGAATAGTCAAAGAAAAACTTGTTTAAAATTGAGCGACAGCAGTCTAAACTCGAAATCTTTTACACTTAAACAGCAATGTTCGGGTGGATTAAGGGAATTACGAAAAAATTAGTCCATTTAGGGAGTTTCTTCATTGAAGAATTACCGTTAGCAGATTACTACTATGAATATATCAAAGTACTGAAAGTATTGTAAGCTAGCAAAGCATAGTTTTGTTTAGTATTCTTCATTGTCCACATTGTTTTTCAAAGCTTTTTTCTTGAGATGCTTAAAAAGCAGATTTGATGGGGATGGATTAAATAGCATGCTTTTGAAAGAATTCTCTACAATTTGAATTTGTGATAATTCGAAGATACACGAGAAGTACGTTTTGTGGCGTTTTATGGATTTAGTGGTTAAGCCTCCAGTGGCAGTTTGCACTCTTTGAACTCTAAGAACACCTCTTAATTTTGTCTGTTAACTTAAGTTCTCAAAGCTGACGCTTTTCTAGCTAAAAATGGTTTACTTTGAATTCCGATATTTATGTCAATCAAACGTCGTAACTACAGTTTATTCAAGCCGTTAAATATCTAACAAGGAGGTGAGGGGGCGGGACCAGCGATTTCAATTATCTTTTCAACACAACTGTTTAAAGTTCTTGAATTTGTCTATCTTGACTAAAAAGGTCGCACACGCGACTACGAATCGGGATATTAACCCTTTTTGTTTTGCAAAATTTTAGACCAGTCAAAGGTTTTGCAGACGAAAAAAAAAAAAAAAAATGGATTTAATCTGAAAAATAACAATCCCGTAGGAAGTTGCTGGTCACAGGCAACATCTTCTCTTTCTACAATATTTTCACAAGTATAAAATCACAGAGACGTAAATATCAGGGGTTGTGCAGGAACGGGTTAATCAACTTGTCGTAGGCCACGCCTACTGACCTCCAACCGGAAGTCCTACTTAGATATTTAACTTCAATAATTTGCAAAAATTATGGCCAGCAACATGTAACGACCGCGAACCAACCAAAATCTTAGCTTAATTAATGTCGGATTTCAAAGTTCATTTCCGATCAAATGAATGATTTCATTGATCAATTGATCTTTGGATTGACAGCTGCGGTCTATCAATGAACTGATTTGTGATGGTAATGTCATCTGGAAATCAATATCGTACCAAAAAAATGTTGCTGAACGCAAATACCGAAAGTTTTTAAAGAATTTGTTTCGGATAAATATATTCTGGAGTCGACAAGACCACGTGCGGGTCATAAAAGTAAATACCAAATAAAGGGAAACTGTTATAGGGGACAGGTGACACGCGGTGTTTATTTCATCTCAATTTCATCCCCTCAGCCGCTGTACCAATATTGTCATTTTGGCGGGAAACTTCGGCCCCGTTGTTCGCGTGAAAGTCCATTGTTTTCCCAACTATTGATTTATTTTTGCTGCCATAAATTCCGATGATGTTTGATCTTATTTCGTCGCGGAGATAGAATTTATGCCTGTTTATTATTGACAAAAAAGAATTATAATTTGAGCATTATATTAATGATCACAATCTCTTTTGTTAATTTGCTATTTGACGCGTGCACTAAGACCAGAGACCCTTACCGTTACCATCTGTTAACTACTGAATACAGTATGCTATCCTTAACCTTTCCCGTTTTGCAAAATTTTAGACCTGTCTGAATTCAAATGATTAGCAGACGAAAATTTTAAGTAGATTTTTTATGAAAAATAACCATTTAGTAGGGAAGAAAATATTGTTGAAAAAGAAGACAAGCAATTTCTTCTTTTTTTCGATGTTTTTTTTTTTTTTTTTCAATTAAAAAATCACAGGGATGTAAGAACCAGGGATTAAGTAGGAAAGGGTTAACTTGATTTTCCCCGAAAAATTTAGTAGAGTTTTGATGGTCAAAGAATTTCAACGGAAACTGAGAAATGAGGAATGCGTCCATTTCGTTTTACACTGCAGTTTTCTTGAAAATTACTAATCTTGAGTTGGTGAGCAAAATTTCGTAAATAAAGCTTGAATAAAGCTGCAGTTACATTTCATTCTTCAAACGACGAAATGTTAGAAATTTTCGGCATGTTTAATGTTAAAACAATACATCGAGGGAAAACGATTTTTCTCTCTTTTTTTTTATAGAAATAACCGAAATATTTAGATATTTGAAGGTGCGCTTGGCTTTGTTTTTAGCATAAAAGCTGTTTAAATATATGGTCTTACCAATCATTGAATATCAATACATTTATGACTAAACTCTCCCACGTATATTATTTAATGAGTACATTCGAACCCCCAGGGATATTGCATTACAAGGCCAATACATTTCCTGTAACCTGTTACTATATTATACTTCGGCGGTGTTTTGTTGGTGACCAACTAAAGCTTTCAGCTGAAACGTATTAAAGCTGGTGGTACGATTTGGCTATCGACGGCCATTTTGAAATTAGGTCTGATTAAAACATTACCAGATGGCAAAATTTTGGACTGATCCAGATTGAAAGGAGTTGCAGACGACATATTAAAGTCTATGAAATCTTAGATTTTTTTCAACTTTCTTGGTAGGAAACAATGAGAAAAATTGCTTGTCACAAGCAAATTCTTCATTTTACACAATGTTTTCCGAATTGTTTTTCTCGAGGGGCGCCAAAAAGCATCATTCTGTGAGAATGGGTTAAAACACATGAAAAGTTAATAATAGCTTTAGACCATTTTCACCACCGATTTTATGACCGAAAAGAAAAAGTCTACTATCGGCATTTATGAGAGTTTTACCCTTTACTCCCTTCCTCCCTCCCCCAGCCTGTTAACCCTTTCCTGTTTCTCGAAATTTTAGTCTGGCCCAATTTGAATCATGTTGCAGACGACAATGAAAACTGAATGCAAATTGAAACGAAACCATTGTATGTGGTAGGAAATGTTGTGATAAAAGAAGAAATTGCTTGTATCAAGCAATTTCTTCTTTTATCACAATATTTTCTTAGGTATAAAATTGCATGGACGTAAAATCGAGTATTTATAAAATAAAGGGTTAATTGTTGTAGGTATAGGCTTCTACTAGAATAGAAGCAATAATATCCGCATTTGACCGATTCCCACATAATTCCGATGGTTTTACGCCCCTTCATAAAAAGCACGTTGAAAAGTATCGTGGGAATGAAGATATAGCTTGTGACAAGTAATTTCTTAATTATCCACAATGTTTTATATCCCATCAAGACGAGCACTTCTAAATTTTATTAAATAAAATTGTTGTCTATAACTTCTTTCAATTTGGTGAGTACTAAAAATTTATCGTTTAGAAATAGGTTAGTCAAAATTGAAATTTCCAGGGTTCAAATCACAAGTAGCATTAGATGAAAAAGACTTCTTTTTAATACTCACCTGACCAAAACATACGCACCAGCACACCAGAGCCATTAGCCAGCTTTTATATTGCTGTAGTGACTCTTGTAAATTTAAAGCCGCGGCCATGGCACAGTTGGTGGCGCATTGGAATCTCTATAATGAGGTCCAGCGTTCGATCCCCGGCCATGGGCAATATCCTTTTCGACATTTGACTACAATAATTGGGTGGATAATCGTAAACCTAAGCGGGATGAGCAGCTGGAGGTTCGTAAAGGATGTATACAGTGGTAGTATGTGTGTGAGAAATACCAGGAATACATGGTCAGGTGCTCCAGCCACCGCGATATGACTAAAATAGTGTGCAAAACTCCATTCAAACAAACAAAATTGTACAGTCAATCTTGTTCAAGCGACCACCTCTATTAAGTGGCCACTTTCATTAAGCGACCAGCATCAAAATTCCCTTTCAGAAAACAAATCTTCTTCATGATTGAACGCTTTTCCCTGGACCACATGAGTGGGATAAAACTATCAAAAAATAAATCCTGTGTTGGTGGATCTCATTAGAATCGTCTCAATGAGACGATTCTAATTAGTTCCATCAACATAGGATTTACTGAGATTCCCACAATAATTTATGTACGCGGCCGAATCGATCCCTGATATATATCATAAAAAATACATAAAGCGAACATTCTCTAAAACGACCACAATTTGGCCGTCGCTTGAGTGGTCGATTAGCACAAGTTTTTTTGTATATTCAAATGCACAACACATGTAGATCAAGGTCAGATTATCAAACCCAATACACATAATTTATTGTTTAAGAGAACGCACATGGTTCAACAAGTCACTGAGTTCTTTAACCCGTCTATGTGAGGACAATTTAATTAATGTTCATCTCATTATAAATAACGCCATTCAACCTTAACACATTTGCGGGTTAAATCTGTGTTGTCATTTCAAAATGTAGATCCAATGATCCCTCTTCTGCACACTACCTGATCTTTACGTCCCTGTGATATTGTACTTGAGAAAACATTGTGGTAAAGGAAGAAATTGCTTGTGACGGGAAATTTCTTCTTTTCCAGCTATCTTTTCTATCTTATAGGATGGTAACTTTTTGAATTATATCCGTTTTATAATGCCGTCTGCCATCCCCCATGAATTATGAAAATTCCAAAATTTGGAAAACAGTCTGTGCGTGTCATTTCGAACTACATATGCGCCAGGTAAATACTAAGATCAGTCTGCCCACCCGCGATCCGTCAATTGTGCTCACAAGCCAGATGAAATTAAACACGGGCTGAATTAGAATGGAATACATGTTCTCACAAATGAGACCCAAAATGCGACAACGGATCGTCTGAACAGTATTGAGTAGTCAGTCTGCGTGGAATGCACAGGCTGAGCATGGTCGAAACTTTTTTCTCTCTATACTTGAAACTTTTGCATGGCTCGACCTGTTCTTCGAATACTCTCCGCATATTCTCCATGTCTTCATACTGCCTACTGTAAGGGTCCAGCGAAAGTCAACGGCTAGGCTGGGGGCTTTTGACTGAGGATTATGAGAAGAGGTTCTATCCCAGGTCGGACCGGTGGCCTCCGCTCAGTTAAGGACCATAGCTTATTACTGGTGATCCTAGTCGGTTGAATTCTAATACATCGTAACTACAGCTTTTTTAAAGCTTTTTTAAAGCTGTAGTTACGATGTTTTAGGATTAGACAGACGAATGAATGATAATTCAACGCCGGCTCGAAGTAAATGAAATTTGACCCAAAGTGTTGTTAATTCCCCTCCAATCAAACAAACATCAAAACTACGCGGCGAGAGTAAGATTTGAACGCTTGCGCCCACTTTTCTTGTAAAGCGCCGAAACGTATTCGCTTATTCGCTGGTTTATAGGTTCACACACTGTAATTTTCATTGCCCGCCGACTCAAAAATAGATAAGAGATTTTGTTTTTCCTCGTTTCGAATTACGTTTTCTTTTGAGTAGAACGATTTTATCAGTCAATTGGTTAGAATGTAAACAAATCGGCAACGGCATTTACAAGTGAATACACGTCACTCGTGTTTGTAATTTTGGTAATTTTTATGCCATTGTGAGTCATTTTCAACTGACCAATCGCTGGCCCCGCCCTATCACCCCGTTGGCTACACCCACTGACTCCGACATAAATTCCCGCTTGGATTTGTAAAGGCGTTATTTTGTTGAATTTGTGGCAATAAACATGCAACACAAAATGAGAAGAGTTGGTTGGCGACCTAAACGTCGTAAACTCAGCTTGATTAATCTGTAGTTACGACGTTTAAGTCGCCAAACCAACAAAAAACGGTTAACAAGAATGACGGCCATGGACGGCGATCAAATATCATTTCTGGTCTTAATAAATGATTTAATTGGTCGACTGGTTATTTGATTGACAGACGCGATTGGTCAATTGGCTATCTTTCAAACACTCTAATACATGTATATTCTTCAGAAGACCACAAGCAAACAGAAAGTAGAAAGATATTTTATTAAAAATTTTATTTAGAAATCGCGGCTGTCAATCAAAAAATCAGTCTGGAAGTAAACTTTGAACTCCGCTGTTAAAGCGGGTCTGACTGGATGTTGAGAAGGAAACTATTTTAACCCATTCCCACATAATCCCTCCTTTTTACGCCCCTTAGGAAAAAAGCTTCGGAAAACATTGTGGATAATGAAGAAATTGCTTGTCACAAGCAATTTCTCCATTATCCACAATGTTTTCTGTCCTAAAAGACAAAGATCTTTAAAATTTCACCAATTTGAAATTGTTGTCTGCAACTTCTTTCAATTTGGACCAATCTAAAATTTTCTTGTGTGGGAATGGGTTAAACCAATAGACTGTAAAGGGTCGGATAAAAAACAGCGTAATGATCGCCTACTTCGTTAACTAGATCCTAACTAGATCCTATTCAACCACGCCCTTTACGACCCCTAAGGAAAAGAGTGTTTGTTTGTTTGTTTAAATCGGGTTTTACGCCGCTTTCAACAATCTTTCAGTTATATCGCGGCGGCTGGAGCACCTAAGAATGGAATCCTGGTATTTCTCACACCAGTTCTACCATTACTTCCCTTCCTAGCCTCCAGCTGCTATCTCACATAGGTCTACGATTATCAAACCATTAAGAAAAAGAGTGAGAAAACAATGGAGAGCATGAAGAAATTGCTTGCCACAAGTAATATCTTCTTTGTTCACAATAATTTCTACACAGAAAGACAGGGGTATTTACCATTCAATCAGATTGAATTTGCTGTCTGTAATCTCTTTCAATTTGGACAAGGTTAAAATTTATGTCGTGTGGTAACGGGTTGACTGTTCGCTCCTTATAAACCTACAGGTCATTCTGCAGCCACTTTGGTGATTTCAGTTCGCATCGGTTCTTGTTAGAATTGCGCTGGTTCGTTCTAAATTCAATTACATATATATTTTGTCATTTTGTGAACTTCATTTTGAAAGACTTTCCAAAAATGAGTAATTCTCGGTTAAAACCCTTCTCGATTCTGCTTCGTAGAAAATCCACCTGTACTCTAGTTCCGATTATGTGGGCCAAAGACAGAACCGGGGAATCGAGCTCTGGACCACATGATTGGGAAGCCGAAGCTCTATGACCAAGGACACCGCCAAAAAGTTATTATATGCCACATAACGTTAGACAACCCTGATTGTAAAACACAAGAAATTGAATCCTTTAAACATTGGGGAATAAAGAGAGGAGAATCTGGTTACAAACAATTTCTTATCCTTTTTGCTTTGTTAAAGCCATTTCTTGTGGAGAGCGGGACCTATTACTAAACATTTAATATCTATAGTTTGTCGATTGTTAAAAAAAGTAATTGAAAAAAAAGTCCACAAAGTGTTACACAAAAAATTGACATCCGACTGAACCTTCAAATAGGGAATAAACAAAAAACAGAGTTATACAAGAATAGAATGAAGCGCTTGACCTAAAACCGATATCAATAACCGTTTTGTCGCATGGACAAGGGAGCTGCGTATAATTCAACCCATTACCAAACGTCAAGATAATAGAATTTCTTAATGGATTTGTTTGTTTGAATGGGGTTTTATGCCGCTTTCAAACATCTTTCAGTTATATCACGGCTACTGAAACATCTAACAATGGATTCCTGGTATTTCTCACACCAGTACCGCCATCACATCCTTTCCTAGCCTGCAGCTGCTATCACACATAGGTATACGATTATCGACCGATTGGTGAGAGACAAATAGGTGGAAAGTGCCGCCGTCGGTGATCGAACACGGGACCTCTAGATTGACAGTCCTACGCGCTACCAACTGCGCTATGACGGCGGCTTCTTAATGGAAAGAGGCAGCTGCAGAAAAAGTGTACTATGGGGTAGAAAACAATATGCAAAAGGAGGAAATATTTGTTTCAAGCAATTCCTTCTTTTCACTATGATTTTAGCAATTTAAAAGCGGAGTTTATGTGGTTATGTCTGAATACGGGCGGCGCTCTGGATGAGAAATCAATTTAAAAAAGTGTTTTGTTTATTGACAGATCGTTGACCCTGCCCTCTTACTCTACTAGCCCCGCCCACTTGTTCCGCTGGCCTCGCCCACTAACTCCGCTAGCCCCGCCCACTGACTTCGCTGGCCCCGCCCACCGACCCATACAGGAATTTCGGCTTAGATATTAAGTGGCGTTTTTTTTTCAAAATTCATGGTCGGTAAAATGTAAACAAAAAGTAAATCAATTGGTTGGCGTCCTGAATGTCGTAACTACAGCTTGAATAAGCTGTAGTCACGAAGTTTAGGCCCCCAAACCAACACGATGCTTCACGTACATGTCTGCTAATGTCGGAGTTTAAAGTTAACATCCTATCTAAATTTGATTGGTATATGGATATTTGATTATAATCGCGATTCGTCAGTTGTACTCTGCAATTTGTTTGTTTCCAAAATAGAATTTCTAATCGTATTTCCACCTCGAAAGCATCCTATAGGCGACAAAAGCGTTTTCATAGAGGTGTATGTGTGCATTTTCCTTTTTTTAGAATTATCTTGTTAAATAAATCTACCAAAACATTTTCGTCTTGCTATAGAAAACATTTCAAGAAAAAATGAGATACATGGGTTTAGTTTCATTCTTTCTAATACTTCCGCCTGATTATATAAAGCTGGCATGTTTTTTTTTATCAAGGATATCTCCAATAAAAAAGACTACTTTGACAAAGAATGGCTTACACTTTTTGATATTTGTTTTATTGATCGAGGAATGTGGAATAACTTTCGATGTACTGGTATAATTGATTTTGTCACTCGTCATTCGAAATGAGACAATCTGGGAATAACACATATTTGAAAAGTGGATCTGATCCAGTAGAGGTCTATCAGTGATCGTTTAAGTGAGAGAGAGAGAGAGAGAGAGAGAGAGAGAGAGAGAGAGAGAGACAGAGACAGAGCGACAGAGAGACAGAGAGAGAGACAGAATCACACGCAGAGACAGAGAGAGAGAGAGATAGAGGGCACACGCGCACGAGAGAGAGAGACGGAGAGAGAGCGAGCGAGAGAGAGAGAAAGAGAGACGGAGAGAGAGAGCGAGCGAGAGAGAGAGAGAGAGAGATGGAGAGAGAGGGGGCAGAGAAGGAGTAAAGAAGTGATCCAATAAAACGGATATTAATGAAGAAGAACTATTTCAGATTCAGAATATACGATCTTGGCATAAAGTTTCGTCCTCCCTGTAAGCGCATTCTAAACATGGTCAATCCTTTTCGCCAGGGTGGTGGTATGGAATTGACAAATAACTGGCCCTACCCTCTTTTCCTTCAACAGACAGTTATAGTTAGAAAAAAAAGTCGACCTATTGTTCGAAATTTCTCGTCAGTAAAAAGATACAAAAAATGAAACATTTTTTTTGACGTCCTAATAAACGTCGATAACGGTGTACGTCAATTGATTACTAAACTTTTCCAGCCACCAGTAGGTTTTCCTTGGTTCATTAATCAATTTACCACTCACTGACCCCGCCCACTTACTTCGTTGTCCACGCCCACCGACTCAAACAGAAAGTTCCGCGTTATTTTGCAAAATTATTGCATGGATCATGCAACAAAAAAGTAGAATAGTTGGTTGGCGACTGAATCGATGAAACTACAGAATGAATAAGCGTCCAATGTTGTAGTTCAAAACTGATTTCTGATCTAAATGAATGATTTGTTAAAGAAGGCATATCTCTGACAACAAGGGTGACTATGTCTTCAAGTTTGGTAGCTCGTCGGACCCTTAATCGTGAAGTCCAGGGTTCAATTCCGGTCGCAGCATATATTCTTACTGACATTTGTGTCCCACCAATGGGTGGATAATTATAAACCTAAATTGGGATGAGCAACTTGAGGCTTGGAAAGAATGCAGTGGTAGTGCTTGTGTGATCAATACCAGGAATCTTTGTTCAGGTACTGCAGCAGCCGCGATATGAATGAAATGCTGTTAAAATTGGCGTAAAAACCCCATTAAAATAAAACAAAATCTTCAAGACGGACAAATGAAATTTTCTGATCAAGCAAGAAAAGTCGTCATTTTTCGAGTTATAGTACATAATCAAAGTACTGAAAATAAATACTGTAAGCTAGCAAAGCATGGTTTTGTTAACACATCTTCACTTGTCAAAGGTTATCATGATAGATAAACGAGGTTAATGTAACCCAGGAGTTAACCCATTACAACATGAAAAAATCTTAAACTAGATTGTCCATAATGTTTTCCAGACTTCTTTTCTTGGGATCCTTAAAAACCGGAATTTAGTGGTAATGGGTTGAATAGAATGCTTTTGAAAGAGTTCTCTACAACATTTAAACATGCCAAAATCTTAGACTGGTTCAAATTGAAAAAAAATGCAGAGGATAGTTTTAAGTTGGTTTAATTTAGAAAAACCTTCCCTTATAGGAGAGAAGACATTGTGAACAATGAAGAAATTGCTTGTTAAAGGCAATTTAATCATTCACAGTGTTTCTGAAGCTTTTTGCTTGGGATGCTAAAAAAAGCGTGATTAAGTGGTAATGGGTCAAATTACATGCTTTTGAAAGAGTTCTCTGCAATTTGAAATAGATAAGAACTACTTTTTTGATTATGCCTCCAGTAGCAGCTTGCACTCATTGAACACTGAGACGACCTAAAAGTTTTTGTCTGTTAACTTAAGCTATCAAAGCTGACGCATTGCCAGCTAAAAATGTAACAATTGTGCAAGTTCGATATTCAACTAAACAAATCTGTATTAGTATTCAAATGCTAAATAATAAGTACTCCTCCAATATGTACACGGAAGATAAATCCTTTTAAATTTCCTCGTACTCGGATCTTTTCGATTGATACCGGATATCTCTTATATTTTGAAAGATGATTTCTAGATCGTCTTAACCACAATTTATTGAAGCTGTAGTTACAGCAGTTTTGATGATAATTGATGATTTATGCAGTGACCGTCGAAATAGGCCCTAAATTTCATAAAATATAGAAGGTAGAAATCTGCGGAAATTTAACTACTCGTTTATTTCAATGGTCCCCGGCGGCTGCAAATATCCTTTCCGACATTTGTCTCTTACCATTGGTTGGATAATCGTAAGCCTAATAGGGATAGCAGCTGGATGCTAAGAAGGGGTGTAGTGGTAGTACTGGTGTGAGAAATACCAGTAATCCACTGTTAGGTGCTCCAGCCGCCGCGATATGACTGAAATAGTTTTTATAATGGCGTTTAATCCAATCCAATCAATCACTTGTTTGAACGCCAAGGTAGAATGGCAATTTTCTCTAAAATCCTTTGAATATTTTGGATTCATGAGCTTCAGTATAATAAGATGGTAGTGTTAGCGAGCCCAAGACTATAATCTCTCATATGACAGCAAGTACTCCTATACTTAACCAATTCCCACACAATTATGCTTTTTGACCCCCCTCAAGAAAAACAATTGGGAAAACATTGTAAGTAATAAAAAATTGTTTGTTACAAGCAATTTCTTTATTACCAACCATGTTCTCTATCCCAAACTACAGAGATTTTCGAAATTTCATCAACTTGAAATTGCCATCTACAACTTCTTTGATTTTGGACCAGTGTAAAATTTTCTTGTGTGGTGATGGATTTGAGAAATCGATATTTCAAGTGTCCCTGCTCTAACAGCGCACTTACAATAAAGCGGCGTCCAAAGCGTAGTTAGTAGCGTGCTAGAGCAAATATCCTTATGAGGGTAGTTGGTAATTTATTTAAACATAAGGTTCAATTAAACTCCTACAATATGCAACTATCAATAAACCATGCGGTTTTCCCACCAAACTACGCAGCCACTTAACTCCTGTCTTCGATGACGTAAGAACGAGCCAATCCCGTCTTCGAAATTAACATTCCGGGACATTTCATGACATCCGGTATTGGTTCTTTCCTTTGATAAATTGTTTCCTCTGTAGTACTATGCAGACTTAACATTTTTAAAATCAAGTTAAGCTGCATCCCCGCCCGCGCAACCGATACTTCTAATTAATTAACAATGCGTCTATGGTGACTATGAAAACATTGTAACTTCAGCTTCATTGAAGTTGTAGTTACAATGTTTTTATAGCCACCCGCAGATTGTTCTGGTTCAAATTCCGAATCATTCTGACGATACCGAAATTAACTTTTTGACGCCTCTGCTATATTCTTTTGGTGAGTAGTTAATTCATAAACGGTGCAACATCGCTTTAAACAATACTATTGTTACATTACTATCGATCGTTCCGGTGGCCATAGCGCAGCGGTTGCGCATAGGACTCCTAGTCAAGGGGTCCTGGGTACGATCCTCGGCCGCGGCGAATATCCTTTCCGACATTTGTCTAGTACCAATGACTAGATATTCGTAAACCTAAGTCGGATAAGCATCTGAAGGCTTAGAAAGGCTGTAGCAGTAGTATGTGTGTGAGAAGAGGAATTCACGGTCAGGTGATCCAGCCGCCGCGATATGGCTGAGATACTGTTAAAAGTGGCGTTAATCCCCAATAAATCAATCAATCGATAGTTCCATCGCTCATTAATAAGTGGAAGGCATAGGTTCTGAAATACACTGCAAAACGGCCGAGTTGAATGTATACCAATAGCAAACAAGCGGTACTGATGGGATTCGAGCCCGTAATCTTGTATTTCCCGAGATATTTCTATCCAATCTTGGTCACAATATGTTAGCTGTAACCTATCGGTTCAAACACTTAACCGGATACAAGTAACAGAGCCAAGGGGTTTTTCTTGAACAAGATCGTAAACAAACTAAACGTTGAACCCGGAGTAACCTATGACCGATTCAAGGCCGATAAACATGTTTATTTCAAGGCGATTCTTCTCGCCGATATCCGATATTAATAGATTATCTTTATTGTTCGTTTGTCTACAGACGTGATATTATGTCTCTACAGACGTCATTGGGCATTTCTCCCCCACTGGTCCCGTTGAATTGATATTGGATATTTATGTAATTGGCTTGCTACGTAGCTGGTACCGGAAAAAAAACATCGTTGTAACCCGTTTTAACACATTCCCGTTTTTTTAGACGCCCCTCAAGAAAAGAGCGGCTTTGGAAAACATAGTGGATAATAAAGAAATTGCTTTTGACAAGCAATTTCTTTACTGTTTAAGATGTTTTCAGTCCCAAAAACTAAGCTTTTTACCATTTCTACAACGAAGTATTGTTAAGTTGAAATTAAATCAGTCTGAAATTTTCTAGTCTTTTATGATATAAACAGTGGGAGAAAAAGAGAAATCGAGTGTATCAAGCAATATCTTCTTTTCTCACAATCTTTTCGTAAAGTAGTTTTCATCAGGTCGTAGGGATTGTGTGGCGATGGATTAAATGTTAGCGGAGGTCAACACTGAGGGGCGGAATTCCAAATGTAATTATTTAGTAAGGTGAAAAGGTAATTCAAAGTTCACGAAATCATGAATGAGGGAACAGTTTCGACTCTGGTCAGCATGCGCGATCCATAACGAGCGAAAGCTTTTTGAGAAATGTTGACACTGCTTGCACCAAGAAAGGCCTTCCTCTATGATACTGATTTGATAATTATTATTTTTTTCGCAATGTTTTCGCGCCAAAAATGATAATGGGCGGATCGTCGCTGATAATCAAAATTTGAATGACAAATTAAATCACAAATCTAGACTTTAAGTGAACTTTGAGCTCCCGACATCTATGTCGAGCTTCTTTGTTGCTCTGTTGCTTTGGTGACTTAAATAACCCTTTCCTGTTTTGCAAAATTTTAAACCCATCCAAATTCAAAGGTTTCGCAGACAACAATTTAAAAAGACTTTAATTCGAAAATAACCATTCAATAGGGTAGAAAACATTGTGGAAAAAGAAGAAATTGCTTGTTACAAGCAATTTCTTCTTTTCCCGCAATGTTTTCTCAAGTATAAAATCACAGGGACGTAAAAAACAGGAATTGTACAGGAAAGGGTTAAACGTCGTAACTACAGCCTATTGAAGTCATAGATCTTTCGTTTTGGTCGCAAACCAACGGTTTGTCTCTCTGACCACATAGTTCACAAATAGCGAGTTTTCTTCCTCCGTCGAACTGCTATATTGGAGGTCAGTGGGCGGGGCTAGCGATCTGTCGATTACCAAGTCCTTTAGTCAGTTCAAGTCAAACGCTGCTTCTGTGATAAACAGAATTATTATAAGGCAAACGAGAATTGATAGATCGGTACGGTTTGCGCAAGCTGACCGGGGTCGAAACTAAGCCAGTGCACGAATATGTTGTTAAGCTTACGTCTGCAGAGTACAGGGTTTCAAAATTCAATTGGGGGATTCTTATATACGTGATATAACACCCCCCCCTCCCCCCAAAATATAACAACAACAAACAAACGACAAAAAATAGCCTTGACCATTTTCAAAGGTGTTGCTGGCGACAATTTGTAGTTGGTGAAATTTTAATTCCTTTTAGCTTATGAGGTAGCAACCATCGTAGATAACGAACAAGTTGCTTGAGACAATCGATTTCTTCACTTTCCACATATTTTTTCCCAAGCTATTTTCTTTAAAGGCGACAAAAGGTATGAATGTGTGGGACTGGGTTAAGAGGCGTAGAAAAAACTATTTCTTTACAAAACATAACCCTTCATTTTTTAAGCTGAATTTACGACAAGCGGACGAATTTGCTCTTGGATCATTCGTTAAATAGATATTACGTTAGTTTGTGTAGCATAGCGGGACTACCAAATCATCGTAAGCACAGCTCAGATATGGTGTAGTTGCGTGTTTTTATAACTCTTCGCCTATCGGTTAATGTAAAAAGCGATATTAGCACGGAAAAAGGATTGTATCATTCATTGAAAAGTTCACGGATGAGAAATAGCGAGGGTTAGGTGGGCGTGCTAAACAGCTTTCGTGAATTGATTTTGTATCTGACCTTTTGTTATCCGAACTGGTCACGAAATCTTTGTAAATTGTAAAAATGTACTTTATTTATTGAGCTTGGTACATTGACGTCAACATAATAGAGCACCCACGTATTGTCAGTTGACTGACAAAACGTCGTAACTACTGCTTTGAGAGTTGTATTTACGGTGATTTGATAGCCAACCGTTCATTATGTCACTTATGATAATTGTCATGGACATTTCAACTTTTCTTTCAAAGGCGTACGCATGTTAGTTTTGGTTGGAAGAATCCCGAAATATCTTAAAGCCAATTACCAAACATCCACTTTGTAGATTGGTCCAGAATGAAGAAACTTGCAGTCAATAATGTATAGTCCGTAGAATTTTAAACAAAAACTTAATTTTTGGATAGAAAACTTTGTTGGAAATAAAGAAATTGCTTGTAAAAGGAAATCCTAAATTTTACACAACTTTTCACATTGCTTAAGGCTATAAAACGGAGGTATTCTGTTGTAATGGCTTAAATTGCTTCTCGAAAAAAAAATACTTCGTTAATTGACCAATCTCTGGCCCTTCCCACTGACTCCTTAGGGCCCGTCCATTAACCCCGCAAGGAAGATTTGCTTCGATTTTTAACGGCGTTATTTTGCAAAATTGGTGACCAGTAGAAAAGACGTAAAATCGTTGGTTAGTGACCTAAACGTCGTAACTACAACTTGCATAAGCTGATCTTATGACGATTAAGTCGTCAAAAACCAACAAAAAAGCCAACCAGTGTTTGAGTTCAAAGTTCACTTCCGGTTTAGGCGAATTATATGATTGGTCAATTTGTTCTTTGATTGACGCGATCCACCAGTTTCAGAGAGAGAAGCTCTGTCTTGGCTTTTAGGTAAGACTACAAGTATTTGTCTTCACCCATTCCAACACAATCCCTCTTTTATGACGCCCCTCAAGAAATAAACTTGGGAAACATTTTGCAAAATGAAGAAAGTACTTGTACCAAGGAATTTCTTCATTTTCCAAAATGTTTTCCCAAACCGTTTTCCCAACGTAATTGCTTCGTTTCCCATAATGGTTTCTACCCCAAAGTCAAACTATTCTAAATTCTCAGTAACAGAAAAGTGTTGCGCGAAGCTACTTTTATTTGGACCTGTCTCACATTTTGTCGTCTAGTAATGGGTTAGGTGGAAATAAAAGGGCTCTCGAATCACTCAGAACAGTTTGTTTATCGGTGAATCACCCGTTACAACGCCATCAGAAATGTATTCATTTCATTTTAAAAACGTAATTTTTAACAATAGATAAATATTAGATGAGAAATTGATTTGTATTGCGCAATGCTCATTAAGCTATGATCTGGTTCGTTATCAGACAGATCGCCTGAAAATGCGCCATCTGTCGACCCTGCAAACTGAGCAGGGTCGAAACCGTTTATCTTGTGTATATTATCTGTCTTCAGGTGGGTTGTTCTACCTTAGTGAATATATATTACGGATAAAGTGTCCCAAATTCATCTTATATGGACCCTTCCTCGCTTTTTTTCAATATTTGTGTTACGAAACACATATATGTGTAAAAAAAATAATTTGATTTCAATAGCTTCTATATACAGAACTAGCTTGGTCCCATTCGATTCTGCTTCTATTACATATTGCTACAGATCGAGAGGGATGTCTGGAGTTTTAGTTTTAAATACTGTCTTATGCCGTCTCTGATCTGTTGGTACTCATTGAAATCGTGTCATTGAGACGACTCAAACGAGTACCCACAACATTGTGTTTTGCTCAGATATTACGATTTTAGAATGGCAATCACAGTTTCATCTCGGTATCTGAAAACATCCGCACTGACTCAATATGTGTGACTGAGAAAACCTGCACAGCTAAATAGATAGGGCAGCGGACTCGCCAACTGAGATAAGTCGAGGGTTGCGGGTCCGAATACTATTCGCTGACCGCTGGTCACATGCATATGTCTTTCGACAAGGCATGTCAGAGTCCCATCTAAGTACGGGTGATACCTGGGAAGCACATGAACAAGTGAACTTGGCCGTGATCTAACTGAGAGATCGTTCAAAGCGGTATTAAACTCCACACAAACACAAATCAATATGTTTCACCATAGTCTGATGCTTGGACCCATAACTCACGTTTATATATTACTTTTACTTCGAATGCTCGAAATAACAAACCTCAATGTATGCTTGTAAAAGGTGGACCGTGTCTTTGAATTTAACACTACCGGTAACCTAATCGAAGAATTGCTAGCCTCGCCTAGGGACTCCGCTGGTCCCGCCTTCTGACCCCGACAGGAAAAGTCTACTTCGATAATCAATCGATCGCTTTAATTTGAAAATAATAGGGCAAGTTAGGAAGTATAAGAAAATTGTGTAAAAAAAAGGTAAAGTAGTTGGTTGGCGACTATACGTCTTAACTACAGCTTATTCAAACTTTTAGTTACGACTTTTAAGTCTGCAAACCAACATAAATGCTTGACAAAAATGTCGGCCAAAGTCGGAGTTCAAGTTCCAATCTAGATGAATGATTTCATTGATCGATTGATTTCTTTGATTGACAGCCACGATTAGTCAAATATCGGTTTATTGTGTATTATAAAATTTAGACATTCAACATCTCCTAACCCCATAGTTATCTCCCACTCACCCCCTCTCCAAATGTTGAACAGTTCGTTCTTACATTGATAAATATGGAAGCTGTTTCTCGACTTTCAGTGCTCACTGTGTCACGAAGGCCATCACTGCACGACCTAATTTGAAAGCTAAAAGCAGTCGCCTTAGGTCAAACGGCTATTTATGGACGCATGGTGTAATTATTATGAAATAAGATTATTATGCAGATTATAAATTCTGTGATTCTGGCAGAATTTATCTAAGAGTGTATAAAACTCTAATTCCGGGACAGCCGAAAAGAGGTCGCTTTAGATAAAGTTTCGTTTGATTCAATTTTTGTGACATAATAAAGAATCGATTCGAACGCATACTGTCATTCCTGAAAAATTTTCTCGTAACCCTACGTTGTCTAAATCGACCAATCGCTGGCCCCGCCCACTAGCTCCTTTGGCCACGCCCACTGATTCCGACAGGAAATCCCGCTTCCATTTTAACGGCGTTTTTTTGCAAAGTTTATGGCTTGTAGCATGTTAAAAATAAGCAGAATGATTGGTTGGCGACCTTAACGTCGTAACTACAGATTGAATAAGCAAAATGAATCACCAAAATGGCGGCCAATATCGGAGTTGAAACTGACCTTCCAGTCTAAATGAATGATTTCATTGGTAGACTGATTATTTGATTGACAGCCGCGAATGGTCAATTACAATCTCATTTAGGCGATTCTAATGAGTACCACCAATCTTAGGTTTCAGAATAATAATTGATTTAGTCTGTGCGACCAAAGTATCGTAACTGCATCTTTAGCGAATCTGTAATAACGACATTCTATGGTATTCTAATATCCTGGTTCATCATTTAAAAGGTTTATTCGCACCATTTATGTTAATTTCATTGTTTATTTCAGACACTGCACGTGGGAACCAGAAGAGAACATCCTTGACTTCTCATTAATACAGCAGTTTGAGGATGAGTAAGTGCCAAAGTTTATTATTTTCGATTAATTATCATCGTTATAAGTTGCCAATAAGTAATGCGGGACTCCTCGGAGAAGATTTTGTTTGTTTGTATGAATGTGGTTAAACGCCACGCTAACACTTGTTATTATGCTGAAAAAAAAAACCTATACAGAACTGCATTAAAATCAAAGGGCTGATAGTGCTGGATGCAAAATATTGTTGGTTAATAATTCATTTGAAACCTTATGTTATAAACAATTCTGCCCTGAAAGGGACAAGCAGGAGGTGTTGGTTTGAGATTAAAGTGCACTCTTGTGCAGGCTAATCTTAGTCTATACCTCCTATCAAAACAGAAATATCCCGTATTCAGCATGACAAAGGTTTACAGCATTCCAGTCATGTCGTGGCGGCTGGTGAATTTAATCGTGGCTTCTTAGTATTTTCTGACAGCGGTACTACCACTGCACCCATTCCGAGCCTCCAACTCAAATCTCACTTAGGTTTTCGGTCATCAACCCATTGGTGGGAGACAACTGTCGGAAGGAATATTTGCCTCGACCGGGGATCGAACCGATGGCAGACCCTCCCTTAGGAGAAGCTATATTGTTACTTCAATACACAATCAAACGGGGCTTCGTCTTATCAGAAAGACAGTTGGTTAGTAAATTTGATCAACTCGCACCCACAGTTTCGAGCGTTGAAGACATTTGCTCTACCGAGCATTTCGATGAGATTGTTACACCCGAGATATACATGTATTGTGCACTAACCCCTCATAAATAACATCAATCAATAATTGTCGAATCGCTGGCAATGACCCCTTAGCTCCAACAGAAAGTTCCTTATTTATAGATATTAAACGGCGTTATTTTGAAAATTTGATAGGCAGTAACATGTAACAGAAAAGTAAATTGTTGGTTTGCAATAAACGTCGAAACTACAGCTTGAATAAGCTGTATTTACGCCGCTTTAGTCGTCAAACCAACAGGAATACTTCACACTAATGTCGGTCATTGTCAGAGTCCAAAATTCACTTCGTTTGATTGGTTTATCGATTTTTTGATTGACAACCGCAATCCCTCAATAACGAAATTTGACTCGGACGTATAGACGGGCGTATAGACGTAAGACATCTTGCATAATGTGAAATTTGCGTACGATTTTCGTAGGAGACCCGCCTTTTTCACTGAAAGATAGTTGAAAGCGTCGTTTAAGCCAAAGGAGAGACCAAGTTTCAATTTTAAGTTCATTTGAAGGTGTTGAAGCTTCGGGTTTGTTTTCCCGCGGACTTTCAGATTGCAAGATAAATATCAAAGCACGGTTGATCTCAACTTTTATGTCGACAAGTTTAAAGTATTTAGAACTGATAGAAATAAAATAAAGGCGTAGACTCAGGCAGGGTTGAAGGACGACAAAGAGATGCAGACAGATGAAGACAAACATCATAGATGCACTTATTTTTCTCCCAACGATTATAAATGAAAACGAGTTATTTTTTATCCATTCAAGCGAAATAAAGACCTCCGCAGTTGTGCAAAAAGTATCGACCCTGATCAGACTGCGAAGCTTATACAGTCTTACAAGAGTCGAAGTCTTTCGACTTTTGATTATTTTCTAAAAATGTAAAGATCATTCTACCTTACATTATCATAACTTTGGGAAAAGGACCTCTGGTTCACCTCTGTTGGATGCAATCTAGTTTTCAATTATTACTTTTACGGAAACACCAAAAGAGGTCCCTTTTTGCCCAATGAGTCACAATCGTTTTTATCAGACTATTTCGTCATCCAGTCAGTTTGTTATTAATCCCTTACCACACAACAAATTTCTAGGCTGGTCCGAATTGAGAGAAGTAGCAGACGAATTTTCAAATTGCACTTAAGCTGGAAAATAAGTGCTAGATAGGATAGAAAAAATTGTGAGAAAATGAGAAATTGCTTGTCACAAGCAGTTTCTCCTTTTCCCACAAAGTTTCCTATTATTGTATTTTTTCGAAAACATAAGTGTATACATGTTATTTTCAAACTGAGATATCTAGTGATGCAGAAATAATAATTATGAAAAAACTTTGTAAAATTACAATGCATAATTCGGGCCCCAGTACACTCGTACTTGTTTATAATCACTCGGTCATAAAATTTACTTAAAACCTTATTATTATTCAGTTTATTACTTTTGAAAAATAAATCATTAAAACTAATCAAGATAAGAACACATACAATATACAATGAAGGTGTAACGTATTATATAGATGCGATATCTACGTGTAAAGGGGACTATTTTGGATTTTCATAGAAAAAGTTTTTTCCGTCACGCAAAATGGGATCTCTTGGGGCTTCTGTGAAACAAGTATTTGAAAAGTGATATGATCTATCAGAGGTCAATTTGGGACACTACTTTTATGAATATATGAAAAGGTAGAATGACCAACATACATTTAGAAAATCTACCAAGAATTAAAAATGTTCCTTAGTCTGCCGGCGCAATCGGAGTAGTCGAAGTGAATTCATACATTAGTGTGATTAAGTTTGCAGGTTTATTCCTCAATGAAAACAACAACAAAAAAATTCTCTGCCATTTTTTAAATGACTTTGCTACAAAATGGTACACGAAAGAACATTTCGAACCCGGTCAGTCTGCATTTTCTGCGCAGGGTAAACAAAGTCGATGTGTTTTTACAATCAAATGGTTCCTTTTTGCACGACGGGCCATTAAGTCGCTTAGATATCAACGTTAATATTTGACAGACAAAATAAACAGTAGAACTGCGTGAATCATTTCATACATACAGCATTACAATCTTGAGTCACGGGTCTGTGTCATCGAAGCGTCGATTTCAGAAAACACCTAAACGCTTTTATTTCTGGTTATTTTGCAGTATGAGAGGCTAGCAGTTCTTCTCTCTATCAATTTATCGTTGGTATAAGTAAGTGGGTTCCTCAAAATACAGTCTATTTTAATTGACAAAGTCTTCAGAAAAGTGATAAATCAGATGCAACTTTTCATATACGCATTTATAAGGGCTATCGATTTTACGGATCGTGATTTCAATCAAAGAATCAATCCACCAATCAAATAATTAATTTAGACCGGAGATGAACATTGAACACCTACTTTGGCCGACATTTATGTGAAGTATTTTCGTTGTTTTGGCGACTTAAACGTCGTACCTACAGCTTATTCAAGCTGTAGGTACGACGTTAAGGTCGCTTACCAACCATTCTACTTATTCTGTTGCATGTTACTAGCCAAATAACGCCGTGTTCTATTGAAGTGAACTTCCTGTCGGAGCTTATAGGGCGTGGTCAGCGATCCGTTAATTCATCATTTAATAATTTAATTGTTAGTTTCGTCTATCAAAAACGAGCGATCTGATTGGTCGAAAAATTTAATTCATACCAAAATGAACAAAATTTTGAGCACGCAACCATTCTGTATGCTTCCGCACAAAATAGTTTCATACAAAAGGTATCAAAATTTGTAAAGCTTTTGTGCTTTTTTTTCGCTCGATGCTATTAAATTATTAGAAATGAAGAGAATATTTTTTGTTTTCATGGAGGTATGAACCGAAAAACCTAATCGCACTTATGTATGAATCCGCTTCGCGTATTCATACAGTGTGATTAGCTTTTTCGGTTCATACCTCCATGAAAACAAAAAATATTCTCTTCATCTCCTAAGTAACCAAACCACCGACATAAAGTGTAGATACTAGTCAGCGTGCACCGTCTCAACAAGGTCGACATTTCTGTGTCCTTTCATGTATGGATAATTTCATTTATCATTGAAACGTCTTCTCAACATAGCTGCGCTTTTAACATGTATAATGCCGCTGCTCAAAATGTTGTAGGAAATCGCTACCCTTTTAACGATGATAATAATTGATAAATAATAAAAATATAAACAGATATACAGTAAAACCAAAATACAGTAGAATTTATGATTTTTTACTCAGATTTTGTTGACAAGCCAGAACTGGTTGCATGTAGCTCAGTCGATAACGTGCTGTGATCTCAATCCTCTGGTCGGGAATTTGAACCCCTCCTCGGGCAACATTCTCTGAATTGACTAATCGCTGGCCCCGCCCACTTACTCCTTTAGCCACTCCTTTAGTTACGACATTTTGCACATCAAACGACGATTTGCCTATCACCAATGGTCTGATTTGGGTGAGCACCTGAGCATCATACAATTTTGTGCTATTAATAGTCCTGAAAAAAAAACAGTAGTTAAATGCACTAGCCAACTCGATATCACTGAAATACTGTTTAAAGTTGCGTTCAACTTAATACTATCAACACATTACCAGACGGCAATTTTTTAAACTGCTCCGAAATGACAATTTGAAAATTGAAAACATTGTGGAAAATTAAGAAATTGATTGTTACCCTATTGTATTTCATGAGATCAGTGAAGCAGAATTCGTTACTTTACCAAAGGAAAAATCAAAAGAAAAAGAAACTTATTGTTTGATGCCATGGTATTAATTATATTTATTCACGACCTTGTTGCTGTTTATTTCATAATGTTGAAGTGAGCGAGAACTTTGACCGCATTCTATCTATCGATTTAGGAATTTTCTCGATATAGCTCTCTCGTCTGCTTACTCAGTGGATTCATGTATACTTTGAATCGTCTGCTAAAACCGGAGGCAATAAGTTCAACTAATCATCCTCCATGCCTTCATTGATTTATCCTAATTCACCAATTCCCACCCCATTTCGCTTTTTTCACGCCCCAAAGAAAAAGAGAAATTAGAAAAGTATTGTTGACAATGAAGAAATTGCTTGTAACAAGCAATTTCTTCAATGTCGACGATATTTTCTACCCCGCAAGACAATCTTTTTCTAAGTTTAACTAAATTGTCGTTTGCTACTTCTTTCAATTTGGCCCTGTTTAAAATTTTGTCGTCTGGTAATGGATTAAGCATAGATATAACAATATTTACCTCATAAGCAAAACGTAAGGCGCTTGAAAAAACTAAAACTTTGTAGAACATCTTGAGAAAATAAAGAAAAGCCGGCTCGTATAAATATTTCCTTTCCTTAACTACTTTCCGCTAGAATTTTCACAAGGTTTGCCAAAAACAGACCGGTATTATTTATGCCTTCTGTATCTTCTATGGCTTTGATTGATTGATTGATTGAATGGGGTTTACCGCCACTTTTTAACAGTATTTCAGTCATATCGCGGCGGCTGGAGCACCCTAGCTATGGATTCCTGGTATTTCTCTAACCACTACATCCTTTCCTAGCCTCCAGCTGCTATCCCACTTAGGTTTACGGTGTGCCGCCGCCGGGGATCGAACCCATGACATCCCATAATTGAAGATTAGGAGTCTGTTGCGCTACCGACTGCGCTATGACGGCGGCTTTCTTTGGCTTTGGACTCTTTCGTCTGCCATCTGTTGTAAGAACGGGTTTCTTAACCTATTTCCACACAATTAGACTTTTTGATGCCCCTAGAAGAAAGGCTTTGGAAAACACTGGAAAATAAAGAAATTGTTTGTTAGAAGCACGTTCTTCATTATCCACAGTGTTTGCTACCTCAAAAAACAAAACGATTTAAAATTTCATTAAATACAAATTGTCGTTTGCACCGTCTTTCATTTCGACCAGTCTGGATGTTTGTCGATTGTTAATGGGTTTCGATATTTATGCGAGCCCGGTAAGCAGAAGCGGTAAATTGATTGAGTGATTGGTTTGAACGCCATTTTAACAGTATTTCAATCATATCATGGCGTCCAAAAATGGATTCCTGGTATTCGCACACCGGTACTACCACTACATCCTTTCCTAGCCTCCAGCTGCTATCCCACATAGGTTTATGATTATCCTGCCGTTGGTGAGAGACAAATGACGGAAAGGATATGTGCCGCCGCCGGGGATCGAACCTATGGCATCTCATGATTGAGGATTAGGAGTCAGACGCGCTGCCGACTGCGCTATGACGGCGGCCAGAAGCGGTAAAAGAATTTCTTCTCAGAGTTGGTAACTACAGCTTAAACCCTAGATCTCGGTCAACATTTTATCCGAGATTTGACTCTAGTCATTGCAACATGCGCCGTTCGTCTGCAACCTATGGTCGAATGTTTTGTCTTGTTTGTAGTGTACCAAATTGAATGAACAGATGGTGGCTGGAATTGGCTGATCGCGTTTGTCTATCAAAAGCTCGATTGACCAATCAAAATATACTTTTAGACTGGAAGTGAAGTTTGATCTCCAACATTGACCGACATTTATGTGATGCATTTTCTGTTGGTTTTGCGACTATAACGTTAAAACTACAGCTCATTCAAGCTGTGGTTACGACGGTTGTATCTCCAACCAACCAATTAACGTTTTAGTTACATGTTACATACTGACCGTAAGTTAATATCGAAGTGGAACTTCCTGTTGGAGTTAAGTGGGCGGGGTCAGCGATCCGTCAAATGGATCTGGGTGTAATGCAGGAAACCATAGATAGGTCGCTAGTCATAACTGAAAACACTGCTGAAAGTGTCAGGCAGCCCCATACCATAAAATCAGTCTTCAATTAGGGATTTCCAATCAATCTGTAACCCGTAGCAACTAGACGAAAATATCTAAATGCAGGATCTTTGTTGTTGAAAAATTACATATCGTCGATTGGCTAGCAAAATAGTAAATGAAGCTGTAGTTACGACATCTTGCATGCCAAACGCCAGTTTTTGTACTTTTTTTCTCCAATCCTTTGTCAAAAGTACAAAAACCTGCGTTTGACAGATAATACGCATGAAGACAGTTCTATTGTTATAAACGTATTAGTTTTTCCCCTTGCACAATATCTTACTTAATGAATTATTGTGGTTAATTTTTTGGAATGTGACATTTTTTGTCAAAACCACAAGATTGGATTTGTGGAAAATAAGTAAGGAAATGTTTGAATTCTAATCTGAGTAAAGGGTCTCTCACTGAAACAAAGTAAAATAACAATAAATATAAATATTTGTAAACACAGTTACCTTGACGATACATAATTGAAACATGTTGCATAAGTCATCCGATCAGAAATAATTTAATCTCTAGGTGTATAATAAACTATGTGTTCCCCAACTCGGATAAACTCTGTATACATGTATAACATATAACATAAAAGGAGTAAAATAAAGTGTTTGGGTTCCCATTAAAAGAAAGCTGTTAATTTGTCGCGAAAAAAATATTTATATACATAAAAATGCTTAATTTGGGAAAGGTCATTGAGGTATAAAAGAAAAGAGTCTTAAGATTTCAATACATTTGTAAACTGTCCAGAAGAAAAGAACCTCCCAGGAAGAGCGAAAAGTATCGACCCTGGTCAGTCTGCGCGGACTGCGCAGACTGACCAATGTCGAAACTTTTCGCTCTATGACCATTGTATGAAACTAGAAAGAAATTTCAACCTTACTTTGTTGCTATAATCGGACTGCGACACCCTATTGACCTCTGCTATTTTCAATCTCTTTTTAAAGTATTTGCTTTTTACGGAACAAACTGGACGTCCCTTTTCGCGTGATGTTTATCATGTACCTTCTTGCATCTGACCGCCGACTTTTCTCTTTCTACCGATGAGTCAAAATAAGTTCCTTGTAAGATCACGGAATGTATTTCGAATCTTGTCAAGGCCATGTTCATTTCTAAGTTAGTTGCAATACAAAAAAAAAAAGGTTTCATCATTGTCGTTAAGGTACAAGCCGATAATATTCGTTACTGTTTACTAATATACGTAGAAATTTTGTATCGATTTCCCTTTTTCCTGAATGAAGAGGACGTTTCACAACACGAGGCTTTTGTTTGTTAGATGGTATTGGGTCTAACGCCACTTTCAACATTACTTCGGGTATATCGTCGGGCTGGTGTACAAATCATGGCCTCGTGTCGTTTGTGTCCATCAATACACAATACTACCACAGCATTTCGTAAATACTGTTAAAATGAGTTGCTGAACAACCGCACGTTTTATAGTCAACCGGGATGAGTAACTGGAGGCCCGGAAAAGATGTAGTGGTAGTACTGGTATAGCAAATACCAGGAATCCATGGTTAGGTACTCCAGCCGCCGCGATATGACTGAATTACTGTTTAAAAGGGGTTTAACCACATTTAAACAAACAAATCCTTACCAGAAGACACAATTTTGTACTAGTTCAAATTCAAAGAACAGACGATAATTCATAACTCCACTGGCTGAAAGCCAGAGACCTATTGTCATTGCCGATGTAACAAGCAATTTCTTCATTGTCCACAACGTTTTCCAAAGTTTTTATTTTGAGGTGACAAAAAGCGTGATAGGAAGGGAATGGGTTAAAAGAAAGGCCGTCTATAGAAAGACACTTGTTTCGTATTCTGATTTATTTAAGAGATGAAGAGAATATTTTTTGTTTTCATGGAGGTATGAACCGAAAAACCTAATCACACTGTATGAATACGCGAAGCGGATTCATACAATGTTTGATTAGGTTTTTCGGTTCATACCTCCATGAAAACAAAAAAAATTCTCTCCATTTCTTATAATTTAATAGCATCGAGCGAAAAAACCAAAAGCTTTACAAATTTTGATACCTTTTTGTATGGGACTAATTTGTGCGGAAGCATACAAAATCGCTGCGTGCTTAAAATTTTGGAGGTATGAATCAAATTTTTCGACCAATCAGAATGCTCGTTTTTGATAGACGAAACTAGAGATTAAATTATTTGCCATTGAAAATAAATTTACGGATCGGCATTGTCAATCAAAAATTCGAATTATTTATCAAATCATTCATTTCGACCGCAAATGAAGTGCTGTTTTCTGACATTTATTTCAAACATTTTCTTTCGTAGGTAGCTTATATGTCGTATCGACAGCGTATACAAGGTGTGTTTAACAGGTTTAGTCATTCAATATGATATGCATTTTGTTTAACCTTTTCCTGTTTTTTCAAACTACTAAACTTGTCTTATTTGAAAGAAGTTCCATGAGACAATTATAAATAGATGAAAGATGAACAGTAATCGATTTCAAATGTAGAAAATATTGTGGGAAAAGAAGAAATTGCTTGTGAGAAGCAATTTCTTCTTTCCCACAATGTTTTCTCAAGTATAAAAATGTCCATGACGTAAAATCAGGGATTGTACAGGTAAGGGTTTATATCCCTGGCCATACATTTCGTCAAATTGAGCCTGTGCGTGACGTTTTCAACAATTTCGCATGAGCGTGACTTGCACACATTGAGCACCCTGAACAGCCATTTTGGGCAATTAGAACATTCGCTGATTGTTTAAAGAAAATTTGCGTCAGTATCTATCTACAGAGCGTAGAGTGAAGACTCTGATCAGACTGTCCGGATGCACAGACTGATCTTAGTCTTTACTTGGCGCACATGTGTAATAGTTGGAAATGTCACACACGCGCTCAATTAATATCGTTTTACTTCTCAGTGGAACAACCTCTTCTGATAATGGTCGTAATCAGCAATCGAACATTTTCAAGTCATATTACTTGCACATATTTATGGTATTCTAAAGAAAAAGGTCACAAAATATCTATGAATGACGTTTTTTTGCATTTTCCAACTAAACCTTAGATACGGGACTCGTTCAAACTGATTGAAGTTTTTATATGACAGCTTTAAGAAAATTATGTATTAAGATAAGGGTCCCGTAGAAAGCATCGTCTGAAGGGAGATGTCGTTTAGTTCAACAACAAATTTATCCCTTTCCAACTATGTTTCAGAATCTTTACGACGCTTATTTAAGAATTTAATGGACTGGTTTAATGAAGTTGGTTCGCGTTAAAAATATTATCCAAAAGCATTATACAAATAAGAAAAAGATGTTGAGAAAGGGGGAGGGTTGCAAACCATTGATGGTGTTTCGAAACGTATTCAAACTAAAGGTTAACTAAGCTGTAGTTACGAATTTGCAATGATATAGGTACCCAATCAATTAATCGTTTACTGAATAAAGTCAGTGGGCGACCAAAACTCGTAACTACAGTCGTTCAACGACAGTGTGCATTAAAACCTACGTAATACTTATTTTTGAAACTTGGATGTTGTTTTCAAATTGTTTTACTTCGATAAACCTAAGTTTGTGTCATATGGCAACGGGTCGAAATACAGTTCACGGTGTTTATATCTATTTACAGGGGTTATGATCCACGAAGAGTAAGGAGAGTAAGAACGAAAAAGAGGAGAAAGAGCGAGGTACAGTACATTATTAAAGATTCATCCATTTTACTCAATCTATCTTGATAAATACTGACTTAAATCGACCCATTTTCACACAATCCTGCTTTTTTACGCCACCAAGAAAAATGCTTGTGAAAACATTGTAGAAAATGGAGAAATTGCTTGTAACAAGCAACTTCTTCATTATCCGCAATTTTTTCTACCCAAAAAGACAAAAATAAATTAAAATGAAATTAATCAACAAATAATTGTCGTCTGCAACTTCCTCGAATTTGGACCAGTCTAAAATTTCGTTGTGAGGGAATGGGTTAATCACATAGTGCACGACAGTTTTATTTTTTCCGTGCATATTAGCTTAATTATTGATTTATTCCTGATCAGTGCTATTAGAAGCTTCGGCAGGAATTCAAACTCGTAGCCTGAGTCACCTCAAATATGACCAAAACAACCAAGTCCTGACACTATCATCATATTTTGGTAGGCAATGAAATATCTCAACAATAGCTAATTCAACAGTAATGATAAATTCTGTAACGGGAAATGTTGGACAAGAAACAGTTTACATTTTTCTGTATTAACTAATCGGCTGTACTACAGAAAACGCAAAAAAGTAAGAGCCTAAATATTTCTTACAATTAACTGATCGCTGGCTACACAGACTCAGACAGGAAGTTCCACTAAGATGATAAAAGTTTTATTTTGCAAAAATTGTGGCAATTAACATGTAACAAGAAAGGTGGAATGGTTGGTTGTTGACCTAATCTTGTAGTTACGACGCTTAAGACGCCAAACCAACAAAAATGATTTACATTGGTGTCAGCCAGTGTCGGAGGACAGAGTTCACTTCCGGTTTAAATGAATTATTTGACTGATCGGTTGATTAATTGATTGACAGGGGCGATTGGTCACTTTGCAGATCGCAAGAATGTCAAACGGCGTTAGCGTGCAAATATTTCGCCAGAGGCCATAAAACAAAAGGTGTTGGCTCGTTACTTCAGATTTATTAGGCTTTTGTCACGATGGTTATGTCGCCAAAGTATCAACAAATTCTTTACTTAACTTCAGGTCTAAAGATTGATTTGATTGGTCAATCGGTTTCTCGATTGATATCAGCGATTCTGCTAGCACTGTCTAGATGCCTAGCCTGCTTGCATTGTCTGGATGCCTAGCCTGCTTGCATTGTTTGGATGCCTAGTCTGCTTAAAATGTTAAGGAGCCGAGTCTGCTTGCAATGTGTGGGTATTCAGGCTGCTTGCCCTGTGTGGGTGACCAATCTTCTTGCATTGCGTGCATGCCCAAGCTGTAGAGATTGTTCGCTTTACAAACATGTCACAAAAAACCTTTACAATAAAAAATCAAGATAAAATGAAAATAGAGAATCGAATAATGGCACGAATAATAACTATGATGTCTGCATAAAGACCGCAAGCTCAAACCAGGATATGAAAACGGATGTGGTTAGATCAGAATGCTGCATCACATATTACATGTATATGGAGGACCCGTTATGAATAGGGCCATCCAAAAAATCACGATGAACAGTTATACAGTACTTTTAACCGTTTCCCACGCAATACCGCCTTTTTCGCCGGTCAAATAAAACAGCTAGGTAAAACATTGTGGAAGGTGAACAAATTGCGTGTTACAAGCAAGTTTTGGTTCCCTACAATGTCTTTTAGCCCTAATGAAAAGGATTTCTTTAGATTCTGCAAACTTTAAATCTTCGTCTGCATCTTCTCTCAATTCGGACCAGTTTAAATTTCTGTCGTCCAGTAATGGGTTAATAGCCCTGGACTAACCATATCAACTGACAAACTAATTGTCTTTCGGATGAGACGTTAAACCAAGCACGTTAAAATACCAGTCTGAGCTCTCGGCTGTTTCGTCCAGTATCCTTGAACTTTCCTTCGTAACAACTAAACGTCTTTTCGGGGCGTCGCTCGTATGGGCATGTGCTACGGTAGCGACGAAAAATAATTAGGAATATACATATAGGTTAAAGCCATGAAAATGAATACACAATAAGTTAGCGAATTGGTAGCTTGTCGGACTCTCAATCACGAGGTCCAGAATTCGATCCTCGGTCTCGGCGAATATATCTCCGACATTTTTCGTAAACCTAAGTGGGTCTGAAAGGTTGTAGTGGTAGTACTAATGAGAGAAATACCAGGAATCCACTGCTACGTGTCGCGACATGACTTAATTAAAAGTGGCGTTAAAACCCATTCAATCAAACACGATACGGTAATATGACCATTCAACATCCAGAATATCCGTTAACAACGAAAACTTTCGACCCTGATCAGCCTGCTTAATCTAATCAGTCAGATCAGGGTCGTTACTTTCTGCCCTCATAAGTTACTCTTTTTCACGAGAAGGGTCGCATTTCCTTTTGAGCGAGGCTGTTTACGGTAAATAGCTGAGGTATCTTGGACAGATCGCTCGCCTCGCCTCGCCCACCGACCTCCGAAAGAAAGTTCGACTTAAATATTTAATGGGGGTCGTTTTGCCAAAGTTATGTCAGTCGCTAGCATTTGCAAAAATTTATGTTCAGAATTTTAAAACACAAAAATGTGGTTGTTGGTTACCTAAACGTCGTAACCACTGCTCGGATAAGCTGTGCTTACAACGCTTAAGTCACGAATCAAACAAAAATGCTCAATATATGTGTCGGAGTCCAAAGTTCGATTCCAGATTAAATGAATGATTTTATTTGTCATTCAATTTTAAATTGACAGCGGCTATCTGTCATTCGATACAGCCTTGCCGTCGTCTGCGTCTGTGTCGGAATGGGGTTACTCTCGTCATTGTATTTCAAAAATGGCATTCATAGATGTCCGATATTATTTGAGGGAGACATTCTCTTGAAACGTGAAATGTACATTCACTTTCAAATGAGGAGCTTTTTCCCCAATGAATGAAACTCAAATCTACATTCGTAAGAGCTATGCTCCCTTTTCAATCAGTTAACCCTTTCCTGTTTTTTGAAATTTTAGACTGGTCCAAATTGAAAGAGAATACAGACGCCAATGAAAATCTGGTGCAATTTGAAATGAAATCATCCTATGTGGTAGAAAAATTTGTGGAAAAAGAAGAAATTGCTTGTTACAAGCAATTTCTTCTTTTTTCCACAATGTTTTCTCAAGTGTAAAATCACAACACCGTAAAACCCCGTGTTTGTACAGGAAAGGGTTAAAACACTGAAGAGCCGAGCTCGAGACATCCACCGTTAATAATTCATGTTTATTTCACATATCTATCTCGGTAAGCCTCTACTTGCAGGGATTTAGATATTTAGTAAGTTGTTCGTACTTTGTTCTCCGGAACTGGGAAGAAAAGTCGGTTAATTTATTTAAAAATGATAATTCGCAGGGCAAAACTATCCTTTGTAGCATTTAACGAAGTTAATTTCCCTCTTGCGATTCACAAGGAGTTGATCATGGAACTGGGCCTTTTCTTACCAATAAATTATTCGATTTTTATCGTAAAAAATAACGCGGTACTATCATGCTTATATCGACGTGAGAAAAATGTTTTAAACACAGCTTTAACCCATTCCAACTCAATCCCTCCTTTTTACGCCCCTCAAGAAAATAGCTTTTTACGCCCCTCGAGAACAAAGCTTTGGAAAACATTGTGGAAAATGAAGAAATTGCTTGCATCAAGCAATTTCTTCTTTATCCACAATGTTTTCTATCCAAAACGACGAAAAAGTTCAAAATTCCATCAACCTGAAATTGTCGTCTGCAGCTTCTTTCAATTTGGACCAGTCTAAAATTTTGCTGTGTTGGAATGGATTAACACCTTTAATAAAGCTGTATTTACAACATTTTGTCGCGAATCGACGATAAATTTTTTCACGGATTTGTATTGCAGCAAAATCTTGTGAATATGCTTGACCGCAAATTTAAACTGCGCTATACTTTGATTCTGTTGAAAACATGTCATTAAAAAATGGGAAATGGTTGCCTTACCAGTGGACAGAACTCCGAAGTTTCGTGACAAAAAACAAAAAACAAAAAACAAAACAAAACAAACAAAAAAACATTTGTTACAAAAAACATTCTCTTGCTACCACAATATTTTATATCCTATACCGTTACGGAAGTTTGTCAAATGAACAACGAAATTGGGACACATTTTCAAATTTTCCGCAAATAGTATTTGATCAGGCATACAGTATTTTACTCAATCACCATACAACCCCGCATTTTTACTCATTTAAGAAAAGTGCTTCAGAAAACATTGTAAGGAAAGGAGATTGTCCTTTAAAAAAAGCAATTTCCCATTTTCTCATGTGTTTTTTTCCCTGTATCACTCTTTCTTTTTATTTCATACCTGCATTCATTTTTTACAATTCCAACATTTTGGTAAAGGGTTACTCATGAATGGAAACATCTGCATCCTTTACATTAGAACTTCTTTTAAAACGAGAAACTATTGGTACCGCCTCGAATATTAACCCTCTCCTGTTTTAAAATTAAGACTTGTCCAATTTCAAAGATTTTGAAGAAAGAAAAAGTAAATTGGGTTTGATTTGAAAAATAACCATTCAGAAGGGTAGAAAATATTGTGGAAAAAGAAGGAATTGCTTGTTACAAGCAATTTCTTTTTCTACAATATTTTCTCAATTTTAAATTCATAGGGACGTAATTACCAGGGATTGAACAGGAAGGGGTTTATGTCTTATATATGAAAATGATAAGATCTAGCATTATGAATATCTTATTAGTCTAATTTACTGAAGAAACATTCTGAGTCAGCCAAAGAATCAGATTCCATTAAAGAATTATTTTTCAGACCTTTAAATTTGAATAATTCATGATTTCAGATAACTGAGTCACGCCCCATATCGCATCGATTCCTCTGCGGAATTGAAGACCCGGATTCAGACAGCGGAAATGACCGAGACGACCCGAACAGCAAAATCGCTACTTCTTTCACAGAATCGCCATTCACGTCACCGAGGTACAGCCATCTTTGGCGGCGCAAAAACGAAACGGAAACCAACAAACCGACAAGCCCGTTGACTGAAAATGACATTTCCGATTCCGAACGGGATGGAAACCAACACATGAAAAATGGCGGGAAAAGCTGTCACCCGAAAATGCGTGCAAAGTTTATGTTCCGTACCGGTGATCTGGAAACATATGACTGGGGCTATGATTGGAGTAGTTCGGACAATGAAAGTCCAAAGGAGAAAACGATGGCGGAAAAATGCGAAGACATTAAAGAACACGAATCAAACGAAGTGCTATCAAATTCTAGATGCTATTCCCTGAAACGCCGGTGGACCAACAGTTTTGACGAGGAAAGTGTACATAGTGAAGCAACAATACCTGCTGTTGATGATCAAGATTTTCCTTCTAAACGCATGAAATTAGAGGAGGACGATATCGAACTATCTGACATTGAATCTTGTCCTACGGAAATGAGCTTTGCCTTGAATGACGGTGACGTCAACGATTATGAAATAGAAAAAAATGATGACGCAATAGAAAAAAGTGATGACATAATAAAAAACATTGATGACGTAATAGAAAACAATTGCTGTGATTCAAAAGAATTGAAAGACGAAGTTGACAACACAAGTATTAAAGCTGATGAAGAAATTCTGGTCACAGAAGTAACGCATAATCTCGTCACTATCACGATACTGGAGAGCCATACGGAGAAAGGTTTCTTTAAGGAATGGACAGACGGTTAAGTTTTGATGTTTTCAAATTCTTGCACATGAATTCCACAATTTATAAGATTCTGGCGGAACGTGATATTTTGTATTGAATGTACGATGCAATGGCCTTATGAATGTAAAATAACTGTTTTCTTTTTACTTTGAATCACAAAATTCGCTAATGAAAAGGAATTAGATGTCAGTTAAAAAATCAAAGTACTGAAAGTACCGTAAGCTAGCAAAGCATGGTTGAATTAAGAAAATATTTTCCTTGTTTGGTAGAAAACATTGTGGACATTGAAGAAATTGCTTGTTACAAGCAATTTCTTCATTGTCCACAATGTTTTCCAAAGCTTTTTTTGCGATGCTTAAAGAGCGGAATTGAGTGGGAATGGGTTAAACAGCATGCTTTTGACAGAGTTTTCTACAATTTGAATAGAGTTTGCAATATTCCCGAAATACAAAAGAATTATTTTATATGGCGCAAGCATTTAACAGATTTAGTGGTTAAGCCTTAAGTGACAGTTTGCACTCATTGAACTTTGAGGCGACCTCAAAATTTTTCTGTTAACTTAAGCTATCAAAGCTGACGCTTTGCTAGCTAATAAGATACCGAGGGTTAATTGCAAAACTGTTCTTAGTGTATATACAATGTATGAACACTTAGAACAGTATTGCAATAAATCCTCGATACGTTCGGGGTAAAGAGTCATTCTTGGAAGTGCTAGAATAACGACTGTGGGCAGACTATCTAACTAACGCAGGCTGAATAGGATAAAAACCCTCCAATCATAGGATTCATTCTACCTTACTACAGCTTTCGTTTTATTAAAATAAATCTCTCTATCCACGTTTACTTGACCAATTGAGCTTTTGCTGGGCACTACAGGCTATTTTAGAAGCGTTTAACCCATTACATGACGAAAAAATAGACTTGTCCAAATTTTACAGTATTTGCAAATGACAAGTTGTTATAATTCTTAAAAAAATCATAGTCTTTCTGACTGGAAAACATTGTGGGAATTGATGAAATTGCTTTTCAGAAGTAATTTCTTCATTTCCGACAACGTTTTCCCAAGCTTTCTCTTTGACTGGTGCAATGAAAGCGGTGCTATGTCGGAAAGGGTGAAGTGAAAATCTACACAGTGCATTTAGAAAGTGTGAGCCAGTATTCATCTACAAAGGGATGACTGAAAAAGCTGTCTAGATGCGCGGACTGATCCGAGTCTTCACTTGTGTAATCGAATGAAATTTCGCCTACAGAGTGCAGAATTGAAATGTCACGTACAACCTCAATGTTTTTATCGAAGTTAATTATTTTTGTTAATTATTCTCAATTACCTTCTGTACAGAGTACCCTGAACAAACATCCTTTTTAAGACAGAAAAATGCAAATGTTATGACCTTTAGGGTCAAATTTAAAACCTTATTATGAACTGGATTAGTGCATTGTCAAAACCAGACCAACTTTTCACTTGTTGATTTATGGCCTTAATTCTTTTACTTTCAACCTTTTGTTTCTGTCAAGTCCTGCTGACTTGAACAAGGTTTAAACAATATGGTACATGTGATATATATGAAATGCCCCACTGTTCGTGAGTGTTTGTCAAGTGCTTTACTTTTATAACTTTATCTTAAAAACCCTGAAAGTGGGCATATGCTGTCTAAACTGTCAATTTTCTGCGATATATAACAGCAGCCAGTTTCAAGCAAAGATCAAAAGAGTTTGAAATTCAAAGGTTGATGTCATGCAATAGACTGGCCGAAGTCGTTTTGTTTGGACCTACCTTTTGTACAACATTTTACTCCTGGATGTCTTTTAAATTAAATTTTATATTTCTTGCTAGAGCTGGCCAGTCCCCATTCTAAACACAAGGTAACCAACCCATTCCAAAGATTTATATCTTTGGAAGAACATTGTTGAAAAAGAAGAAATTGCTTGTAAAAAGCAATTTCTCCTTTTTCCCGCAATGTTTTCTACCCCAAAATGAATTTATTTTCAGGTGTACATGTTGCCTGCTAATAGTTTCAAATTGGACCAGTCTAAAATTTTGTTGATTGGGCATGGGTTAATTAATATCCGTTTACAGCCCTGGAACGATTTTATTTCACTTCTAGTAAGAGTCTAACAGCCAGACCTGAAAATCAGGTAACAATTGCCTTTTTACATACAAGGAAAATGATGGCAGTAAAACACAAACAATTAGGAGAGGTTCTGAATAAAAGATGAAATTTAGGGTAAGGTAGAATGACCTTCAAAAAGCGGTCTGTTTCAACCCTAGTCTAATCTTTGTGTTACCTTCGATGTTGTCCGATTTTTCGCTGAAATAAAACCTGAAATAGGTTTGCCAAAATTCAAAGGAATAGCAGACGTCATTATAAAGTCACTACAATTTCAAAAAGTAACCATCACTTATGATAGAAAATATGTCAAAAGAAGAAATAGCTTGCAACAAGCTATTTCTCTCTTTTTTTCCACAATTTTTTCCTCAAGTTTAATATCACAGTGACGTAAAAATAAGGGATTAGGCTAATAGTATATATGAATATTCATGCAAAAATGGACTCCTTGGGTGTTCCGCAAAACAAAAACTTGGAAAAAAGAGATGGGATCTAGAAAAGGCCAACCAGATATGATATCTCGAAAATAAACCTATAGTGAGGTAGAATAACCATTCTAGATTCAGAAAATCTAAAAAAGCGAAAAGTAACGACCCTGGTCAGCCTGCGCAATTCGCGCAGTCTGACCAGGGTCGTTACTTTTCGGCCTCTCCGGAAAGTCTCTTTCCCCTGGACGTGTCACAAATTATATATAAAAAACGTGGAATAGAAAAAGAGCTGGAAAGGGAACAAAACTGTTGATATTTTGGATGCATTATTTACCGGCTGATCTGTGAATAGTCTTTCTTTGTTGTTTTTGTTGGTCATTTCAATTATGTTTACACGTGCGTATTTTTTTTGTAATTGTGCGAAGTGGAACTGTGTATTCTGACAAATTCTACTTGACATTTAGTAGTACTTGGTATAGTAAAGAAATCTCTGTCATTGATTATATCATTAAGATGAAGGAAAAATAGAAATTTGATGTGAATAATACAAGATTGAAAGCCGCATTCGAGGATGAAGACCTCTTGATCTCTTTACCGAGGGCTGGAGGTCGGCTGTTGGGTGCGGCTATTGATTGGTCTTGTATTAAATTCTGCACCTTAAGAACTGGCAATAGTTTATAAAATGAACAAACTTTGTTGTCATTTCAATTTACTACGATGCTTTCTTTCTTATCGGCGGTACGTTTCAAAACAATTTTCTCCCATCTCATATATGCTGTAGTATATATCTTTGATTAATATCTGTAGTCACGAATATCTATGTATCAGCAATTTTGAACTATCAATCAATGACAGCGATAAAGTTTTCAAAACATTGTAACTACAGATTTTTAGGGAAGTAAAATCATATCATGCCAAGTAAACCGTAGACTGCTGCCGCCGTCGATTTTAACAAATCTTAACTCATTCTAAGACGCTCTTTGATCCCCTTTTCCCAAGATAAAAAGCTTTGGAAAACATTGTGGACAATCAAAAAAAATTCCTTAATACAAGAAATTTCTTCTTTATCAACAATATCTTCAACCTCAAAGCCTAAAGCATTAATATTTCAAAAACCAAAAATAAAAGTCTGCATCTTCTTTGAATATGGACCAGTCTAAAATGTTGTCGAATGGTAACGGAATAACTGACAAGTCGACAGTGGCACCAGTCTAAACTGAGACCTTTATCGGCCAATTTATAACATACTTTTTTAGGACGCGGATGAAATTGATTTCATTGAAAAGGAAGATAACTTATCGGTGTAATATCTATATAAAGTTTTTACAATCTATTAAATTAAACTCGAGTATGAAGTTTGTCAAACATTGTTACATTGTACATTAAATAAATGCACGTGCGATCATTTGTTTGTTTTGTATTTTCTGTATTTATGACCTATATAAATTCGCCCTCCAAGGCTTATGTGAATAGAAAACAACAAGACGGCGACGACAATGAGGATTTATATAAGAGTCGTCACGTGGAATGGACCTCCTTAATTCATTACCACACAACCCCGGGCCTGACCCATTGTAGTTAAAAAAGGGATTGAATAAAATGTGTTAAAAGAAACAGTTTGTAAAAATCAATTCTTTGTTTTCACACAATGTTTCTACGCTGTATGGAACTTTTTTAGCCAGTAGACTATTATCATAGCGTTGTGTCTGTCGTGCTTGCGTGTGTGCGTCAGTCCGTCCTTAAACTATCTTAAAAATCTTCTCCTAAGAAAGAAAAGCATTTATTTCAAACAAATTTCACAGGAGTTATCCTTCGGTGAGCCTTTATCACACTTCTTCAAAGAATTTAGACCGGATAAAATACATGGTTTTTATGGACGAAGCGAATTTTCGTATGTGGTATATACTTTGAATATCTTCTCGAAAGGCATGGATTTCAGCCAAATATAACACGTTCGAATGAGGAGAATCGTCGCTTAATACAATTTTATGCCAAAGATTTGAAGGATTGATTCGATAACATGCACAAATTACTAGTATTACCGATTTCTCGCTTAAACCTTTGTTGTTGGTACTTATTAATATCGTCTCATTGAGACGATTCTAATGAGTTCTAACAACATAGGATTAAGTTGTAATTTTACTTCTTTGCCTTCACTTCTTAACAGCTTATGCTTTTTGACCCTTCCCTGTTCAATCCATAGTTTTTACGTCCCTATGTTTTCATATTTGAGAAAATATTGTCGAAAAAGAAGAAATTGCTTATAACAAGCAATTTCTTCTTTTCCACATTTTTTTTTTTTTTTTTTTTTTTTTTTTGGTTTTTTGTTTTTGTTTTGTTTTTACTCTACAGAATGATAATTTTCGAATAAATCTTAATTTAAAGTGTCGTCTGCTAAACCTATGAATTTGGACAGGTCTAAGATTTCTAAAACCAGGAAAGGGTTAAATAGTGGATTTCGATTATGGTCTCTTAACCCTTGCCATGCTGATACCGGAATATTCCGATTTTGGCAGGTGGTGTAGACTAATATCAGACTGCACTTAAGTGCAGCCTGATCTTAGTCTATTCTTCCTGCTTGTACTTTTCCTGTCAGAGTTGCCTATGAAGTTGATTTCTTAAAAAGATGTTTATTTTTAAGTTCTATCAGTGCTTTCAGCCCTTTGATTTGACAGCAATTTAGTAAGGTAATTTACACAGCATGACAAGGGTTAATGGATATGGTCGCTTAATAGAAGTGGTCGCTAGAGCAAGATCGACTGTATAAAATTTCGAGAATAGACATACTTCAAGGCAGAAATTCTAATAATTTATCAAGATAGAAAAATCTGCACAGACAGCGCAGCGTGACATGGGTCGGTACATTCAGTACTTCCAAAGAGTTCCCATTTTCGCTTGACAGGTTATATTCTAGAAATTAACAAACGTCAAGATTTCATACTGGCATAAAAGATATTGCAGGGGGGGGGGGGGTTCAGTATAATGAACATTTGAAGTTACTGATCTCTGGTCTCGCCCATTGACTCCGGACAGGAGGTTCTTCTTATATGTTTAACGGGCTTTATGATTAGTAACGAAAACATGAAGCGGTTGGTTGGAGACCTAAACGTCGGAAATACACCTCAAATATCCCACCCCCAAATTCTATTCATGAATACATAAATCTATTTTGTCTGCTCGATATTTTCTGTTGTTGTTGTTGTTGTTGTTGCTATACTTACGATGTTTAAGTTTCAAAACCAACAAAAAACTTTCCCCTTAAATATCGGCAAATATCGGAGCTCATTGTTCACTTCCTTTCTAAATGTATGATTTGATTGTTATGTCGACTTTTTATTTACAGTTGTTATCCGTCAGTTATTACGGTCGTGTAGACTTTAGAGGACTAATTCGGAAAATAAGAAATTTGTTAATCATTTTCTCCGACGTTTCGAGAGTTCAGCATTTAGTTCTCCATTGGTAGCATTAAAGTGAACGAGAAGCGAGCTAGAGCATGGCAATGAGAGTACGATGGTGTTGCAATGAGAGAAAGACAATGGCCGAAATCGAGTATACGAAATTTATTCTAGACTACCGTCTCGAACAAAGGCTTGTGTTATCGTTTTCGCGTGATATCACTATCGAAATCGTGTATTCTCACCGTTCGAAATCTCGTGTTGTTCTCTTTCCCGGACTCCAGCGAGTTTACCGTCATAATCTCGAATTTGTCTAATTCTCACTGTCAGCAATACGAGCTCAGAGGAGTATACAACGGCAAGACGAGAGAATACGAGACAACGACAATTTACAAATCGCGGCTGTCAATCAAGGAATTAAACGCCCAATCAAATCATCTATTCAGTCCGGAACTGAGCTTTGAACTCCAACAATGGCCGCTATTTTTGTTAATCTTTTATGTTGGTTTAGAGACTTAAACGTCGTAGCTACAGCTTATTCAAGATGTAGTTACGACGTTTAGGTCGCCAAGCAACCATTTTACTTTTTTGTTACATGCTACTGGCAATAAATTTTGCAAAATTGCGCCATTAACGATCTAAGCGGAACTTCCTTTCGGATTCAATGTGCGAGGCCTAGGGAATCACTGGGTATGAGAGTAGGGCGGTGGGGACAATATATTATTGACTTGATTAGCGCCAACTGATCTATCAATTTTCTCTGACAGCGGGCTATCGGTTTAAACCATTCCTACACGACAAATATTTTAGACTTACTTAACTTCGAAGAAGTAGTCAAGTTCGTGGAATTCTATTTTTGTAGAAAACATTGTGGTTATTGAAGAAGTTAGTGCTTGATGCAAGTAATTTCCTTCATTTGCCACATTGTTTTCAGCAGTTTTCTTTATTCTTACGGCCGTGAAAAGGCCACATTGTGTTGGAATGAGTTACCAAAGTTATTGGGGTCTCTTGAAACCGAGGTACAACTAAAGGGAAATAACTACAACAGGAATGTGCTGTAGAGACCAAGATTTCATTCCCTTTGTTATACACAAGACGCCCATGAATGGTACAAAATACCAACTCCATTTTAAGCGCTAATGAAAACTACTATGGACAGCATTGTAATAAAATGAGATATAGATTGTAACAAGCTAATTTCTCTTTTTTCGCATTGGTTTTTGTCACTAAATAGCAATTTTCCAAGTTCTGTGCTTTTAAAAATGTCAGCTCCTTTGAGTTTCGACCAGTCTATTTTCTTCCAATCTGGTAATGCGTAAAGACTGATGCTTCTCACGCCTCTGTGATATAATAACAGCCCATTTGAGACAATCGCAAGACAATCTTAGTCGTGAGATGCTTTACTGTGATAAAACGGGGCCCTAGATATAACACCTTTCTACGGATAAGGTTTATTGTTCTACCAAGTTAAACCATTCCCTCTCAACAACATTATAACACAGGTCCGAATTAAAAAAAAGTTGGTTTTTTTTATTCTTTTATTTTTTTATTTTTATTTATTTATTTGTTTTATTTTATTTATTTATTTATCTTTTTTTTGTCTTCTTGGATAGAAAACATAGTGAATAATAAAGAAATTGCATGTTACAAGCAATTTCTTTATTTTCCACAAGTTTTCCAAAGCATTTTTCTTGAAGGGTGTAAAAAGGAGGGCTTATGTGGAATGGGTTAAAAGTAAATGGAATGTTTTGTTTCGACCAACTACTTTTTGAAACTTAGCCTTTTTCAAAAACACAGGTTTTATTGAACACAACTACTAAGGGTAATAATTTGAATGTAGACGAATCTATAATAGACGATGGTTATACCCCTTGTGGCTCAGTGCGGATCCTTGTCAGAAATTCTTCGAGTTTGATCACAAAAATAAAATGAAAAAAAAAAAAAAAAATGAAACTGAAAACTGTGCTTGATTTTTTCTGGTGTCCAAACAGATAGACTGGTGACCTTGCCCACTTACCCCCAACATGTCATATCGGCTAAGGAAAGAATTAACGACATCATTTTGTAGTATTTTAGCCAAGGGACATAAGATAAAAGAAAAGTCGTTGCCGGGATACCTAAAAGTCGTAACTACAGTTACGATAATTAATTCACCAAACCGACAAAATGCCTACGAATGTTGGAGTCCAAAGTTCACTTCTAGTCTGAATGATTTATTTAATTGGTAAGACGATATTTTAATTTGAAGCGGCGATAAACCTAACCTTGTAGAAAGACATTTCTCCATTTCCCGATAATATTTCCTATCCTGTTTGACACATTTAAGTTTTACATGCGCTTGACTTCTCGCCTCCTTTTAATTTTAAGTAATTTAAAGGTTTAACCCTATACTGTACAATCCCTGGTTTTTACGTCCCTGCGTTTTTATATTTGAGAAAAAATTGGGGGAAAAGAAGAAATTGCTTGTTAAAAGCAATTTCTTCAGTTCCCACAATATTTTTTACCCTATTGAATGATCATCTTTCAAATAAAACCGATTTTCTATTGTCGTTTGAATTTAGGCAGGCCTTGGTTTTTTCCAAAACAGGAAAGGGTAAATTGAGTCTACGAAAAATGTTGGTATTATCTAATACCAAACGTTTGAATCAAACTAGACAAATCATATTTACGTTAAATCAAAGACGGAAAACTTGGGAAAATACCTTCTTAGCACAAACTACAAGATATAAAGCTTCTATGCTTGTATTGCCTATACAGGCTCGTCTGTTGGAATTGACCAATCGCTGGCCCCGCCCACTTACTTCCTTGGCCACGCCCACCGACTCGGACAGAAAGTCCCACTTCAATTTTAAACGGCGTTATATTGCGAAATTGATGGCCATTAGCATGCAACTAAAAAGGAGAATAGTTGGTTGGCGACTTAAAAGTATTAACTACTTTCTGGATAAGCTGTAGTTACGACGTTTAAGTCGCCAACCATACATAAAGGTTAACAAAAATGGCGGCTAATGTTGGAGCTCAAAACTCACTTCTGGTCTAAATGAATAATATCATTGTTGACTAGTAATTCAATTGACAGCCGCATTTGGTCAATTCTGTAAGCTAGAATACAATCATCAGGGTCGCATCCGAGCACCTGACCAAAACTGTCATGACTAGCTCTGTTCTCCATAAGTCTTGTGTTTCAAACGAAACCAAGGTGTGCAATAAACTGCTACTTAATTGGATCTTCTTAATTTCGAATATTTTGCGAGATACATTTATTTACTAGGAAATTGAACATCACATTTTTCTTACATTAATATGAAATGTATAATTTGTGTTAAAGATAGTTAACAATGGATTACAAATGTAATTGTATTGAGTCTAACTGAGTTGAAAATCGAAAAAAATAGACATGATAAGTTGCACCGTAAAAAGGTGCACATAGTGTGACATAGTTTGAATTATCTTCAGTGGACGATCGAAACATCGTATCTACAGCTCTTAAGTCATCAGTTTGATAGATGTTATCTTTCTCCTCCAGTTTATTTTCGATCCACCATTTTTACTGTGGCTATCTCAGTATTGTGAAAACTAACGAACCTACTGACCGGATTCGATATTATTCTACCTTTTATCAATTTCCACACTACCCTGTTCAAAGTCTTTTGCAACCTTAAAAAAATAATTTTGAAAACGTCGAGACAAATGAAGAAATTGTTTGTAACGAGCAATTTCTTCTTTTTTCACCATGATATATAAAAGGCTTTTAGCGCTATAACAAAATCTTGAATAGATTTATAAGATAAATAGCATTTCTTTGGTTCACTTTTTAAATCAACGTGATATTACGTCGAATCATTAAATAATACCCTATAAGGTTCAGTAATACTAAAACAATGTTGTCAGGGTTCAAAATAATAGGTGACCGATTTATATGGATTAGTCGAACACTTAACAAAAATGGTTTTACCGCGTTTAGTCAAATACAGCAGAAATTGCTTGAGCGTTCACGACTATTTTCCTTTTCAATTTAGCGACCATTATCGAGATGCCCTTTTCAAAATCAAAAGCTCTCAGAAAAAAAAGTTGTCGTATTTGCTTAAACGCATCGTATGTAGATCCAATGTTGTTAGAACTCTCAGTGAGACGATTCTAATGAATCCCTACAACATATAATTAAGCGAGAATTCTGTAATGATATATGCATGCAACCGAATCAATCTTTCATATATTCCATAAAAACATGTTTTAAGCGACCACTCTCTTGAGCGACCACTTTTTGTCGTCTCATGAGCATCATAACTACAGCTTCAATTAGCTGTAGTAACTATGGTTCAGTAATAAATCGAAAAGTTTTACAAAATACATGTAGTTTACGATGTATATTACATTCGTCGACATTGATGTGAAGCATTTTTGATGGTTTTGCTACATAAACGTCGTAACTACAGCTTATTCAAGCTGTAGTTATGACATTCGGTTTGCATCAAACCATTTTACTTCTTTGTTACATGATACTGGTCACAAGATTTTTTTATTTTTAATAATGGCCTTTAATATCGAAGACGGGAACTTCCTGTCGGAGTCAGTGTGCGGGGCAAGCGATCCGTCAATATTGAAAGGCTTTTGCAAGGTAACACCTTGATGCAGCATTTATAGAGGACAGTGTGTCAAACTTGTGTCACAGTGTGTCAAACTTGTAAATCGGAGAAAGTTGGCGTGATGATGGCGGTGATAAAATACCTATGTAAGAAGAGAAAGACTTATAAGGAAATTCACGAACAAATCCTCATAACCATTCAGAATCATTTTCCTCATGGTAAGATGAAAAGATGGGCGGCAAAACTAAAGCGGGAGAGAGAGCATTGAGAACGGTGCAAAGTCTTCCCTCCCAAAAGATACCGCTGCTGCTGAAAATATAAAGTTTCGTGTACTACCTAGTTATTTGTGACAGGAGGAGAGACCTGCGAAGTAAAGCCAGGGGAGTAAGCAAACGTGCTGGGGTAGCGCAAACAGTCCTGTGTCTTACGTATGTCGATTTAACCCATGATTGGACATGAACCATAGAGCAGTTGTAGCGCCTAGTCTCCTTGACTCCTAGTCATGGGGTCCCGGGTTCGACCAACGGCCGCGGCGAATATCCTTTCCGACATTTGTCTTACAACAATGGTTGGATAATCGTAAACCTCAGTCGGATGAGCAGCTGGAGATTTTGAAAGTGTGTAGTGATAGTCCTGGTGTGAGAAATACCAGGATCCATGGATAGGTGTTCCAGCGCGGCCGCGAAATAACTGAAATACTGTTAAAAGTGGCGTTAAATCCCGTTTAATGAGACATGGGTTCATTACTTTGACCCTGAGTCTAAGACGTAATGAAAGCAATGTTAGCAACCTTGGTCGGTCCCTTCGCAAAACGTTAAGTCCATTCTCACATAATCCGTCCTCTTTACACCCCTCAAGAAAAAAAAAGGGTTTGGAAAGCAATGAGGAAAAATGAAGAAATCCCTTGTATCAAACAATTTCTTGATTATTAACAATGTTTTCTATTCCAAAAGACTAAAAGAAATTAGAATTCCGTCAAATTGAAATAGTCTTCTGCATTTTCTTTGAATGAGGACCAGTCTGAAAATTTGTTGTTTGTGTATGGGCTAAGAAAGTTTCATCAGCAGGGAATTCTTTTTTTGGAAAAGCAGGGGGTAATCATGATTGAATATCTTGAACAAAGTCGCAACAGAAAGGTTGCATATAATGCAGCCGAAATGATACATTTGCGCAGCAGATTGGTAGAAATGGGCTGGGAGAATGGACTCAAAGTATTCTGTTATTTTGAAGTCCACCAATTTTCAGAATTATTGAAATCTATCCTTCGTTGAACACAGTTTTGGAAGCAATGAAAGTCGTAGAGGTAGTGAACGTACATTTGGGAGAAAGCTTTAACCTATTCCTATAAAATCTCTCCTTTTTTCGCCCCTTAAGAATAAAACTTTGGATAACATTGTGAAAAGAGAAGAAATTGCTTGTTTCAATGATTTCTAACCAAAACGACTAAGATAAAATAAAATTCCACCAACTTGAAATTGTAGTCAGCAGCTTCTTTCAATTTGGACTAGTCTAAAATTTTGTTGCGTTGGAATGTGTTAAGAATCCTATTTGTAAGAGATTAGCAAGCTCATCAATGACTAACAATGAGCGCTCGGGCCCATCGGATTCTGTCTAACCTTTCTAATCAGTAATTGTTGTAGTTTTGTAGATAACGATATTTCTTCGATTATATTGATTCTTATGCAATAAAACCTATCGCTTAACCCATTCCAACACAAGAAAATTTTAGACTGGTCCAAATTGAAAGAAGCTGCAGACGACAATTTCAAGTTGATGGAATTTTAATTTTTTTCGTCTTTTGGGATAGAAAACATTGTGGATAATGAAGAAATTGCTTGTAACAAGCAATTTCTTCATTTTCCACAATGTTTTCCAAAGCTTTTTTCTTGTGGGGCGTAAAAAGGAGGGCTTGAGTTGGAATCGCTTAAAAGGTTGACACACAATCTCCTACGTTAATAGGAAAAAAATAAGTAGCTATTGAACCCTAGCTAATGTACCATATTTTGGTCATATTGTGCTTCTAAGTATATCTTTGTCCTATGCAAAGCGAAACACTTTTTTTGGCGTAACGTACGCTACTGAAGCCCATGACGTTGCACATAGCGTCGACGTTTCTCCAAGCTCTTCAAACGAATTTGATATAAACTATGTTTCGGTGAGTTTTTCCGCTAATTTTCTTCGACTTGTTGATTTACGATTGAAAAAGTAGAATAGTACCGAATTTTCCTAGAATTTCAAAAATAATCGTTCATTTGTGTTTCTCTTTGAGAAAATATCAAGGCTCTAGCTTTATGGGTGATTTGATATTCATGTAAGACGTTGCAAAATCAGTTTTATAGAATTTTTGGGGAAATATGTCGGCTCTTACAAAAACACGACAAAGAAAATATGCAAAGCTTGAAATAAAATGTAACGTGGGACATAGAAATTGTACAGAATTGTAGTCTTTCGCGATGTCGTTTTTCTTACGTTAATTGTAACAAATAAAAAAAAATGCTTTAAGTATCAATTAACCGAGTTTTTTTTTTCAGTTTTAAAAGTGGCACGAGTTCCTGACATTGCGTCTTACAAAATAAACGAGTGTTGCAAGAGTGCCTTATACTAGATTTTGAAAAAAGATTTTTCCTTTAATTGATAACTTTTCAACTCGTTTTACTGTAAGTACCTATATATAAGGAGGATCTATAAGGAATGTTTTGTTTTACAGGATAATAGGTAATTCACACAAGACGATGACCAATAATGATGCTGTCTAACTTTTGTTAAATCAAATGACACTAGTACAGTAACCTTTCAACATGTCACCTCTTAAAAAACGTGAACAGTCAAATGTGTTATCTTGCTTCTGCCCTTTAATCTTGTATTAATTATGTATAGCTAATTCGAAAGGAAACGTCCACAAAAAACATATTATTTTATTTCCTCAATCGTAGGCGATTGCTTTGTCTATTTGATTTAGACAATTTCCCATATCGGAAAGCTATTTTAGGTAACTATAAATTGGCTTATATTTTTATACCGATTGCTTATTTCATCACATAGCATCGATTGCCTAAAAAGAACGTCCCGTTAAGCTGGATGGCTTCATGAACAATGGTTTGTGGAAATCTCCGAAGATACCGAGACACATTTCAGGAAAGCAATAATACGAATAAAATCTGCCCATTTCACAGGCAGGTGTTTTGCTTGAACATTATGAGGCTACTTTGGAAAACACTACGGACACTGAAGAAATTGCTTGTAACAAGCAATTTCTTCAATGTCCACAATGTTTTCGATCTTTTCGATCCTAAAAGGCCAAGATTTTCTAAATTCAGAGTAACTGGGGTTAAGTGAGGCGAGGAATCAAAGCATATATTCTGTTCTGTAGGTGTTAAAGTAAAAAAGTATTCAATTTTATATTTACTGTTTTAACCGTTTCTTTTATAACCCCTTGTTTTTACGTCCATGTGTTTTTATACTTCAGAAAACATTTTTAAAAAGAAGGAATTGCTTGTAATAACCTTTGAACCCCTTAATTTAAACCAGTCTAATATTTCATAAAACGGGAATGGGTTTTAAAGGCGTTTGCACTGATTTGAATATAGTTTTCAGTTGACTTTCCGTGACAAGGACAACTTAATTTGCCTTACGGTCTTTGCTCTCAACAATAATAAGACCACAAACATAAGCCCCTTCAAAACGATGTATAACTAGCGTCAATGAGCTGTTTATCAAAAAAACATATTCAATAGACATGGTGACAATAACGGTGTTTTATGATCCCTACTGTGAACCCAGTCAGCCGATTTGTTGGCTTGTATGTCCAATCTTGGGGTTGTTTACCAATTTGTACCTGCTTAAAGACAGACGAGCTTCATACACACAGAGGATGAATGTCTACACCAAACCAAGTAAAACTAAAGAGCTTCGACTGACGGTGTATTCAAAAGGCAATGCCTTTCAATCTAGATTCATTGTGCAATTCCATGCAGTTTATCTATTGGCACACAATTCCGCTTTTAGAGAAAACAAAGTACTTTCGAAAACACTGCGGGCATTGAAGAAATTGCTTGTAACAAGCAATTTCTTCAATGTCAACATTTTTTTCGATCCTAAAAGGCCAAGTTTATCTAAACTCATTCATCATTGAAATTGTCGTCTGAAACTTCTTTCCATTTGGTCTAAAATTCTGTTGTATGGTAATAAGTTAATCTCTGTTGTCTCATTGATGCCAAGCTTTCTAATGGCACGACGATCATCGCGTACCTGTGAACCTTAGTCTTGGTGATGTCGGTAACCCTACCCAGCGAAACGACTAAAATATGTAATAATAATTTCATTTTAATTGCCGTTTTGTTGTTGTTTCTTTTGGCGTTCAGTATATTCAAAGCACTTTGACTGACTTGTCAATGCACTCTGCGACCACATGTTTGTCCTTAACACATCAAAGGAAGGAGATGATCTGTTTTTTCGATGAAGTTGCTAATTCGTCTATGGTCAAAACAGCCTCGTAACTACAGTACAATTCGGGCCCTACATATTTGTGCTAGTTCACCAAATAAATGTCAGTTATCAGTGGACGTCAGTGACTTCTGTAACATTGACTTTTATAAGTTATTACATACGAGAGTCGGCGATTGAACTTCTGACCCGATGTAAATGATCAGGTAACCTATCGGCTAGACGAGCTATCGGACGTTTTGCTAGGGCATCGTGTTGGTGTCATAAGATTGGTTATACAGTATGGTCTGTGACCATCTGACCTAACTTTCTTCGCTTGTTGAAGCTATATCAATGTTAGAAAAAAGGTCAATTAACCCCTTTTCCGTACAATCCCTGGTTTTTACGTGTCTGTGATTTTATATATGAGAAAATATTGTAGAAAAAGAAGAAATTGCTTGTAACAAGCAATTTCTTCTTTTTCCACAATATTTTCTACCTTACTGAAGAATGGTTATACATTAGATCCAATCCACCTTTAATTTGGACAGTTCTAAAATTTTGTAAAACAGGAAAGGGTTAACATGTATAGCTTCTATTACCTTGCTAGAATTAAAATCAATAACTAAACAGGGGTAATTAAAGGGTCCTAATTCTAGACAAAGAAAAACGCAATGGAGAAAAATAGCTGCGGAAACATTTTAAGATTTCCACCCAGAAATTGCCTGTTGCCCCTGTGAGACTTAATTTCAATTTTAAGCCTCTATGACTTGTCGTCTGCAATTTCTTTGAATTTGGACCAGTCTAAAATTTTCGCGTGAAGTAAAGGGATAACCCATTACCAGATGACACAATTGTAGACTGATCAAAATGCAAAGAAGTTGCAGTAGAAAATTATTGTTTACGAAATTTTAAAAAATCTTTGTTTATTGAAGTAGAAAAACCATTGTGGATAATGAAGAAATTGATTGTGACCAGCAGTTTCTTCATTCTCCACAATGTTTTCCCCAGCCTTTTTTATTTGGGGGCGTCAAAAAGCGGGACTTTTTGGCAATTGGTTAAAAAAAATACAATGTACAATCAAGTGTAGGAATTCAAGCTCTGCGCTTATTATATTGCTTCGTCTGTGATAGGAAAAAACTAGTCTATTTTGTAGGTCGAGTAAGCGAGTACCGGACAGACCAAATAGTAATCTCTCAAGAGACGCTTTTTCGAAGTATAGGGAAACCAGTTCACATGCGCGGTACCAACCGTCCTGAGTTAACCCTTTCCTGTTTAATCCCTGGTTTTTACGTCCCTGGGTTTTTATGCCCCCACCATTTAATGTGGGGGGCATATAGATTTGCATTTGTCCGCCCGTACTTCCGTACTTCCGTACTTCTGTACTTCCATCCTTCCGTCCTTCCGTCCGTCCCGAAAATGTCCGGGACATATCTCTGAATGTATAATAGCTATCAACTTGAAACTTCATAGATAGATAGACCTCATTGAGGAGAAGTGCAGTGCACAAGAACCGTAATTTTGCTTGCATAATTTTGGAGTTATTGCCCATTGTTATTTTAAAGACTTATATTTTGTCCGGGGCATATCTCTTAAAGTATAATAGCTATCAACTTGAAACTTCACAGGTTGATAGACCTCATTGAGGAGAAAAGCAGTGCACAAGAACCCCAACTCTTGCTTGCATAATTTTGGAGTTATTGCCCTTTGTAATTTTAAAGACTTACATTTTGTCTGGGGCATATCTCTGAAAGTTATTGCCGTTTGTCATTATCAAAGCCACCGGTGGGGGCATCTGTGACAAAGCTCTTGTTATACTTAAAACAAATATACCTTTACAGAGTTATGAAATTTTCTATCATTTTTTACATGACCATCTCACCCAATGAGATAAGTTGAAATAAACTACCTATTCATGTATGTATTCAGGGCTCGTGACCCATTCTAACGATAGAAACGAACCATTTGCTTTCAAGGCATAGTCTTTATAAAGTATTTTGAAATTTTCGTGAAAAAACAACACACACAAACGATTTAAATACATGTATTGGAAAATGTTATTTCAGTTTGAACCAAAATCACGGTGTTGTTGTTGCTGTTGTTGTTGTCGGCGTTTTTTAGTTGACACGCTTTTTACTTATTTTTTTAATCCAGGTCAAAGAAAATTGGTAAAACATTTCAGTAATTTGAATAGAAACAGTCCCTCATTTGTCCCTCATTATAAACCATCAAACAACAGTGACGCCGATACATGTCTATTAAAGGTCCGGATAGAGGGAGCCATTTTGAATTCGAATTGTAAAATGCAATATTACTGCAGGAAGGGCAATTCACAGTGAGTTTGATTTTCAGAAAATAAGTATTGTCAAAATAGAAAGAATAAGGGCTATGGTTTGTTTGTTGGTTGGTTGGTTGGGTGGTTGGGTTGGTGGGGATTTACGTCTCTAACAACTTAGGTCATAGGCTATGAAGAAATTACGTCTTACAAGCAGGGTGCCCCTTTAACCTACTTTTACACAGGTACAAATTGAAAAAAAAAACAACAACAACAACAAAAAAAAAAACAGACGTTCACAGTATTTCAAAGTCGATACATTTTTTATAAAAAATAAGTGTTGGATAGGGTAGAAAACACTGAGAGAAAAGAACAAATTTCTAGAGACAAACAATTTCTCCTTTTCTCACAGTGTCTTCTACATCTACGTTTTCTCACCGCGTAACAATATGGAAAAGTGTGATAATGGGATATTATTGTTCTAATTTCTATACATCAAAGTTGTATCAAAATTAGTGTTTATTTGGGAAAATGGTCGATTTAGTCCCACAGGCATTAAGTTTACTGTATTTTCGTGTCAAAGACTATAGTGCTGGGTCGATGGGGACCGAAAGCATTACATCAATTCGTTACGTGATTTTTACCCTAATAATAGAACCTCGTATGGCTGATAAGCGGGCTTATCTGCGGAGGCCAACGTGATGTACAAGGTCAATGATAGAGCTAAAGTTTATAAGCACTTCCTCTTAAACTGATAAGCGGACATCCAACCTCGAATTTTGACACAACCCCCCTTTTCTTTTAAAACTTGAACTAATTAAGAATAGTTTTAAAAGTATCAATTTGGGGAGCCCTCAGCATCTCCTATAAGTTTCCTTGTGGTTTCAAAACGACTCTTTCACAGATTATGAAAGAAAACCATTGCTCTCAATTTTCGAATCTCTATCTGTAATGTTTTCAGACATTTGAAAGAAGGTGAAGTGAAAATGTCTTCAAAACTTTAAATCAAAGTTTTGAAAGTCCAGTAAGCTAGCAAAGCATGGATTTTGTTAAGTTATCTACTTTGTCAAAGGTTATCATGATAAACAAACGAGTTTAAACCAACCCAGGAATTAACACATTACAACTTGACAAAATCTTAGAATTGTCCGAATTCAAAGACGTTACAGACGACAATTCTAAATTGGATGAATTTAGAAAATCTTTCCTTTGCTGAATAGCAAACATTGTGAACAATGAAGAAATTGCTTGTAGCGAGCAATTTCTTTAATGTCCACAATGTTTTCCATTGTTTTTGTTTTGTTTGTTTGTTTTTTTTTTTTTTTTTTTTTTTTTTTTTTTTTGAGATGCTTAAAAAGCGGAACTGAGTGGGAATGAGTTAAATAGCATGCTTTTGAAAGATTTCTCTTCAATTTGAATAGAGATTGCAATATTCCTTTAAATACATAGGAACTATTTTTTATTGAGTAGGTATTCAGCGGATTTAATGGTAGAGCCTCCAGTGGCAGTTTGCACTTGTTGAACCTTGAGAAGACCTCAAAATTTTGTCTGTAAACTTAATTTATCAAAGCTGACGCTTTGCTAGCTAAAACGGTATGGTAAGAAGAAAAATATATTTCGGATTATGAGACGCCAAATAAAACCCGAATAGAACATGACATCATCGGATAAATACGTCATCGATTGCACAGAAAATTGCTTTATTTGTAGCTTCCATGGCGTATCAATTACGTCATTTGTCTTCGCTGTCAATTTAGTCGTTATGGACACTACCCGGCGGAGATTAACGACCTCAACCAATAAATTCCGATGTTTCAAAGCATGGTGTAGGAAATATATCAAATGCAAATAAATTTATTGTGAATTTAGTAGATTCAACACGAACTGAGAAAGTTTATTTAAGAGATGAAGAGAATATTTTTTGTTTTCATGGAGGTATGAACCGAAAAATCTAATCACACTGTATGAATACGCGAAGCGGATTCATACATAAGTGTGATTAGGTTTTTCGGTTCATACCTCCATGAAAACAAAAAATATTCCCTTCATTTCTTATAATTTAATAGCATCGAGTAAAAAAGCAAAAATTTTACAAATTTTGATAACTTTTTGTATAGAACTATTTTGTGCGGAAGCATACAAAATGACTGCGTGCTCAAAATTGTGTTCATGGAGGTATGAATTAAATTTTTCGACCAATCAGATCGCTCGTTTTTGATAGACGAAACTAACAATTAAATTATAGAGAAAATAACATTGATAACCATTGGAAAAGCAGGTAATTATCCTATATCAAAAAGTTGTTCAAGAGCCTTTTTAAAAGTTTTGTAGAACGACCAATGGTGTTGATTTCTACCATGAAATAGATGTAGCTAAGATTAGAATCGTCGACTATGTCTCACTGAACATATCCGCCTTTAACCCATTCCCACACAATGACGCTTTTTGCCATCCCAGAGAAAATTAATTGGTAAACATTGTGGGAAACGAAGAAATTACTTGCTACAAGTAATTTCTTCATTTTCCACAATCTTTTCCACAAATTTAACTTTAAATGGTCATTTGCAACTTCTTTCACATTGGATGTTTGGAAATGGGTTAACAAAATACTATAAAATCAACGTCTGGTAAAAAAAGGTTGCACTGTTTTTGTTTCCCAATTATTTTTTATGTAAACACTGACAGTATGTTTGTCTGATTTCGCGCTGTTTTCACATGATGCAACTCGGCAATAAACAAATAGTACGCATTTCTGAATCAGTGCCAGAGGCAAGTAGCAAGGAAACTCATGAAGGCGTAATAACCTTTCACCTGTTACCAGACGACAAAAATTCAGACTGATCCAAATATTGAAAGAAGTTGCAGATGACAATTACAATGTCATAGAAAACATAGTGAAAAATGAAGAAATTGCTTGTTTTCCTACCGATCTTTTCTAGAGGGGCGTCAGAAAGGTTAATTTTGTGGTAATGGGTTTATTACGAGGGCGAAATTAAAAAAAAATGAAGTCAAAATATCGATTAACCAGTCAAATAGTTCATTTAGTGAGTGGTGAATACAATACTTCCACTTTATTTCCTACCGAGTTCATAGCGTAGTGGTAGCGACTAAGACTCCTACTCATGGGGTCCAGGGTTCGATCCGAAGCCGCGGCGAATACCCTTTCCGACATTTGTGTCCCACCAACGGGTGAATAATCGTTAACCTAAGTTTGATAAGCAAATGGAGACTCGGAAATGATGCAGTGGTAGTACTGGTGTGAGAAATACCAAGAATCCATTGTAAGGTGCTCCAGCCGCCTCAATATGACGGTTGATAAGGTAAAAAGTGGCGTTAAACCCAATTCAGCCAGTTTTTAAATCATAAAAACGACAAAGTGAGGCTTATCAAGAGTAAAACCTTTGGAAAAAATCCAATGGTATGATGTAATCTTAAAAACGAAAACATTATCATTCATTAACAGAGTGATTTCTAGCTCTAAACATAACCCAATCTATTGTATTTTCCATACAACTCTACGTGTTGTCCCAGTAACCTACTCTCATATAGTCCTAGACCTGGTTTCTGACATTTTTCTCTAATTTCTGAGATCATTCTGAAATCACGTTCATATCAAAGGAGAAAGTCTTTGTAGATCGTTCTAAATAATGAGGATATGAAATGAGAGATCATAATGCACCATTGACGCCACGTCCACAGACCCCCACCAAGGCTCGGGCATTTCGAATGTAGTACCGATTGAGAGATGAAGAGAATATTTTTTGTTTTCATGGAGGTATGAAACGAAAAACCTAATCACACTTTTTGAACACGCGAAGCGGATTCATACATTAGTGTGATTATGTTTTTCGTTTCTTACTTTCATGATAAGAAATAAAAAATATTCTCTTTATTTAACATAGTTTAATAACATAAACCGAAAAATGGCGATTATTGTACATATTTTCTACATTTTTTATGGATGTATTTTGTGTGCATGCATATAAACCAGCTGCGAGCTCAATATTTTGTACATGGAGATGTGAATTTTTTTTTTTTTTTTTTTTTTTGACCAATCAGAACGCTCGTTTTGAAAGCCAAAACTGAGAATAAATTTATCATATAAAATATAAAGTCAGGGACATAAACCGAAAAAAATCGCTTGGAGGTGATTAAAACGTCGTAACTACAGCTTGAATAGGGGGTTTAAGGCGCACACAAACGATAATGTTTCGTTCGGTAAATGACGTTGCTCATTATTTCAATTCAACCAAAAAAACATTTTTTGATAAGCTATCATATTGGCGATCTGTCAAGTCTATGTCCATTTAAATTCTCTGTTTATGTTAGCTAAAATGTCGAACAAGAAACCTTGCAACTAATATTTGTAAAAGAGGACAGGAAATCAGTGTATGTATTTCGAAAAAAAAAGAAGAAACTTATAGTGTCACATGGCCAGCTCTAATCTGCCAAATTCGAAAATTCTGGACTCTGACCAGCCTCATGGGAGTAGTATTGAAGATATCATACGCATGTATGACCAAAATAGAAAGAACCATTCAAAACTGCATGTAATCGCACTATTGACCAATCGCGGCTGTCAATCAAAGAAAAAAAGTCGACCCAACAAATTATTTATTTTGACCGGGTGTGAAGTTTGAGCTCCGACATTGGCCGCCATTTATTTAAGCATTTTTATTGGTCTGGCGACTTGTCGACTTGTTAAAGTTCGAATTTCAATGATTTAAATGGTCGACTGATTCTTTGATTGACATCCGTTTTTTGTCAATTGCATGCTTATAGAAAATATGGGTCAATCTGCGGAGTATATAACGCACAAATCCGCCTACAAATTGTAACGATTAGAAATGAAATTATGCATGAGGCCAGACGGTCAAAAGTTAAAAGCTGTTACCTCTCCTTGACCCGTGGTCAAACTACCTATGACTAAATACAAAACAAATATATATGGCCCGTCACGTTTGTTAGATGATCAAGACTTAGGGGGTTTAATTAGATGTGTTTTAGACGAAAGGAACCAACAACAGACACCACCAACAACAAACTCTGAACGGAATTCTGTCCATAAAAATTCAAGCTGAAAAACGGTTACGCTAAGCAGTGACTATTTTTTTTCTTTTTTTTCCCCATATAATTGCATTCCCTTAATCAAAGTACTAAAAGTTCTGTTGGGGGAAGAATTTGAACATTTACATGCCCTAGGCTTCAAGAGAATTTTATGGACTAGATGTATTATACAGTTATTCTTCGACAACCATGATTTTGAATTTGACCAGATAAAATCTTTCTTTCTTTCTTAATTTTTCTTAGAGACCCGCTTAACTCTATGGTAATTTTCAACAATTTTTAGCCCTCAAGTTTCATTGTAGGCTACATTTAAGGTTGAATTATTTTGTAATAAAACTTTTTAACTTTTAACTGTATTGGTTTGGCGACTTCAATAGTACTTTTTGAGCGACGATGTTAAAGGGAGTTATAAGTGTTTTTTCTTAGATTTTAGTTTTTCATATTCTCTCTCATATAGAACTATTGTTTTAATACAATATTCTGTAAAACAGTTTGTCGAAAAACAGAGATCGTTTATCGAAATAAACTAGGATATTTCTTTAATAGCCTACTTAACTGTTAATCTATTTTGCATATATGAACAGTAACGAAGTGCAACTAACCGTTAAATTACGCTTTTAGTTTGAACGCTCTCAAATTAACGTCAGCGCGACCTCATCAGGGACTATATTCGCTGGCTGATATTCCATTCTGTAAAGATCAGTTCAAAACTGTCGCAAGAGCCTATATAAATATTGAGACTTACTATAGTTTTGTGCTAAGCACTTATTGTGACATAATTCAGGAGGTTGATTGCTTTAATTGTCAGTTTGTTTTCTTCTATTAAGTTTGGCTCATATGCAAATGAGGTCATATGGTGGCGATAACCGAATGCAGTAAATTCCAAAAATAACCCGTGATTCCGCCGAAACTTTGTTATGTAGACATCAACAAAAAGCCACTTATACCTCAGATTATATCAGATTACCGTGAAGATATAAGATTCAGAAGCATCGATACCTCCTGTCACTAGCCAACGATTTTCTTTCTTATGTTCTTACCCGTACTTTATGAAAAATTTGATGAGGTCGTTTGATATCTCACAGGGTTCGACACTAACTTTGCTTCAGTGGGATCCCACAGGAATCCCTACCTATTATACTTCAGGGATTCCTCTAGATAATCAGGGATCCCTCCTTGATATACATTAACAGTTTAACTCATCCACACGCAATCCTGCCATTCTAAGCTCAACTTGAAACAAAAAAGCTTCGGAAAACCTGTGAAAAATGAAGAAATTGCTTGTTACGAGCAATTTCTTCATTATCCACAATGTTTTCTACAAAAACAAGCAAGCAAAAAAATCAGGAGCATTAGTTGATACATTAAGATCTATTGTACTGGAGAAATATTGAAAGATCCTGGCGGAATCCATAGCCTGAGATTGCTAGGGTCCCTTCCAATTTTCAGGGATCCTCGGGATCCCGGGACACTTTTATTGTCGACTCCTGTCACAGTCGAACTGCCTGGTCGGGGTCAGTTGCCAAGGCCAATGAACCGCCAGTTATACATTCGCAACGAGTACAAACTAAGATCAGCCTGCACATAAGCACACTCTGGTAATTTTTTTAAACTACCAACGGGTATTCCGAATGTTTTGTGTTTAGCGCGAAATGCCATGCACGTTGTGTTATAGAAAATATTTGTTTGTTTGTTTTCTTGTTTTCTTGGTTTCTTTGTGTCTGTGGTGAGTGTCGATTTTCATAGCGCAGATAATCTACGGATTTGAAATATTTCAAGTTGCCCCATTTGGTCAAGGGTAACAGAAGTAATAGATCCTTTGTTAATTAAATGGTGTTAATTCCCTGGACTTAACTAGGTTCTCAATCTGAATTTACGGGAAGCAACGTATGAAAATATCTGTGTTTATCTCCCCTTTACAATCTGGCAAAATGATTAAGACGAGGAGTTCGCCATGCTATTTTGTCTTTCCGAACATTCTTATGGAAATTTTCTATCATTCTGAAAATATCGTCTTTATTCAAGTTGTAGTTACGACATTTGCATTCCCAACGACGATATGTTTTTATTCACAATTTACACGACATTCTTGAAAGAACCTTTACATTCACATTGTATCGAACAAAATACCACATAAGCTTTTTTTCCTTAGGGGCCTTAAAAAAAGTATTATCTTTGGGAACGGGCTAATATACCCTTACAGGGGTTTGAACTCGGTTGTTATGATATGAAAATATTGGACGTTTATTAGAATCTGACCGGGAATCGAAATGTTGCTATATCCGATCTTAAGCCGGTCAGTTGCCTACATTTGTAACTCATTTCGATATTATTGCTCGCAAAGTTTTCTTCAAAACATTTTGTCCATATGCGACATTACACTTAAATTTTTACCTATGATGTTTTGGCTGTAAAGGAATTTACTGATAAAACGATGACTAGATACATTTCGATCGACGGAAAGTGGGTGTAACAACTCCAAACTTTCTCTTGATAACCTGTTTTACTAAGTGAACCCTTAACCAGACGTTCATACGATCTTAAAATACATGTGTAGCTCAAGTTGGACAGAAATGTCACCGAAAAATATTGCTTAGCGCATTTTCTGTAGTTTCTTTTATTCATAAATTGTATATACAGATATAATCCCTTGTTGTTTAGAAAACCAGCGATTTTACTTAATATGGTAAAGAGTATATAGAAGTAGACATATTATTTAAAATCGTCTAAGTAAGGTGATCCGTAGGGCGAAAAAAGAAGCCCCCGCAGATCTGTTAACCAATTCCAACACAATCCCCCCTTTTTACGCCCCTGAGTAAAAAGCCTTTGAAAACATTGTGGAAAATGAAGAAATTGCTTGTATCAAGCAATTTCTTCATTTTTCACAATGTTTTCTATCCAAACAGATGAAAAAAATTTACGGTCCCATATCAGGCAGTCCTAGATGAATTTTTATTCTGTAGATGACGTCATAATGCGAATAAACGTAATCAGAATGGTAAATAACTGTAGAAATAGTTGTAGAAAACATTCTTAATCGAATTAATTTTATAAAATGTGTAAGTATATAATAAGTGGCCGGAATACTAAGCATAGTCTAGATAACGATACATCTTGTATTTGCTTCTCGCTGTGGAAGAAAATTTGATATTTCATTAGACCGAAATACCAAAACTTTCCTCCGCAGCTCAAAACAAATACAAAATGCCGTATCGCTATCGTATAATAATATTTCTTTTATGGTTGTGATACCAAACCTTGTATTTGAATCGTTCCGCGTGGGAAATTTTGGATATTTCACGAGACGGACGGTCGAGTGAAATATAAAAAAAATTCCTATGCGACGAGTATTCAATGAATCTAAGTATCACTACTACATTATAGTATTACATTTATTATATACCAACGAATTTCACGATAAGAAATAGGTAACAAATTTTGTCTAAAATCATTTTTTTTATTTTTTTAGATCATAATAGCGTTATTCTTTGCGAGTCGGTATTTTACCGTGGAAATGACGTCATATAACAATATAGTATCAGTTAAGCACGTGTACAATACGGCTTGTTTTCGTAACGAGTTCGATTTTGGCCGCGTGAAGTAAATGCATCTTACAAGGAAATTCGGTCGTTATATAGAATATATAATAATGCACTAGTGGAATTATCATATTTAATCCAACTAGCATTATCCACTCCTGTGCCTAACTTTAACGTAAAAAATGCCAATGGGCGACGGTCTTCGATCAAGATTTGTCAGGACTTGTAGTGCGGTATGCACAATATGTAACAAACCATTACAAAAGTGATCGAGACAGGTGTAAGCCTATTTTAATCAGCGGCAAGGGTGGATGATAATTAAGAAGCCGGCACGAAAGTAGACTGATACCACTGTCGACTTGGTAGATGAAGCCGTGGCTTTGTTTAACCCACTGCCACTTTTTGACGCCCCCAAAGAAAAATGCTTTGAAAAACATTGTGGATAATAGAGAAATTGCTTGTACCAAGCAATTTATTCACTATCCACATTTTTTCTACCCCAAAAGACAATATTTAAAAAAAAATAACAAAATGAAAATTGTCGGCTGCATCGTCTTTGATTTTTAGCTAGTCTGCAACTATGTCGTCTGGTAATGTACGTACTAAGTCGATAGCGGCACCAGTCTAGCACCTGAGATATATCAAAGTACTGAAAGTACTGTAAGCTAGCAAAGCATGGTTGAATTTAGGAAATCTTTCCCTTTTTGGGTAGAAAACATTGTGGACATTGAAGAAATTGCTTGCTACAAGCAATTTCTTTATTGTCCACAATGTTTTCCAAAGCTTTTTTCTTGCGATGCTTACAAAGTGGAATTGAATGGGAATGGGTTAAATAGCATGCTTTCGACAGAGTTGTCTGAACTTGAATAGAGTTTGCAATATTCTTAAAATACATAAGAACTATTTCTATGGCGTAGGTATTTAACGTAATTAGTGGTTAAGCCTCCAGTGACAGTTTGCACTCGTTTAACTTTGAGACGACCTCAAAATTTTGTCTGTTATCTTAAGCTATCAAAGCTGACGCTTTGCTAGCTAATAAGAAGATGGTGGGTCGTATAAACTATAGACACATGCTGTCCTATGTCCAAAATGACAGAACATATTAGCTAGCTAGACTGGTACCGCCATCGATTTGAACAGTGGTACCAGTCCGCAGGTAGAACTTGAGAAATTATTCCAATGGGCTTTATATATACTGAATAAATAAATCAAAACGAAATTTGAAAAAAGGGGGGATCAGGATACAGACGTCGACGGGTCAGTGTTCCAGCAGCATATGACAAAAGGTGAATGCCCGGACCAAGGTTATGTTTAAAGACCATGTATGGTAAAAAGTAAGCTACTTAAGGTCATTAGAGGTTCAAGGGCGTACACAATATTAAATAAATTGCATCATTCTCGGGAATACCAGAAAAGCATGGCAGGTACACGACTCTATTTGCGGAGTTTTGAAAGTAGTCTACCCATGTCCATATTTGCTAGCTAGCCTTATATACAAGTTAAATGGTAAAATAATCAAAAGATGAAAAAGAAAAAATAGGCCGACAAGGGCGTATTCAAGATCAAGTTTGAAAATTTTAGGTAAATAAAATCTTGAGCATGAACCCTAAGAACTCCAGTCGAGGCCGGGGGACATGAAAGGAAGTAATTCGGTCCCTCTCGTTGTGAACTCTTAGAGAATATCTCAATAACGTTCATAGTTTGCGACCGAGACATCGTAATTTCAGCATGAATATGTTTGATCTAAATTGCTTTGATCACTAAAAACAGGATATTATTTCAACAATGAGTTATAAGCGAAATGGGGAGAAATTATCATAGTTCTGAATTGATTGGTTGATTGAATATGGTTTAACGCCACTTTTAACAGTACAGTCATATCGCGGCGGATGGAGCACCTAACAATGGATTCCCGGTATTTCTCACACCAGTACTACCACTACATCCTTCTCTAGCCTCCAGCTGCTATCTCACATAGGTTTACGATTATCCACCCATTGGTGAGAGACAAATGTTGGAAAGGATATGTGCCGCCGCCGGGGAAAAAAACCCATTACATCCCATGATCGAAGATTGGGAGTCTAACGCGCTACCGACTTGGCTATGACGGCGGCATCGTTCTGAATAAGTCACTCATAATAATAATGAAATATGAATAATTTCTTCTCCTGATCCAGAGGGCAAATGAGTTTGATATTTGTGACGAAGGATCAGTATGCAGATTGCTACATTCTTGACTCTTGGTTCCCTAGGGGCAGAACTAGAACCACATTGGGGTCTGGCGACTATCATGATCCGATGGCCGACTTTCAACCGCAACTAGCATTAACCTTAACGCTAGACTAGAATATCTGCATCGTGTGAGCGTTCCTGAGCCAATCTCCGGATGCTCTTGCTTTAACCTGTGCCTTGGCTGATTACAGTGTATACTAGCTACCGGATTATGCTGTTATGTGGTTCTTGTATACAGATTATTACACGGTCGGCTTGAAATACGAAATCGACCATTTACCACGAGATTAAGCCAAATGGGCCCTGTTACGGTGAAATGAGCTTGTATACATACAATAAATGTCAAAAAATGATTTAATGCAGTTACCCCCTTCCTGTTCAATCCCTGGTTTTTACGTCCTTGTGATTTTATACTTGGGAAAACATTCTGGAAAGAAGAAGGTTTTGCTTGTGACAATCAATTTCTTCTTTCCCACAATATTTTCTACCCTGAAGATTGGATAGTTTTCAAATTGCACTCACTTTAAGTTGGGAACTGCAACTTCTTTCAAATTGGACAAGTCCAAAATTTTGAAAAACAGAAAAGGGTTAAATTTCGTCTTTAATGTGCTATTTGAATTTATTTGGTGATTTTCACACTGAGGCCTGGAAACCAATTTCAAACTTTTCAGAAAATAGAAAAGAAATTGTTTTCTTAACTAAACGCCCCCCCCCCTCCTTTTTGTGTGTGTGTGTGTGTGTGTGTGTGTGTGTTTTTTTTTTTTTATTTTTTTTTTTTTTGTTTTTTGTTTTTTGTAAATTACAAATATTGTAGTCAATTTGCCTGGTACTAAAAAAATCATATAAGATATACATTCACGAATTCGATATCAATTCATTGATATACTGCAAATATAGATGACCATTCAACTAATCATCAAACAAATGTTGATATAATGAAGAATTTATTATAAGAATCTGATACATCTTTTCGTTTTGTTTGGCATTTATTGCACTTGGGGGCCTATAGATGTCGCATATTAAATTGACTGTCGAGCCTGTCCTAATCTGACGATACAGGTCAATATCTTTTATAAAGTCGTTTTTCAGTTTGATCTCATGTGGGCGTCCTAAGGCTGACTGGGTCCTCTTGTTTTTGAAAAGCACGCAGGTTTATGCGCATGCTTTCCTGATACTTGTGGTACTTTTTGTTTTGGTCCGTCGGTCAAGGGCAGTGAACTATGTTGATATTTTTAGTAACGAAACTAGATCAAACCAGTAAAAACCAACGATCGTTGCGTAGTTCGTACAGTTTAGAAAGATAGACCAGGGACAGAACAGATTAGACATTCATAGTTGTTGCATGAATTAAAGGCCAGCTAAAAGCTGTGCCACTTTGTGTTTTTGGAAAATATTTTAGTTTAATCACACCGTAAGCACGCGGCCGTCGCTGTTGTGTTTATTTTACGGACGTAGTCATGTTGTAAACGCGCTCTCGGGGGTTGGAGCCCCTGTCAGAAAAGCTTGGACTTTGTGATAAACAAGAAAACCATTCCACAAGAGAAAGTTTTTAAGTGACAGTTATTTTTATAAACACAGCAATGGAATCAACAGTAATAGTAAGTAGTCAATGTTTGTAAACAAAACAGTAACCTCCCTTCTTTGAAAAAAGTTGCCTGACATTTCTTATGCAACTAACAAGCTATCACGACCCTGTGGCATGATACAAATAGTAATAAAGTGAGGTTAATTTGGTTATTCAAGATAAAATAAATTATGAAAAATGAGTGAGCTGGTCCTGCAAGAGTTGAAAAACCCAAGTTTAGTTGTACAAGTGAGTATCAAATCCAACTCTGTTTCGTGTTAGTAAACATTGTTGAACTTGAGTCAAAGCCAATCAATCCAAACATAAATTTGATCTAACATTTGAATAGAATGAAGGGTCTAAATATTATACAGGAATTCCCCTTTTCAAAGATTGCTTCCCCATATCTCAACCTAATGATTGTTCAAAATGCCCTGTTCAAAAGACAGAAAGATGACATGCTGTATTTCTCAATCATTTGATTAGGTTACTCAAAAGAATATTGGAAACAAGTATTTCAATCAAAAGATGACATGCTGTATTTCTCAATCATTTGATTAGGCCACTCAAAAGAATATTGGAATCAAGTATTTCAATCAAGACCATGTTGTGGGTTTTTATGTTACAGTGCCTTTTGACCTACAGACGTTGCTCGTCCTACGTACATTTTACAGGTTGAGAAAACGCAAGAGTCATGATATTTACCTTGTTTTAGGTACAATACCAGAGTGAAGGTATTTATGGTATGAGTAGATATTTGACTTATAAGGGCGTAGTTGAAACATAAGCAGCTTGGACCAGTCTTTTGTTTTCTTACAAGTTCGTCTGATCTTGTTGAATCAAGGTAACTGTTAACTCATTTCCACACAATGACACTTTTAAACGCCCCTAAAAATGAAAGCTTTGGAAAACATTGTGGATAATGAAATTATTGATTGTTACAAGCATTTTTTTCATTATCCACAATGTTTTATACCAGAAAAGATGAAGATTTTATAGGTTTAATCAATTTTGATTTTTCTTCTGCAATACTTTGAATTTGGATTGGTCTAAAATTTTATTGTGTGGGAATGGGTTAATCAGTACTTTGATGCCTGTTTCTTTATTTTCAGTCACCAGTAGTGAAATCATTCCTAGCAGGATCACTGAGTGGAACATGTTCAACTCTGTTATTTCAACCATTGGACCTTGTCAAAACAAGGGTGCAGTCATCAATTAACATCAATGGGTAAAGAAACTACAAATTGTTGACTATTTTCATTTGTTGGATTGACTGATTTATTGCAAGAGTTGTTATGCCACTTTTATCTATATTGTGAAGGCTTGTATATGGTCATGGTTTCTGTCACTTCTAACACCAACAGTTAAGCAATTAGGAAAACATTGTGAAAAATTAAGGAATTGCTTGCAACAAGAATTTTTTTGTTTTTTTATACAATGTTTTCTACCCAGAAAGTTGAAAAGTCTAAAATTTCATGAACTTTGATTGTCGTCTGCAACTCCATTCAAATTAGACCAGTCTTAAATTCTGTCATGTGGGAATGGGTTAATTAGACTAATAATTAATGGTTAGCTAGCTACTGCACTAAGTTCCTGCAGGAAGTTACACTTAGATAATTAAACAGATTTATTTTGAAAAATTTTCGGCTGGTAACATGAAACAAAAAAGTACTGTAGAATGGTTGGTTTTCAACCTTATTTGAATAAGCTGTAGTCATGATGTTTCAGAACTCCAAACCAACATAAATATTTCATATAAATGTCAGTCAATGTTGTGGTTAAAAGATCTATTCTGGTTTTGATTTTAAAATGATTGATTTGATTTGTTGATTGGTTCTTTGATTGACAGAGGGGATAAATCTGTCCATTGACTATCATGATTTTATGTCCCTCAAATAAGTTTACAAATAATTCTTTGACCCTTTTTTTTCTACCAAAATTAAAATGAGTCAAGTCTAGGATTAAATGAAGAAAATGTAGTACACATGATTAGCCATATCTTTCAGATAAAATCTATTTAACCCCTTTCTGTTCAAACCCTGGTGTTTTTATATTTGGGAAAATATTGTGGAAAAAAGAAGAGATTGCTTGTAACAAGCAAACTTTTTTCCACAACATTTTCTACTCTACTCAGTTAATTTTCTTTAAATAGAATCATCTTTAAATTGTTGAATGCAAAACCTTTGAATTTGGGCAGGTCTAAGATTTTGCAAAATATTAATGGGTTAACATTAATGAAATGATCAATGTGTATTGGTATATTGTTATAGTGATTTGTTTGCAATGTCCTTTCATTGTAGAGCTCGCCCAGCTGGCATGGTAGCTGTGGTTGCCAATGTTGTACAGCAAGAAAGAGTTGTAGGTCTTTGGAGAGGACTTGTACCGGTGAGTCAGATAGTGACAGCAGTTTCAGAGTTGGACGATTTTCAGACTACAATGTTTAAGACTTATCAAAATACAGTGTACCTAGATGTTGCAGATGATATTTTAAACATCTGTCTTTCGGAGTAGATAACAATGGTGCAATGAAAATTGCTTGAAACAGAGCTCTAGATAAGAAGGGTTACAGCATGGAAAAATCCTTGCTTCTCTCTATCTGAAGCCCAGTTGAAACAAGCCATTTATTTGTTTTCAACATTGATTTCCTGAACTCTTTTCTTTAGGGTCGTTAAAAAACTTAATTGTACTTTGGAATGGGCTTAGAGGAAGTGATAAGAATTCATTTCTGTTTTGCATCAAAATGTTTAATAAGAGGTCTATGAAAGAGGGGTTGACATAGGTCTACCAGCATTATTTTTCACCAATGCCCGGTATTGATGGTATTTATTTCAATCATAATCAATCATGGAGTTATTCTATTTAGTACAAACAGCTTCAAGTGTGTGAAAGTATTGTTGATAATTGATAGCATGGCTGGCCATGCTTACTGACCTCTCATAGGAAGTTCCCCATGAGGGTTTCTAATTTGCAAATTTATTGTCAATAACATGCTAAGTAAAATGATTGGATGGTTGGGACCTAAACATGGTAGTTTCTTATTTAGCGGCTTAGAAGTTAATCTAAAAAAGTATTTGTCTTTAAAATATAATACCTTGTATGAACATATTTAGAATCTTTGGAATCTAGACAAATAGAACACACCTTAGAATTAGAGTATTTCTATTTGTAGAGAAATTTCTAGTGTCAAACAATAATACTGGCACTTTAAGTGAAACATAATATCTTTTTATAAATTCCAGTCTATATCAAGATGTGTTCCAGGTATTGGGATCTATTTTTCCTCAATACATTACCTGAAGGGCAAAATTCAGCCTAAATCCTCAATAGAGACCATGCTAGTTGGAGGTGCTGCCAGATCAGTTGCAGTTGTTACCATGCTGCCTTTTACAGTATTAAAAACAAGATATGAGGTTAGCTCGTTTTCTTTTCATATTTTGATGTTTTAAGGGTTTGTTTCTGATGGAAGCTTGAACACATTTTTTGTTGTTTAACCTTTTCCCACACAGATAGGCTTATTTGTGCCCCTTAAGAAACCAATTGGGAAAACATTGTGTAAAATGAAGAAAATGTTTGATTCAAGCAGTTTCTTCATTTTACACAATGTTTTCAACCCAGAAAGTTGAAACAATCTAAAATTTCATAAACTTGAAAATGATGTCTGCAACTGCTTTCAGTTTGGACTAGTCTTAGATTTTTCTGTCTGGTAATGGGTTTAGATGAAGACAAAAACTGCATCATATTTTACTTGCATGCAGTTTAAAAGATGAAGTACCGGTATTAAAAGAAATAAATAATGTGAACTTATTTTCTAAAGAACTTTGGTAAACCAAAGAAAGGTTTATGATTTTATAACATACACAAGCAATATCTTAAAGGGGTAAACTGACTGTTGATGATACTAGAGCACAATTATAATGTGGTGCATTATGTATTTGTATGTCTATGTGAGAAAATGAACGCAAAGATTCATTTTAGGTGATTTAACCCTTTCCTGTACAATCCCTGCTTTTTACGTCCACATGTTTTTTATACTAGAGAAAACCTTGTGATTAAAAAAGAAATTGCTTGTTAGAAGCAATTTCTTCTTTTCCCACAATATTTTCTACCCTGTGGGATAGTAAAGAATTCACTAAGGTTCACTTTGAATTGTCATCTGTGACCTCTTTAAAATTTGGCAAGTCTAAAACTTTGTAAAACAGAAAGGGGTTAAATCAAGCTATATGTCTGTCTTTCAGAGTGGTGAATTTCGGTACAATGGTATGTTAAGAAGTCTAGTATCAATATACAACTTGGAAGGTGTAAAGGGTAAGACATTATTTTGTATGTCTCACTGACAGTAGATGGCTGTTATTCTCCAGTAGAGGGATGTTATTTTTTTTTACTTTGTCTATATGTCTGCCTGGGGTCTGTTCAAGCTTGTCTGCAGCATAACTCTAAATTTTTGAATGGATTTCAAAATCATTTTCTGATGTTTCCAATTATACGTAGGTGTGCATTTGAAATAAATTTTGGGTTAGCTTGCAGGTCAAAGTCATAGATTGACCTTGATCTGAGCATAAAGTTCTCCTGTATTCATAGATTGATCCCAAATTCATTGCTGTAGTTTTTCTCCATCCTTCAATAGATTTGTTGTTTGAAACAAAATATTAGATATCTACAAGGTTAAAGTTACAATTTACATAATTTAATTGTTAGTTTTGTCTATCTAAAACGGGCGTTCTGATTGGTCGAAAAAATATTTCATAACTCCATGAACTAAATTTCAAGCACGCAGCTATTTTGTATGCCTCCGCACAAAATAGTCCCATAGAAAAAGTATAAAAATTGTTGTTGTTTTTGCCTTTTTTGCTCGATTCTATTTAATTATAAGAAATTAAGAGAATATTTCTAGTTTTCATGGAGGTATGAACCGGAAAACCTAATCACACAATGTATTAATCCGCTTTGTGTATTCATACAGTGTGATTAGTTTTTTCGGTTCATACCTCCATGAAAACAAAAATACTCTCTTCATCTCTTAAATGAACTGAGGTTGTCCAAATCAATTGACGGATTGCTGGTCTCACCCACTGACCTTCAGACAGGAAGTTGGACTAGGATAGCAAATGGCTTTATTTTACAAATTTATTGGTCAGTAACTTGAAAAAAAAGTATTAAGATGGTCAGTTGGCTACCTAAACATGGTAACTACAGCTTGAATAAGCTGTAGTTACAAGATTTAAGTAACTAAACCAACAAAAAATGTTTCCACACAAACTTTGGGTTCAAAGCTCGATACTGGATTTAGTAACCACAACCTCATTGTAGCGCATCTATCCCTCAGATGAGTCTAAAATTTCCTCGCTGTTGGCATACACTTATTTCAATGTTTTTATCAGAAGCGCTTGAAAAATTATCCTATATATTATTGCTGTATATTGTCCAAATTGTACCTCCATATACTTGGATGAAAATAAAAGATATGTTCTGTTCTGTTCTGTTCAAACTTTGGATTCAAAGCTCAATTTTGGTCTACATGAATGATTTCGATGGTCAATTGATTTCTTTATTTGACCATGACAAGCTGTCAGCTGTTTGTTAATACAAAATTGTTTGTTCTCAATCTTGAAAACCTGCAACCTTCATGGACAAAACCCCAATTCAGTGAGGAGTCTCAGTTCAATTAAACCATTTAAGAACAAACAAATTTAAACTGTTTAAGTTGCCGACATCAATTTTTGAGTTGTTGAAGTTGAATTCCTTAAGTTTTAACTTGTCCTCCACAGTGGATTAATTTCTGTATTCAATTTTTCAAATTTCCCTGATCCTATATACATTAATAAAGAAGGAAAGAATTATGCAGGACATGCGGACAGATAGAATTTTCAAGCACTACATTACTTCTCAGTAGGTCACAAATATTCCTATTTTCTTTGTTTACTTACAGGCCTTTTTAGTGGTATAACAGCAACCATCATGAGAGATGTACCATTCTCTGGGCTCTACTTTATGTTTTATTCCAAACTGAAGGAAGCTAATTGGGGTAAGGTTCTTTCACATCCTTTGCAATTTGCTTTTTTGTTTAAACGGTATATTATTAGGAAATGTTAATGGTGAACAATGCAGAAGATGATGCTTTATTGCACAGTTTCTTTCTTTATCTTCTTAACAGTACATTTTGGTCCTACCAGTTTTTCTAGGAACCCAGGGTTGCCATTTGCCAAAACACCAAAAGGACTCAAAGATTAAAATTCTTACGGGCCTTCATTTATTTAAAGTTAAAAAAAAATGAGGGTAGCAAAGAACAAAATGTAAAACAACTTTCTTGACACCTTTTCACTTATTGCAAATGATACAGGGTGGTAAACATTGAAGGAAATGAAGATGTTGCTTGTTTAGCACCTATTGTGCACTGATACATTAAATATTAACCCTTGTCATGCTGTAAAGATTGCTTTGCAGAATTGCTGTGAAATCAAAGGGCTGAAAGCACTGATAGAACATGTTGTTCAAAGATCAATGTTTCCTTTAGAAATCAATTTCATAAACAACTCTGGCAGGAAAATTACAAGCAGGAGGTGTAGACCAAGATCAGACTGCACTTATGTCCTGCATCTCCTTACATCTCCTGCCAAAACCGGAATATTCCAGGTTCAGCATGACAAGGGTTGAATAAGAAGAGATTTGTATGGATTGGGTAATTTGAAACATCTAATAAGAAAAACTACAGGGCCAAAAGACCTAGTGACATAGGAAATTTACTAGTCCTCCCTTAATAACACAGGCCTCAGACTCAAGGACTGGTGTTTACCCATGTCATGCTGAATAAAATCCTCTAGAATTGCATTAAAATCAAAGGGCTCAAAGCACTGGAAGGACTTATTGTGGGTAATACTTCTTTTGGTAAATTTCATCAAAACAATCTTGGCTTGATAGGTACAAACAGGAGTTGTATACTAGGATCAGCCTGGACTAATGGGCAGTCTGATTTTCATCTATATTGCCTACCAAAACAGGAATAGTCCAGGCTCAGCATGACAGGGTTAATGTTGATTCCTGGTTCAAACAGCAAGACCCAATTGCAAGAGTACTGTTGAAATCAAACATTTTTATAAAAGCTATTTTTGCAAAGATATTTTTAAAAAACGGCTACATCAATTTAGTAACAAATTCTACAGGAATAGATTTTTAGGGCTTAAACTGTTGAAGGAATATAGAAAGAAACTATTGATATATCAAATCAATCTGTCTTCAAATTCAGATAACTTTTTAAACTGAAAAAGTCTGAAAGAGGAAATAGAAATTTATAGGAAATGAAAATTTTTGATAAATTAATCAAATATTTTCACTTTCAAGGATTGAATTTGAATTCAGCTTGTTATCATGATAAGCAGTTACAATGCTTTTGTCAACAGAATCCAGGGCTATGTGGCTAACTTTTTTCTGTTTATTGGAGAATATTTGCTGAACTTAATTGCTGCACTATCTTGATGAAAACTTCTTGTTGATTTAATGCAAACTTTCAAATTTGGGTTTTGAAGATTGATTACTTAACATATACACAGTACCAGTATATGATTTATATAAAAGTTATACAAGATTCATTAATTTTAATATCATGTTCATACAAGGTATTAGGTTAATAACTTCATTTTATCCAATTTAACCTTACTTGACTGTTTATGCTTTTGTATGTTTTGAAAACACTGGTAAAATTATCAGTTTGATTAAGATTTTTGAGGGTTAATGAAGTATCTGCATTTCAACAGTAAGGAATTGTGTTTCAATCCCTATCAAAATTTTCAGTCATATAGGTAAATGTCTTTTGAAAGGATGTTTTAAAGCTCCATTATAATTGAAATCTAGGAAATGCTGTATGAAGCAATCATCATTTCAATAACACTATTAAGAAACTATTGCCATTAAAGAATTGAATTGATAAAACAACCAATAGGCTATATTTGTTGCATCTACTTTATAATGACTAAGATATTTTTTACTCTGTAAGGATGTTTTATTATTTCAAAATAAAAAGCTTATAATGTGGAAAGGTAGATTAAGCATAACTAAATTACTAGTACTTCTTGTTGATTATATAATTAAGTTAAATGATCATTTTAGGTAAGGAAAAATATACTCTAGTCTAGTATCGGTTGATTCTGTTTTTAACTCACTATAGCACAACATGATAAGGATAGCTTTTATGATCATCCAGAGTCTGTAGTATGATGTCCAATATCAATTCTTTAACATCTTCTCTTTCAAAATTACTATGCCAATTTGGACCAAACCTGACAGGAATAATACTCTTTTGACCCATTTTTGAATTCTTAAAATATTGCATCCTCCTTATCAATATGGCAAATTCAAATGAAACTTTGCAAGAGTCTTTCTATGGTGAAATGTGAGTATTTTGGGGCTTTAATTTCAAATTGAATTTTTTAAACATTCAATTAAACAATTAAGTTCAGGTGGGTGATTTTAGACTATGCTAGGCCTATTGATAATTAATTTGTCATTTAGTAACACATTTCTCAGCATGCCACATTCTCCGATTTTGCCCTGGTGGTGGGGCACTAATTGTAGTATTTTTTTTCTGTATAACTTTATAGACGCTTCCTTCCTGCAGCTTGTCTGGTTGTCAAGTAAATGTTACCATGAGGTAATTATAAACAGTGTAAGTTAATACAGGTTCAGTTTGATACAAAATTTATTGTCAACCTTTATGCTTGCAGAAACATGGTTCATTTTCCTAATTTCATTAAAAATTGAATGATTGCCACTGTCAGCTCACAGATTGCTGGGCAATTACACTGACCTCCGACAGGAAGTTGACTTAAAGATTAAACAGCATTACTTTAACCCATTCCCACTCAATCCCTCCTTTTTACGCCCTTCAAGAAAAAAGCTTTGGAAAACATTGTGGAAAATGAAGAAATTACTTGTATCAAGCAATTTCTTCATTATCCACAATGTTTTCTATCCAGAAAGATGAAAAAATTAAAATTCCATCAACTTCAAAATGTCGTCTGCAGCTCCTTTCAATTTGGACCAGTCTAAAATTCCACTGTGTTGAAATGGGTTAATAATTCATGGTCAGTAACACATAACTTGAAAATAAAATAGTTTGTTTGGAACCTTCAAAGTTCAAAAATACTATTGATTAAGCTGTAATTATAATATTTAAGGAGCAAAATCAACAAAAAATACTGAACGTAAATGTACGGTTTAAATTAATTATTTAACTTGTCAATCTACCTTTTCATTGACAGACCAATCAGTCAATCAAAATATCTATTATTCAAATTTTCATTTAGACATCAACATTATATCAAACACTTCTGTTGGTTTAGGAACAAATATTTTATATATATTATAACTACAGATTATATTAGCTAATGATTTTCCTTTTGCTTTATGCCCTTGCCATATATTTACAAGTTTTGCATACTAATATTTTTGGTATCTCAGCAGAACTCTCTTGATGGAGGTCAGTAGGCAAGCCAGTCTTGAGTTGGCAATGACTAAACATCTGTAATTGCAATGGTTTAACCACTCCCAACACAGCAAAATTTTAGACTGGTCCAAATTGAAAGAAGCTGCAGACGACAATTTCAAGTTGATGAAATTTTTAATTTTTTCGTCTTTTTGGATAGAAAACATTGTGGATAATGAAGAAATTGCTTGATGCAAGCAATTTCTTCATTTTCCACAATGTTTTCCAAAGCTTTTTTCTCGAGGGGCATAAAAAGGAGGGATTGAGTTGGAATGGGTTAACTAGTTGTGCATTGAAAACAAAAAAGCTTAAGAAATTCATAATCGTTTAGCCAATAATGAGATGAAACATGTTTCTGTGTATTAAATAAGACATAATAAAAGTTTTGATTTTAGCAAGACAATACCCTACCTGTTCCTGAATGTTGCAGAAGCTTTATGAAAGACCCTCTTTCACGTATTCGGGCGTTATATTAACCTCTTACCAGACAACACAATCTAAGACTGGTTCAAATTCAATGAAGTTGCAAATGACAATTTGTGTTTCATGAAATTTTAAAAGTCACTTTCTTTTTGAGGGAAAAAAATTGTGGATAATGATGAAATTGCTTGTAATAAGCAATTTCTTCTTTTTCCTCAATGTTTTCCAAAGCTTTTTTACTGAGGGGCTTCAAAAGGGCGGGATAGTCTGGGAATGGGTTAATGTAGTCTTGATGTTTATCTTTTGGAAACATAAAATTGGGATGAAAAAACAAACAAACATAAACCCAAAAGAATTTCTAGAGTAGTAATCAAAGAGAAGTCACTATATTATTATCTTAATGTAGTTGAAATGATCAGTTTTTGCTAGAACTTTTTCTGATTATTATTCTTTAAGGTCTTCTTGGAAAGAGATAAGCATGCATGTTGTTTGGCTTTTGTCCATGGGTTCACGGTCTGCTGACTTGGCTATATTTTCAAAAACGGGAGGGGATTGGGGTGGGGAAGGCAAATCAATTTTGAAATTCTAATCGGAAAATTTAAAGTGTTTACATGTTGATTAAAGTACATGTTTCATGAATTAAGTTTCTTTGCTTTCATTTTCGAGTTGTTAATGTGTCACTTGTTTTATTTCAGGTGTACCGGATTCTGGCTTACCAATGTTCAATTTTACCTGTGGGGTTACAGCTGGGATGATGGCTTCTATGGTAACACAACCAGCTGATGTGGTCAAAACACATATGCAACTTTATCCACACAAATATAAAAGAATCAGAAATGCTGTTATTTTTGTATACCAGGTAAGCAGAAATATAGGTGTGGTGGATGAATTGATGGTTATTTTCTGTGGAAAAACAATTTATCTTTGATTGAGTGAACAGCAAAATCTGAAAATGTTAATTTTGTTGTTCACAATTTTTTCTAAAATTCTGGAATAGCAGTTGGAGGCTAGGAAAGGATGTAATGGTAGTACTGGTGTGAGAATACCAGGATTTCATTGTTAGGTGCTCTAGCAGCCGCGATATAACTGAAAGATTGTTAGAAGCGGCGTAAAACCCCATTCAAACAAACAAAACAAAAAATCAAGAAAAAGGCTTTGGAAAACGTCAAAATTGAAAAAATTGCTTTTTAAAAGCATTTGATTGATTATCACAATGTTTTCTAACCAGAAAGTTGAAAAATATTTCATTAACTTTCAATTGTCGTCTGCAACCCGTTTCAATTGTCGTTTTGTAATGGGTTAAAGTTTGATGTGACTTTGTTTTCTCGCATCCTATTAAACTTAATTTTCTGGATAGTACTTTTTCTCAGGACACATCACAACTGCTAAACATGCCGTTTTCCTAATTTCAGCGTGATGGTATAGAGGGGTTCTGGAGAGGGATCGTGCCAAGGACAATCAGGCGGACATTAATGGCGGCACTTGCATGGACAGTCTATGAGGAGGTGAGTTTACTTGCCATTTTGCAACAATAATGATGCTAGGAATATTTGTTCTTGTCAATCTCTAGTCTTGCCATTAACTCTTTACCACTCAACAGAATTTTAGTCTGATGTAATTTCAATGTTGCAGACAACATTTTCGAGATGTTGAAATTGTAAAAATCTTTGTTTTCCAGGTTAGGAAATGAACAAGCAATTCATTTTTAGCTCGGCTGTTTTCGGAGAAAACCCACAGTATTGCTATAGCCTTGGTGTTGTCGTTGTTGTTGGCAGCGGCGTGCAAAACCTTTGACATTTTGTGATAACACTGGTTCTAATTAAGGCATTCACTTGAAACATGGCACACTTGATCACTATCAAAAGAGCAACCTATACTATCAAGGGAGATAACTCTAGATGCATTTTGTCCACTATCCAGCACCAAACAGCCGAGTGTAGGCACCCGTAGGCGGTGCTCTTGTCCGCAATGTTTTCTGAAGGTTTTTCTTGAGCGAAATAAAAAATTGGGGTTGTGTAAAAATTGGACACTTTGCATTTGAATGAATAATTATACAAAAGATCATTGACATACATATGAGAGGTTTTCGAAATTTTCAAAGAGCTCTAGATTGACATAAAAAATTTGATTTCAAAATGTTATTATTTGTTCACTAAATCCTTTGTTGTGGGTATTCATTGGAATTCTCTTGTCAGCTGAATCAAATGAATATTCCAATTGAACAGATCGAGATTGACATCAATTCTTATGATCTAGAGCTCTACAGGAAAATGCTCTGCTTGCACATAAGTTGCATCATCAACAAAGTAACCCATACACAACAACATTTTGGAGTGGTCCAAACTCAAAGAAGTTGCAGACAGCATTTAAAATACATTGTAAACAGAAAAATAAATGCTGCATGGTAGAGAAAAACTTTTGGAGAAAAGGAGAAATTGCTTGTTGGCATAATGTTTATCAAAGCTTATTGCTTTGGGGCCTCAAAATGTATTATTGTGTGGTAATGGGTTAAACCACTCTTTTGAGCCACTGAAAAAGCAAAAGAGTTTGTGTCTTATTATCATCCTATTCCTGCACAATCACACTTTTTGAGGCCCCTCAAGAAAATGAGTTAACAAAACATTGTAGAAAATGAAACAAACATTGTGAACAGCTATTTCTTCATGATCCACCAGGTTTTCTTCCAAAAAAGAGAGATTTTTTTCTAGAAATTTCATCAGCTAAAAGTTGTTGTCTGGAACTTCTTTGAATTTGGTCCAGGATTTTGTCTGGTAATAAGATGTTTGTAACTTGTTTTCAGGTGTCCAAATCCTGTGGTTTGAAGTGATTCTAAAGAAAAAGTTTACCTACAAAAATCATTGGTTTATATCAGTGTGAACAGTAATGGACAAATAAGGATCAAAGATCTGTGCAGTGATATTTCTTTTTTCCTGAATTTTGGTGAACTGTGTTACTGTGACGCCAAGAATTTACACGTGCCATTTGGAGATGTGAGAGGGGTTTTGTTGCAAGATGGGATTGTTACTCGTAAGGAAAAGTGACCTGGCCTCTCTTTTTTCACATTCATAATTTTCAAACTGATCTCATTAGTTTTTGATGGATCGCTGACCCCATTCAATAGCACACGTAGACTTGGATGATACAAGAAATAATTTTGTAAATTATATGGTCAGATGCATAAATAAAAGGCAAATCTTTGGTTGGTGACCTAACATCGAAACTATAAAGTGATATTTCGGTTGTGAACTGATCAAAAATGCTTAATTAAAATGTTAGAGTTCAAAGTTCACTTCTGATCTAATGACTCGAATGATCAATCAATTTTTGATTGACAGCAGGGATCCATCAATTGTTCAAATGAAAAAAACCCAAAAAAAACTTAGCCATAGATAGGAGGAAATAGTGAGAATTTGATAAATGAACAATCAACTTTTGCTCACCGATTCTTGCTGTAGCTAACATCTTAAAAGGTGTTTAGTGTAGGGTTTATAAGGAACAAAAGAGAGATTGTTTTGTGTCTCAGTCTAGCGATTTGACAGGTAGTTGGGCATGCTTGAAAAAATTAATGCCTACATCTTGTAATTTTAAAATTATGTTGAAGATAAATCTCATTATTTGCTCCTATCTGAATATTTAACTGTTCTAGAAGATAAGATATTATGAAACTCTCTTTGTTTTAAAAGAGGCACACTTTTTGTAAATGTGAGCATCACTATATATTCAATGTTGCACTGAAAATTTTATCATTGCATTTATTAGCTTTTTCACAACCCACAGAACATTGTATTTGTAAGTTTCTTGTGTAATTTAATGTTTTAATATTTTCCGAAAAAGATTATTGTTGTTCATTTTGTATTTGTGTTTAAGTGTTGCCACTGTCAGATCCAATCATTTTGTATTTATATCTTTATTTGATTTCAAATTTCATGAAACAAGCAATTCCTCCTCTCCTTGCAATGTTTTCTACCATATTTGTCACTTATTCTTGAATTTTAATATTTTTTTAATTGTTTTCTGCACATTCTTTGAATGTTGACCAGTCTCAAATTTTGTTGTCATGTAATGGGTTAAGAGTCACTTTTTGTTTCTAAGCTGGATAGTGAATTGATTCTCTAATGAGATTTTCAAAAGTTAAACAATTCTACCGGAAATGATTATATCCTGTAATATTGCGTATATTTAGTTCGTCTTGTTGAAGAAAAAAGTACCCACAAAATAGGGTTTTGTCTATAGTAACGCTATTAAATTTTTTCCACTGCCCTTTTTGTACAACTTTTTCAAGCATGTAAACATGCATAAAGATGTGTTTGTACATGGAAAAATTAATAATGTACGTAATTAAATGTTACAATGTTATTCAAATACAATGTTGGAGTTCAAAGTTCACTTACAATTTGAATGAATGATTAGATTGGTCAAATTGATTCTTTGATTGGCAGCTGTGATCCGTCATTTGTTAAAGTTAGATAGTGAGCATAAATGAAACTTTAAATGTTAAGATTAATTAGTTTAGGATTTAGAATTTCAATCTTTCAAGTCATATGATAGTTACAAACATTTGGTTGTTGTGCGTGAAAAATATTGTAACTACAGCTTTTCAAGCTGTAGTCTCGACATTTTGCATGCACAACAACAAAAATAATCAATGAAGTATTGTGTTTCCTATATATATTCACCCGTAGCATGTCGACTAACAGTAAATTACCATTCATTTATTTCTGTATAACTTGACAGTTTCTGTAAATTGGGAAATACAGTCATGTTCATCCTTGCTGATCATGTTCCAAGATGCTATTTTTTCAAACATAACTTATGACTTATTAATGTGAATGTTTATATAGCATATATGATTATATATGCAGATTACATTTGTCTTTCGAAATGCTATTTTTTTTGTAAATAAATTTTAAAACCTGAATAAAACATGTAAAATCAGAGACTGAGTTGTACTCGATACTTGACAACCATAAAAATCACGTGAGCATGTTTTTACCTCACCCGAGCACAAAGTGTTCAAACTGAACTTTTTGATCTCGCTGTGCCTGCTTTTGTGATATCGCTGTGCCTGGCATTTGACCAGCGTCGTTTGTTTGTCAACATC